>CM053791.1:235869257-236469257 GCA_028749045.1 Cupressus sempervirens
ATTTTGTTTTTCAAAATAATCAAAGATTCACCAAAATTTTGTATCTTTTTCAAGAGGGGGGTTCATGGATGTGATCATTGTGCCATTGATTTTAGCATGATATGATTAGATATAAAGGTCCTTTATTGGTGCTCATTGGTTTGGATTACTATTTAAGGTGGTATATCTTCTTGTTTGAAGATCATGGTTATTTGGTTTGTTTTAAGGAGCTTATGATGTGCACTTTGAGTTATATGATGGTTTAATTACTTAGTTGGTTCTCATGGTTAGAGGATGGTTTTTCACCATGTTTTCATGGATAGCTTGAATACAGGATTCAGTGGGAGCTTGTGGTAGTGACAAGATGAAAGTGCAGGATTAGTTCCTAGTTTGGTTTGTATCTTCTTGGGTCAGAGATATTTTTTTCACTTGGTGTTGAGACTTTAGTTGCAGGTGTAGACCTAGAGGATCCTCATGTAGGAGATGGATTTTATGATGCCACGAGTTACATGGTACCATGGTTGAGTGAGAGTTGTTGGCATTGATATACTTAGTGAGTGTTTTGAGATGTTGGAGATTTGTCTTATATCCTATTGTTGCTGAAGCTTTTTTGACATTTGAATGGTGCACTTGTTATCTTAATGGTGTATGAATATTGTTAGATCTATAGGAATCATGGGGATCTTGGTTATGTTCATGGTGTATGAAGATGTTTCTTCATGGCGAGTGGAGATGGCTTTTATCATGGTGTATGGAGATGGTTGCATCTTGAGGACTCATGGGGTTCTGGGAAAAGGTTTGGTTTATGCCTTCATTTGGAATGTTATCCTTGGTGTGAGGATGGTTTCATTACTGCCCTGGTATACTCTTGATATGCATTTAGTGTTTTGACATGTTATGGTCTATTCATATGGAGCATGTTATCTCTTTGGTTGAAATGGTTAGATCATGTTGTCATATTATTGTCCCTCAAGCCATGGTTTGAACTTTCACATTGACCTTGGTTTAGTTTCTTAATATTGAGTATGTTGATCATTTTTTGGATACTTATAATATTTTTATGATTGCATTTGAAAAAAATAGGATTATGGCTAGATCAAAACTTGGCAATAGTAAAAACTAAGAACTAATGAATGATGTTCTAGTTTAAGGATAAAAGTAATATGTCCACCGTAGCCTACAATTAGGTTATTCTTGGAGCACATGATGGACCAAATAAAACTCCTATTCTATAGGTGTAGATCCTAGAGCTACCCGAAAAAAAAATCATGAAGATTTGTCATTAAGTCCAAAAACTCAATGATACCTCCATATTTTTATGAGGGAAAAAGAGGGTGTTTAAATACCCCATCACCATCCACTAATCTAGTGTATTGTTCTTACCATCCAGAGTGATCTGCTCCTAATAAATCTTCCTAGCTCCAACTGTATATGGGGCATAAACATTAGTTATATCCCACACTAGGTCTTGGTTGGCACGAGTAAAGAGCATGTGCTAAACTTGGTTATTTTGGAAAAAAATTAGAGCCAATCACAAGGACTAACTTATATAGCATGGAAGGACAACCAAACACACCTTTAAATTCAAAGGTAAAACAAAGGGAAATAGGCCAAATATTATTTCTTACTAAAGAAAATGAGGAGACAAACATTTTTTTCTTTTAATAGAACAACATCCTTATTAATACCCTTAATAAGGTTCTTAACTAACATCTACTTTTGCAAATTGTTGAGACATCTCATAATTTGTGAAAGAAATATCATTGATAATGTTTGGAGTAAAGATTCTCAAGAGTGCTTTGGCTCACATTAGTAATGTCCTTCTCATTTAACTTATTCACCAAGTCTCTAAACAAATGCCACTGATTCTTCTACAACATAGTCACATCTTTTGACTTCCAGGTATTCAATAGGGAGGAGATAGGAGGATAATATTGATGCAAGCAGGGAGAGCGAGGAGGTAAAGAGGATACCAATAGGGAAGATAAAGAGGGGGAAATAAGGGGAAAGGGGTGGCTAATAGGGAGAGGGGTGGGGTAGAAAATGAGAGAGGCCAAGAAATTGAGGAACCAACTCCTAGTGTGATGAGGAAGGTAGAAGAACAAACAGAGAAGAAGAAGCAACTACGGAAGAGAAAGGAGTGAAAAGGTGAGTGAGGGGAAGGAAGAAATGAGAGAAAACTTGAGACCAATTCCCATGGATAGTAGTAAAGTACCTAAAGGTATCCTAGAATCAACTACTACTACTTTAGGAGAATGATTGGCGTTACGATCCTTAGGGAATGCATTCAAGAGGTGGCCCACTATGGAAAAAATTTATTAGTATAGCATATAATTATCATACTACAATGGTAGGGAAATGAAACCTAACCTAGATTCAAGGACCATTGAAATCAGGAGCAGGATCCTAGAGACCATTGAAATGTACAAACCTGGACATAGATAAAGTGAGGCCAATTATGGGTGACAACATCAACATCTAGGAATTGACAAAATAAGTTATCAATCCCTTCTAACAACTCCTTATCCAAAAATTATAGGATAAGGATAGGAAGGAAAACCTAGATAGAAACTACACTAGAGAGATGGGCCACTAGGCCAAACCCCAAACACTACTTACAAAGATATAATGGTAGCCAAAAGCCACTAACTATGCACCAACATGCACAACTAGTCCCCCTTGAGAGAGAAAGAGACATATAAGAATCCTTTGGGAAGCACATAAACTATGATAAAACCTTTAAGAGCTCAAGTAGAAAGAACCTACTTCTTGACAAAAACTAGGTTAGGTATCCTCCCTCCAAACTTACCAAAAAAAATGGTACTGAACCTCAAAAGATTTCTAATAAAAAATCATTGAGATTGAAACACATTCAATCCACTTATTTAGAGACTAAAATACCTCCCTAGAGATTCTTTAACATATTACCAAAATGGGTGTTCTAGTTTCCTAGAGGAGTTGAATTGCAAACCTTTGATAGTGGGGGAGTCAACAAAGTTGGGGTCTTTAGGACCAATTCTTTTTCTATTTTTGTGAAGAATAGAGTAGAGAAATAGGTGCTAGGAAAAGAAGACTCACCTTCAAAATTATTACCACCATGTGGTAGAACCCCATACACCACCAAGAAAGAGACAAAAACAACACCACCTGTCTTCACCTTGGAAATGCTTTTAGAGGTTTCTGTAGCTCCACCTCCAACCCACTCCAGCTCAAAGTTGCACAACACATTTCAAACACACACACACACACACACACACACACATAGACACACACAGACACACACACAGACACACACACACACACACACACACACACACACACACACACACACACACACACACACACACACACACACACACACACACACACACACACACACAAACACACACACACACACACACACACACGTATTTGTGTGTCTGTGTTTGTTTTCCAAATATTGAATGATGTGGGCTTTCAAGAAAGTTTAATGCATTTATATTTGGATGAAATTTGTCGGGTTTGAAAGATATATCCCATTAAAGCCTAATGTGATGGGTCTTATAAAAAATAAAATGTAATTGATATAATCAAAACTCATATCGTGTACCAAAATAAGGTTTGTAAATTTACACGATTTTGACTTATTGTTAATTAAATTATTATGAAGTTTAAGTTAGTGTTTAATTCCAGCTCAACATTTCACTGGTGCATGATTTTATAATCACCATTTTAACTATATTGTTAACCACCATATATGGATGATCATAGAATTCTTTTTTGATTGCATATTAATTGCAAGAGAACTAATGTTATTTTAGATTTAAACCTCACCGTAGTTTCTATTTTAAATGTTGGTTAGTTATGATTAAATCTTATAGTTTGTAATGATTGAAGACAAGATAAAGAAAATTTTATTCATTTTAGCTCCATATTCAGTGTTCTTGCAAACATTATTTTCTTCTTTTTCAAGTAAATCTATAATTTATTGCATAGTTATATCTACCAAATTCTACATAGTATCATAGCTAAGGCTGCGAGATAGAAGAATATTTTTTATTTTTAATTTTAGGTAATGGAGATTATATTTTTAAGAATGGAATTTTTAGCAACTTCCATTCTCATTATGTATTCAACCAATAATTCATCATAGGCCCACAAGTAGAGGTTTTCATAGAAAACTCATGGCAATAGATATTGAATTAAATTTTGTAAGCAAGATTGGTAAAGGTCATGGTATCTTTGTACGGTTCTTGCCTTCTTTTTCTCCCCAATGTTGCACTATTTTTTTGGATCTATCATGCCTCTTTATGCCAATACTTTTTTGCTTCCACTTGATCAAATTTAGAAAAAACAAATTACTCTTGTATTTTCAACTACTAATCTGTTCTTGCATAATTGAGTATCATGGAAAATTCCTCACACTAGAAAATCTATCTAAACTTGGTCTCATGTTAGCTTATACATGTGCCCTATGTTAAAAGAATGTTGAGTCTATCAATCACATTCTATTACTTATTTTAGATGAAAACTTATTCTATTTTCCACATCATCAAAAAAATTGCCAGGGATAGTATAAATTACTCGTGTTTCCCCAAAAGCCTTATGTTCCCTAAACTTCTTAATCTAAGATTAAAACAAAACTGGAATATAAATCAAAGTTTGATAGATATCAATTGGTAGAAGATCAGGAAATGGAAAACTTGTTACAAGATTTTACCTAAGAACGGATGGTTGAAGTGTAATGTGGATGGATGTTTCAAATAAAACCCTAGTGTCACTAGAGCCTAAGGAATTAACGAATACTAGAAAGGCAATATCATTCTTTTCTTTGCCAAGTTGTTGGTAATTAGGTCCAACAACTATGCTAAGGCTATAGCAATGTAGTTTGGTATTGAAACATTGCAAGACTTAGAAGTGGAAAAAGTTGCATTGGAAGGAGACTTAAAGCTCATTATTGACCTTGTTTTAAAATATGTCAAACTCCTATGGTGTGTTCTCCCTTTAATTGATGATTACAAAACAAGACTCTCATCATTCAATAGTGCACTAATCAAACACACCCTTAGAGAAGGTAAAAAAGTTGTGGGCTACCTAGATATGTGAGGTCTAAACCACAAGGAATAGAAGATGGTGACTACTGAGATAATGGCTATTGCACACATTGCATAATATTGTTATATATATATATATATATATAATGCAATGTTTCACCTATGAGCGCCTAGATGAACATGCAACATCTAAAGATTCTTGTGAGATATACTTGATGAGTTCTATTGGAACATTGTGATAATATCTAATGTTATTATTTAATATTGAGGAAAATAACTAAATGTCCAATATTAAATACGGGGTCAGTGGGTTAGGTAACACGTGGTTTTAGCTCATGCTTGATGCAATACTACTTGGTGGTTTTGTGGGACTTGCTACTATATAAGTAGTGACAACGGTAGTTTTAGAAACACGATAGAAGGCAAAAGAAACAAGGGTAGATTGAGGCAAGACTTGACAGGTTAGCTAAGGGAGAATTTGTGAAAGTTGGAAGAATGACATTGGATGTGTGGATTCATGCTTGTTCACATAGATTTCTCAATTTGGCTATGAATTTAAAGGTTTCCATCATTATATTGCAATAGATTTTTTGTTAAATAATACATGGTTATGGATGCTTTTGGAGGCAGGGTGTTCACTTAATGAGGGTTTCCCAGGCTATATCTTTTGTCACATTTTTTGTGGATACGTTGTCTATTCTCTTGTATGTGGATTTTTATTTCATATTTATTTTAGATCTAGTATGGGTTATGTAGAAAATCTGTGTGTGTGTGTGTGTGTGTGTGTGTGTGTGTGTGTGTGTGTGTGTGTGTGTGTGTGAGAGAGAGAGAGAGAGAGAGAGAGAGAGAGAGAGAGAGAGAGAGAGTAGGGGATAGGAGAGGAGAGAGAGAGTTAGAGAGAGTAGGGGATGAGAGAGGAGAGAGAGAGGGAGAGAGTAGGGTATGAGAGAGGATTGAGAGAGTGAGAGAGGGTAGGGAGAGAGAGACTAGGAGATGGTGGATGGTGGGATAGGGAGAGATTATTCTTCACATATTGCATACACACTATAGTGCATACACACTATATAAGAACACCAAAAAATGGTCATAACGCAAGTTTAGGTTCCTTCTAATCCATATTCTACTTTTAGTCTATTGTGCATTCTATAGTTCCAATAGAAATCATGGGATTCGTGCTGTTGGAGGTTATTTGAAGGCTTTTTGAATGTTCTTTCATTCTATTTGAAGCTAGCAAACACCAAACTCAAACATTGGATACACTATTTGAAGGTATTTTCAATATTCTTTCTATAGAAAAGGTTAGTGTAGTCCTTTTTCGATATTATTTGTTCTTATATAGAGACAAATTTAATTATAATTTGACATGCTATTTAATATATACTGAATTCATTGAAATTTGTATGTTTGAATGAATTTTATTTGGAAATGGTAAGAAATTTGACAATTTGTTTAATATTTATTTTGTATTCATTGAAATAATTGTAATTTGGATATGTATTTGAATGATTTGTAATTTACCAATTTTATGCAACTCAAATGTTTGACATATAGAAATCATCATCATGCCAAGGAAGAAACCAAAAAAATCAAACAACGAAAGAGAGGGAGAGAGATTTGGCAATTAAAAGAGATAAAATGAAACTACTATGTGAACAAATAAAATTGCAAAGAAATAATGAAGAATTGACTTTTGAAGAGGAACAAGAACCACTGATACAAAGAAACAAAGTGGAAGAATTCGAAAGACAAAGAGAATGAATGAAGCTATTATTCTCAAGAAGACAATTGAATTGTGAAGCTACACCGTCTTCCAATGTTGGAGGCATATCATCATCTCATGTTGAAGAGACACTAATTTGTATATCTAATGATGTACACACTTCATCATGTCATGTTGGAGGCACAACATCAACATATCAAGTAGGTGATATTCCATCTTATGCATCTTATTGCAAAGGCACATCATATTCAATTTAAGGTACACAAAGCACCCATAATTATGTTGATGTTCAGAATGTTGAGGGAATGGAAGAGGTTATAACACCTTCTAGAATTTGTTTTAGAAGACACAAATATTTGATTGATATTGATACTAACATTTTGAAATCAATTCTTGACAAGATTAGCAAACGCACTTGTCAAAGAAAAGTTTATCATATGTGGAGATTATTCTATAAAGAATTAAATATTACAGGTCAATACCAATAATTTGTTCAAATGATGAGGAATTTGAAATTTAGGCCCATCATGAAGATTCTTGGTCTAAGAAGGATGGACAATTCAAATGAAAAAAGTATTGTAAAGAATCTAATGAGTACTTGTGACAAAGAGGGTTCTAAATCATCCATGCACCATAGATAGTAATATCACAAGATGAGTACTTACATTGACGATAATAAGTACCCAAATGATGAAAGATTGACTCATGAGAAAGACAAAAAAAATATTTAAAATTGGTAGAGGTACTCTAAGGAGAGCCAAGCTAAGGTGTGAGATATTGGAAGATCCAACAACAGATGAGTTATGGACATTTAGTGGTAGACTACTATGAAAGGATAAAGAAATAAGTGAAGCTTTGAACTCATTGATCAAAGATTTTTGGATAAATAACACAAATGTTTCCCCTAATCAAAGAGATGTTGTAAGAAGGAGGATTGGTATCCAAAATCATGACCCACATGCAAAACATTTTTTGGACTCAACTTAGACACAATTTTTTACAAAATTTATTGGTATGTATCCTCAAATTCGAATAAGTCAAATATTTTTTGAGATGGGTAAACCTTTTTATGTGAAGATAAATGACACATGCACAATTTTTTGTTGTAGGATACACATTGAATTTTCTAACAATTTTGATATTTTTTGGCATATATGTGTGTTTTTACATTCTAATTTTGTTTTGCAAGATTCTAACATGAATGAGCAACCTAGATCTTCAAAGGAATTAACATCCAACATTTTATGTGAAATAGAGGATAGTCAACAATTTTACAAGACATCATGCTTGGATTGTACATGCTTATTTTGTGATTTTTTGCAACTTTTATCAACCTGTGAACATATGGATAGTACACATGCAATTGGAAATGAAATAGTAGATTACGGAAAATATAAGACAATGACATATGCTCTAAAAGATGAGAAACATAGTAAAAAATGTGATTTAGTCATTGAAAAGATTCCAATTTATGAGTTCATGAAATTTTTTTGAGAAAAGATTATTTACAAGTATGCAAGGCATACACATAGAGCTCAATGGATGGATTTGCAATTCAAGTTGTGCAGGGATATGTTTCCACTAGATACCATTGTTTCAGTTGTAGACTTTGTAAAGAACTACACACTACAAACACAAAATGAGGTGGAAAAAAAGTATTATACTTCTCAATAGGTTTCCATATTTTTTCACATAACATTCATGCATTCACTTACAAATATAGAGGATGACAGGGAGATTTTGAGGGAGTACCATTTTTACATCAGCTATGATTGATCACATTCTATGAAGTTTGTACATGGTTGTTTTCAACTATTTTATGGAGATTTGGTTAACAGGGGCATACCATACCATTAGCACATTATTTGGTTAGACAATTGCACATCTCAATTCAAGAATGTATTGATGTTCTATTGGTTGAGCATGGTGCACAAGTTGTCTAGAATTCAATATATATGAAATTTCATAGAGGCTAGTCGTGGAAAGGGAGAGCATGATGGTGCAGGCACATGCATCAAAAGAGCCTTAGCTCATGAAGAAATAAAGTACAAAGATGGAGCAATATTGATAGATGAAAAATCCATCATCTAGTGGTGTAATGTTATAATGGGTCCAGGTAAGGAAACTGAGTCTATGGTTTGTAGATTTTTTTGGTTGATAGATAATACTAACATTGCACCATATGAGGATTGTTGCACACTAATAGGATCAAGTGTGTTGCACTCTTTTAGAAGCTTTGATGTAGGTTAATGTAGTATCCACACATGAAAAATGGTATGCTATTATCCATCATGTGTAGAGGAAAATAGGGATGACTGTGAGTCAATTGAATGGGTGGACAAATGGGATATATGGGTTTTGGACCCAATTGACACCTATCATCACCCACAAGCA
This sequence comes from Cupressus sempervirens, assembly GCA_028749045.1. Lineage (NCBI taxonomy): Eukaryota > Viridiplantae > Streptophyta > Pinopsida > Cupressales > Cupressaceae > Cupressus > Cupressus sempervirens. The sequence continues at coordinate 235,878,384 of CM053791.1, forward strand.
CTAGACATGGTAGAGATGGAGTCATCTATTGACTTTGACTATTTGTATGATCTAGTACAACTTGGTAATATATATTTATATATCTTTGCAATTTCAATATGTAACTTTATAACTTTTACCTAAGTACTTTCTGAATTAATGACCACATTATGTAAATTTATCATTGCAGGCCATGTTTTTGTTGTTATTGCACTTGAAGTCAATGAAGAAGGGATAGATTATTATTTGTGTTGTTATGTCCAAGCCAAAAAAAAATTGGATTGCTCGGTTATAGATGGTGAAGGTTTAGAGTACCATATTGGTGCAGTGGTTGTAATCGGCACATGGCTTAGACGATATTCTATGAAGAACCCTAACTTGTGGTTATTCAAAGATTAAAAAATAGAGAGGAAGATTCTTCATTATTCAAACCTTTTTTTTGCATAAAATGTACACTTGATAAAATGTACCTTTTCATTTTGTTGTGTTATGCTCCAAGTGAGCCTTGTAAGTACAATAAGCATCATTGGACTTAGGTGTTTTAGTTAGGGTATTGGATGTCATTTAATGTCCTTAGAAGAGTCACTATTTTGGAATAAAAACTGAGGCATACATTGCCATAGGGTAATGAGTAAACTAAGGGATGAATCATTAGCTTAGGGAAGGTTCCATAGCATGGAATTGCTAAGGGATAGCCTAAATAACAAGTTAGAAGTGTTAAGACTTGTGCAAGCAAGAAAAATTCAAAAGTTTCTATATTGAAACTTTGCAACTTTTTCAAAATGCTGATTTTGCAAGAGATTGTGGATTTTCCTTTTAAAATTTGAAGGAGTTTGGTGCAAACCATAAGGATGAAGGGGAAAGACCTAGGAAGAGATATAAAGACTTTCCAAACCCTAAAATGAGAGAATTTAATATCATTGTGTACGGTTAGTATGCTATAGCATGATATTTGAAGGCAAAATGATGTAGCAAGCTAGGGTGGTGGGCTTCAATACACAACAAGTTTTAGAAATTTCATTGGCTTAGGCATTTGGGCCTATCAACAATTTAAATGCTCCAAGGAAATGACCTATCAAGACTACCTTCAAGGATCCTAAAATGATGAATTTAGTTTATAAGGCTTTCAATTATTTATATTCAAGGAATTCTAAGAGTTTACTTCATTTAATGTTTGTTGATACCATTTTCAAAGTTATTTAACTTACCAAAAGCTTTTATATGGTTATTTTGAACCAATATTCCTCTACAGAACTAGTACCTTGTTTTTATGCATAAAAATTGACCTATTAACAAAGGACCTACATGAAAGACTCCACTTGGCACTTACTACTCTTAAAGAATGTTCTCTTATACCATCAAATGCTCAATTCGAAAAGGAATCAGTCCCAATAGTTCTTCAACTCCTGATCCCCATTTCTTGACTCCAAACCCTATTCACTATGGCTTCCTTAAATTTACACTCTCCACGTAATCTTGCATCCAATTGGTGATGAACTCACACTTACTTTACTCTATTGAAATGTCACCAAACACAAACTCCACTTCTTACTTGAGTAGATTACTCACTATTGCACATAGCATTCAACTCCATGATACCTTCACATTGATACTTAAAACTTGTCTTAATTTGCATATGCTCGGTTAGCACTTAATAATACAAGTGGAAATGAAATCGTAGATTATAGAAACTATAAGATAGTGACATATTGATTTTAGTACATCTTCTATAAAAACAAGAAGATTTTAGTACATCTTATATAAAAACCAAGTACCATTGAAAGTCTGCTAGTTTTGATGATGGACTCATTATTAAGGAATAAGATCATTTTTTCTCCAAATTATTGCCCTCACTTGCCTCTCCCTTTAATGATTGCATTCAACCATGTTATGTTCATAACTCATAATTCCATTATATTGTTACTAATAAATACATGAAGTTGCATGTTCTAAAATTGAAATATGAGCATTATTGGTGACATGTGAATGCTGCATTCACAAATATTTGTGCAATCATTCATATTTAAGTTTGAATTCTGATGGAGCTTCATTTTACAAGGTCATGGTAGGGGACTTCTCTCATTTGGTGAGTGAAAACATTTCATTTATGTTTTCTTCTTGATTGATTTCTCTTGTTCTTTTATGTAAGTGAAGGAACTACAATATATTGAACTATTGTTTTGTGGAAGATCGAAAACCCTGAAGTCATTTGCCTTTTGGCTGAGTAATGGAAGTTTCTTCCATTGATTTGAGTGAAATTGAAACTGAAGGTTTGTAATTTTTAGGAACAATTACATAAAAATTTGTTATAACTTTTGCAAAATCGACAGATAAAGTTCACATTTTTTATCTCTACTTTGAAAAAGATTTGTAGAAATTGGTGAAATGTTATGAAATTTTTCTTGTTCAATGGAAGTATTAATAAATACTATAAATGTCAATGAAATTTTCCATTACTTGCAATAATTGTTATAATTATGTAGAAATAATTTAAGATATCTATGTTTTGAAAAACTTTTGTGAATTAATAAAATAATCGATCAATATTCACATTTTTCCTCTCTGATTTGATGAAAGTGTTCAATGGAAGTATTAATAAATACTATAAATGTCAATGAAATTTTCCATTACTTGCAATAATTGTTATAATTCTGCAAAAATAATTTAAAATCTCTATTTTTTGAAAAAAATTTGTGAATTAATAAAATAATAGATCAATATTCACATGTTTCGTCTCTATTTTGATGAAATTTGTAGATATTAGTGAAATGTTATCAAAATATTTTTGTTTTATGTAAGTATTTGTAAATACTGTAAATGTCGATGAAATTTTCCATCACTTTCAATGATTGTTATATAATGAAATTTGCCATTACTTGCAATGATTGTTATAATTCTATAAAAATAATTTAAGTTTTTATTTTTTTGAAAAATATTTGTAAATAAATACAATAATTTGCTTTCCAATCTCTGATACTTGAAATTGATTTTCATTTGTGATGAATTGATTGAAAATATATGAACATGATTGAAAATATTTTTTTGCAGAAGAATGAATGATGTTTTTTATATTCATTTTTGTGCAAAAAAAAATTCCTAAATTTTGTTCTGTTTAGGAGTGAACTAGATTTCACATCACTAGATACAAGAAATTCCCTCTAAATTTGCAGATAAAATGAACTTTAGGGATTTTAAAGATGTGATTCTCGTAGGAGCAAATGGTCACTTATGGCATATAAAATTCCTCGGTATCGGTGTTTCTGCATCTTTCAATGATGGATGGCAAGATTTTGTTTTTGAGAATCGTATAAAAGTAAAAGACATTCTTGTTGTCAAACATGTTGGAAACATATATTTTGTTGTACATGTTTTTGGTGCAATTCAAGATGAACGAAACAACAGATTGTATGATCCCTAAGAAGAAATCCTCTCAAAAATTTGCAAATGCAAGAAAATTGCCTTAACAGATTCTTACAATCCTATGAGAGGTGCATTTTCAAATGTGGCATCTTGCTCATTTATGAGAGATAATTCAAGTAAGAAAAGGGGATCTCAATCGAAGAAATATTAGAAATACTTTTATATTGTTTTGTTAATATGAATATTGTATCTTCATGTAGTTCTCAACCTTGTAAAAAGTACAAAGCCAATGTTTTCACTAATCTTACCTAATAGTGCAGCATTTGGATATTTTTATCTTGTACATTCTTTTTTTTTGGTCTCTATCCAAAATATAGAAGGTAATTTGATGATCATTTAAATTGAGGGATAAAATCAACTCATATTTTTATGTTGTGGAATTGTTATAGACCATTCCAAAATAGTTTGGAAAGCATTGGTTATCGAATGAGAGGATAAAATTAACATTTGTTCTTCACAAGAATCTTGGAGAATGGTAGTGTGGAGGAGAATACAGAGTGCGTTGGAGAAGAGTTGTCATTGACAATAAACTACAAAAAGAGGACAATTGTGTTTTTGAATTGATAAATGGGATCAAGCACATTTTCACGGTCTATGTAAACACATAGTTGGAGAGTGGATTTGTAATAATTCATATTTTACTATCATCTAATCAACAACCATACCTCAACCTTTTATTATTGCATAAGGAAAAATCCTTGGAAGCCATTAAAAGATGCTTCTAATATTAGTAGATGCATATAGATACTATCCCTCTTTAGATATTTTTGTACCCAAAATTAGTTTGATCAACACTTTTTTTTTTTTGGGTGGCAAAAACCAATAAAAATTTTAGGGAAAGGAAATGTAAATAAACATACCTAAAAACTACACCCACATGAACCAATTAGTTGTTTATTTGTACAAAGTTTCCAACTGTCAAATCTCTCTCACTATTTGTCATGGGAATGAACTGTCTATTCTGTGAGCTCTAGGTGGTTGGGTAAACCCTAGCACCAAGATTGTCCCATCTCATTGAGCACTCAAACATTCTCGACCATGCCAAACTAAAACATCCCTTAAAGTCACTAAACACATAGGGCAACAATCTTTGGCATGGCATATCTCAAAGCTCGTGCAAGGTATGGATGTGATTCTAGGTGCTGCAGGACTGTGTTGCAGAGACCTATAATCTCTTTGACTTTTTGAAGATTTTACTCTATTTTGATTTTGTAATGCCATCTAGGGTGATGGTGAAACTTGTAGTGTTTTCCAATATAAAGTTGCTAACTGCCAAATCTCCCTCACCATTTTTTGTGGGATCAAACTATCTATTTTGTTATCTTCAAGTGGCTATGTAAACCCTAGATCCAAGCTCATCCAATCCCATTGAGCACTCAAACATTTTTGGGCATGTTGAACCAAAATGTCCCTAAGAGTCACTAAATGCCATAGGACAACTTTATTTGATGGGGCATATCTTAGAGCTCGTGTGAGTTATGGATAAAATTTTAGGTGATATAGGATCAGGTTGTGGAGACCTACAATAAGCTCTCTCACTTTTTGGAGATCTTACTCCATTTTGATTTTGTGATGTCATCTCGAGTGATGCTGAAACTTGTAGTATTGGCTAGTAAAAAGTTGCTAACTGTCAAATCTCCATGACCATTCATCATGAGATCAACTGTCTATTTTGTTTGCTTCAAGTGGGTGGATAAACCCTAGCCCTAATCTCATCCTATGCCATTGAGTGCTCGAATGTTCTCGAGCACGCCGAACCAAAACGTCCCTAAAAGTTACTAAATGCATAGGGCAGCAATATTTGATGGGGCATATCTAAGAGCTCATGTGAGGCATGGATGTGATTCTAGGTGCCATAGGACTATTTGCAAAGACCTATAATAACCTCTCCCACTCTTTGGAGATCTTACTCTATTTTGATTTTGTGACACCATCTCGGGTGATGCTGAAACTTATAGTGTTGGGCACCAAAATGTTGCCAACTACCAAATCTTCCTCACCATTCATTGTGGGATAAAACTATCCATTTTATTAGCTCTAGGTGGCTAGGTAAACCCTAGCCCCAAGCTCATCTCATCCTATTGGGTGTTCAAACATTCTCAGGCATGTTGAACCAAAATGTCCCTAAGAGTCACTAAATGCCATAGGGCAGTTATCTTTCATAGGGCATATCTCAGAGCTCATATGAGGCATGGATGCAAATTTAGGTGCTCTAGGACTATGTTGTAGAGACCTACAATAACCTCTCTAAATTTTCAGAGATCTTACTCTATTTTGATTTTGCGATGCCATCTCGAGTAATGTTGAAACTTGTAGTGTTGGCTAGTACAAAGTTGCCAACTGCCAAATCTCACTCACCATTCATCATGGCATTGAACTGTCTATTTTGTTAGCTTTGAGTTGCTATCTAAACACTATTCCCAAGCTTCTTCCATCCCGCTAAGTGCTTGAACATTCTCGAGCACGTTGAACTGAATCGTCCCTAAGAGTCACTAAATGCCATAGGGAAGCAATATTTCATAGGGCATATGTCAGAGCTCGTGTGATGTATGGATGCAATTCTAGGTGCTATATGACCATGTTACAGAGACCTACAATAACCTCTCTCTATTTTTGAAGATCTTACTCCATTTTGATTTTATGACACCATCTCTGGTGATGTTGAAACTTGTAGTGTTGGTTAGTACAAAGTTGCCAACTACCAAATATCCCTTACTATTCATCATGGGATTGAACTATATATTTTGTTAGCTCTTGGTGGCTGGGTAAACCCTAGTCCCAAGCTCATCCCATCCCATTGAGCACTCAAACATTCTTAGGCATGTTGAACTGAAATGTCCCTAAGAGTCACTAAATGCCATAGGGAAGTGATCTTTGATGCGACATGTATCAAAGCTCATGTGAGGTATGAATGCAATTCTAGGTGCTAAAGGACTATGTTGCAAAGACCTGCAATAACCTCTCTCACTTTTTGGAGATCTTCCTTCATTTTTATTTTGCAAACTATCTATGGTGATTCCAAAACTTGTAGTGTTGGCTAGTACAAAGTTTCCAACTACCAGATCTCCCTCACCGTTCATTGTGGGATTGAACTGTATGTTCTATTAGCTCTAGGTGTTTGGCTAAATCCTAGGCCCAATGTCATCCCATCCCATTGAGTGGTCGAACATTCTTAGGCATGCTGAACTAATATGTCCCTAAGAGTCACTAAAAGCCATAAGGCAGTGATCTTTGATGGGGCATATCTCAAAGCTCGTGTGAGGTATGAATGAAATTTTAGGTGTTATAGGACTATGCTATAGAGACTTACAATAACCTCTCTCACTTTTTGGAGATCCTCCTTTATTTTGATTTTGCAACACCATCTCTGGTGATGTTGAAACTTGTAGTGTTAGCTAGTACAAAGTTGCCAACTGCCAAATCTCCCCTACCATTCATTGTGCAATCAAGTTATCTATTCTATTAGCTCTGGGTGGCTAGGTAAACCCTAGCTCCAAGCTAATCCCATCCCATTGAGCACTCAAACATTCTTGGGCACGTCGAACTAAAATGTCCCTAAGAGTCACTAAATGCCATAGGGCAGCAATCTTTGACAAGGTGTATCTCAGTGCTTTTGCAAGGTATGAATGTGATTCTAGGTTCTATAGGACTATGTTGTAGAGACCTACAATAACCTCTCTCACTTTTTGAATATTTTACTCTATTTTGATTTTGCGATGGCATCTTGGGTGATGTTGAAACTTGTGTTGGCCAGTACAAAGTTGCCAACTACCAAATCTCCCTCCCCATTCATTGTGGGATCAAACTATCTATTTTTTTAGCTTTGAGTGGTTGGGTAAACCCTAGCCCCAAGCTTGTTCCATCTTGTTGAACACTTGAAAATTCTCAAGCATGTTGAATTGAAGCATCCCTCAGAGTCACTAAATGCCATAAGGTAGTTATCTTTGATGGGGCATATGTTAGAGCTCATGTGAGGTATGGATGCAATTCTAGGTTCTATAGGACCATGTTGTAGACAACTACAATAACTTCTCTTATTTTTTGAAGATCTTAATCTATTTTGATTTTGTGATGTCATCTTGGGTGATGCTAAAACTTGTAGTGTTAGCTAGTACGAAGTTATCAACTATCAAATCTCCCTCACCCTTCATCATGGGACCAAACTATCTATTATGTTAGCTCCAAGTGGATAGGTAAACACTAGTCCCAAGCTCCACATATCTTGTTGAGTGCTCGAACATTCTTGGGCTCGCCGAATTGAATCATCCCTAAGAGTCACTAAATGCCACAGGGTAATGATCTTTGATAGGGCATATCTCAAAGGTCGTGTGAGGTATGGATGTGTTTTTAGGTGCTATAGGACCATGTTGTTGAAACCTACAATAATCTCTCTCAATTTTTGGTGATGTTTCTCTATTTTGATTTTGCGATGCCATCTCAGGTGATGTTGAAACTTGTAGAGTTGGCTAGTACAAAGTTGTCAACTGCCAAATCTCTTTAGTTTTCATCATGGGATCAAAATATCTTTTCCATTAGATTCAGGTGGCTAGGTTAATACTAGCCCCAAGCTCCTCCTATCTTGCTGAGTTCTTGAACATACTCAAGCACACCAAACCGAATAATCCCTAAGAGTCACTAAATGTCATAGGGTAGTGATCTTTGACTATGGCAACTAGATATGCCATCTCATCCAATGATGGAGAATTATGATAGAAGGTAAAGGGGTGATCATACACATCATTTTGAACATGTTATTTTTTTATGGTAATAAGGTAATCCTTTTTTGTAAGGTCAATGAAATTGAGGTCACCTATAAACCCAAATTGCCTTAGTCCTTACAATTTTCATTTTCTTGTTGTTTTTGTTAATAAGTTGACTCAATAAGTGTTTTGAGAGTCATTACACCTTATATAGTTGCATGTTATCACTGAATGGAGTTAGTGGAAGATGTTAATGATCTTCTTGGTTGTCTTAATAGTCATTTCATGGGTTTGAAATATAACCACTTCCTTTTGCAAATTACATGTTGTTGGAAAGAAAATATAGTCATAGGATGTTGGAAGATTGTTTTCACTCATAGGATGTTGAAGAATCTCTTGAAAGGATGGAATAGATGATAGAATAAATTTTTTGAGATAGTTATTAGGTGTTCTTTGAAGTGTCTAAGATGTTAGTTTGAAGAAAGAAGTTGATTATGATCCATTTCTCAAATTTCCTCATTTTTCCATTATTGCTTCTGAAGTCTTGAATAGGGAAAGTGATCAAGTAGTTTTTTGATGTTGGGTAGAAGTTTTTTCAATATTGTAACCAAGTTGGAAAGTATCTTTGAAGACACTTACGAAGGTGGGAAATGTAGTTTTCCTTAAAACTATTCTTGCTGGGAATCCACTAGCTTTTGGTGTGAGCACTCTGCATTATTTTGGATGCAATTTACATTAAAATGAAATACATGAAATGTACTTAAAATGTTAAAAATAAAAATGAGATATATATTATGATAAGCAATAATTTCATACATGAACAAATATTTAATATATTATGATAACCAATAATGTCATACATGAATGAACATATAATATATTATGATAACCAATAATGCCATACATAAACGAACATATAATATATTATGATAACCAATAATGTCATACATGAAAAAACATATAATATAAAATGATAACCAATAATGGCATACATTAACAAAGACATAATATATTATGATAACCAATAATGTCATACATGAAAAAACATATCATATATTAACCAATAATGTCATTAGTCTAATAATGTCATGCATCAAATATATGTCATACATCAAATATAAAATGTCATATATACATCCAAATGTATATCAAATATGTCCACTAACATATATGTCCACTAATGCCTATACATGTGTGTCTATCAACTATAGCTTCTCCTTCCCACAAGGGGAAGGAAACAAATCCCTAGAGGTCTTTGGTCATTGTGTGGAGGGAGATGACGAGGATGATGGGATCTTCCTCACATCCTCGCTCGTCCTCTTGTTTAGGCTCTTCTCTAACTTGAGTTAATATAAACAAAGTAGGTATGAATCAATAATTATTATAGATCAAAATCAAATATATGTACACACAAAATCAATTATTTTCTTATCGCCATCAAATAGTCACTCTGTACATCCACCTTAAAGGCTCGCAGATGATTGGGTGTAACAAGGCCCTAAAAAAATTCAATCAATATAATCACTTATATTTCAATATTAACTATTATAAAAAACAACTAAAACTAAAAAAATTCTTTCATACCTCAATCAATGGCTTTGAACTAGCCATTGCTATAGCAACTCCATGATCGATGGATTGGAAAAGATGAGGAGTCTCAGATTTCAAGAGCTACATGTCATACAATACATGTTACATGTAACATGAAACATGAAATGAATATAATCAAATGAATTAAATTAACATGAAACAAATGTACCTCTACAAAGTTCATATCACACCTACGCTCAGAGTCCCTAATGAGTATCGATGGTCCTGTAGAGAACTAATGCACATGCATAATTTTTTTTGTCAATCCTTCATATGATTACTTAATAAATATATGTATTAATTTAAATAATTAAATTGATACATACCTCTATACTCATTGACGAGACAAAAAATAGGGTCAGGGGATCTCTACTAGGGCTAGCAACACTCTTACCCTAAATTTTGAACAATGTCAATACATGCTAATTAATTAGTCGTTCACTATACAAACAAAATATGATCATATTAGTTTATTATAATTGTAATTTACCTGTGTGTCAACGCCAAATGTCCGACTTAAGAACTAATCAGTGACAAGCCCATCATCCATACTATTTCCAGCATGACTGTCAAATGTGTATAAGGATACACATGATGTGCACATGTGAACACAATGCATAGAAGGATCCTCCTCAACTAATGGACTCATGCAATCAATGACAGTCTATGTCAAAACATTAATAATCCCTAGAGTGCTAGTCTCTACATGTTCCTTCACAACTAAAGAAGTAATCACATGATCACCTAGTGGCTTGACAAAAAGTGCCCTATCTACATTAAGGTCACAACATGGCCCCAACCTCTCAAATGATGACCCCCCACCTCTACTCTGAGATTCTAATATATCAAAATAATTGGGAATCTACCTAAGGACAAATTCACAATACAGTTTATTTAAGAAATATGATGGAACCTCATGATTATTATAGGGAGGGGCATCAAAGACCATCCACCATGTATCCCAAAAGTTATTTCTAATACCGTCATGTATGCACCAATGGATGGGGAATCTCTTAGTTGTAGTTCTAATAGTATTTTGTTCACTAGGGTTTTTTAAAAATGCACAAATGCTAACTTTTTATATTTATATATTTTTTACATCTTGATATGATAATTTTCTTGCATAATATCTTCTTTGTTCATCCCTCTTAACCCACCAAATATCCAACTAACCACTAACATAAGCTACATGAGTCATAATGCACTCAAGGGAGGATTCCAATTGTGCTCTCATTAGATTGGTTTGTCCACAAGCTTTCAACCTACCAATGATTGCTTCTAACTCATTTTCTCCCTTTCTATTTCATTTATTGTGGTGTCTTGTGTGCTAGGAGGAGGTCCTCCAATCAATGTAGGTTGTAGAATTTCTTGCTCTTGTTGTGGACTATTTTGATTCTCATCTTGTGGAGGGTTTTTATTTGGATCTTTTGGAGGGCTTTTGCTTTGATCTTGTTGATCCAACTAGGGATTTGGTGGTTCATTATTCACATTTTCTAATAAGAAACCAATTGCAATCTAAATAAATAAACAAATTTAAAGAAAAATTGATAAAGTCCTACAAAATAATACAAAAACATTAAAAAAATGTAAAAACAAGAGTAGAAAATATACAACGTGATCTTCATCTCAAACTTTGACAACAAGGAGGCATTTTGAGGAGGTGAGTGAAAAAAGTCTTCAATTTCTTCAACTCGCGTATGTGTTGTGAGGAGAAAATAAAAACAAAATGAAATGGGTCATGTGTTTGTAGCCCATTTATAAAATTTCTTAGTTTTTAAAAGTGTGTATGTGCTATAGTGTGCACGTGCTATGGCTTGGGAGCCCAAGCCAAAGTGCATGCATGCTATAGCATGTACATGGTTTTTAAAATTTTAAAAAAAATTGCGGTGTCATGTTTTTGACACCACAACTTGGTGCACACACCCTATAATTTGTTCTTTAGTATTTACATATTCCAATCTCACCTCTTTATCTTGTACCAACTCTCTCAAAAAATGATATTATATAGCAATATATTTTGTTTTGCTATGCATCACATGATTTTTTTATATGTTAATTGCAGTGGTATTATTACAGAAGATAACCACTACATCCTTGATTTCTATCTTTATACCTACCAGAAGTTGCTTCAACCAAACAGTATTTGAACAATTAACTATTGTTGCCACATATGCTACTTCTATTGTTGACTAAGAAATACAATTTTTTTCTTTCTTGTCAAAGATAGTAGTCTTTTACAAACCAAGAATGTTCGACCACTGGTGCTCTTTTTATCATCAACACTTCCTACCTAATCAACATCTGTGAATGCTTTCAAATCTAAATTGCCTCCTTTTCTATACCATAATCCATACTCTTCAATACCTTTCAAATATCTCATCATTCTATTGATTGCCATCATGTGATTTTCTTCGAGATTTGCTGAGAATCTTGCCGCCATACCAACTGCTAATGCAATATGAGGATTTGTGTGTATGACATACTGCAATTTTTCAATCATTATTTTGTATGTGGTCTGATCCACCTCCTTGGAATCATATTTTTTGGAAAGTTTATGTCTAGTAGACATAGGAGTTCCAACTAGTCTAGAATCTTCTATTCCAAACTTCTTTAGTATCTCCTTGATATATTTGGATTGAGTAATGTAGATACCATCTTTCTTTTGTTGGATCTAAAATCCAACAAATTTTTTTATCTCTCTAAACAGGGTAATCCCACAATACTAGGTGTCACTTTTGTGGCATGAACAAAATCAGAAATGGATGAAAATTTCCAATTTCCAATTTTTAATTGTTCGCATGAACATTAAAGAAATGTTCACACAAATATTCCCTACATCTATGTTCATGTGAACATATATAAGTATGAATAGGTACGTTCGTGCAAACATAAGTGTTACAAATGTTCATGTGAAAATACAAAAGTTACTATCTTCATTGTAAAATTGCCATTTTTTGAAAACATATGTTCACATGAACATAGTGTTTGCGCAAACATATGTTTTTTTTTAAAAATTTGGTATTTTCCTTTAAAAAAAGAAAAAAAAATGGTACTTTGACCCCCAAAATTGAGATTGAATGATCTCCTACTATAAAATAAAAAATCCCAATTTGTGTTGCTTGGAGAAAGCTTTCCAACAACTATAATTTTAATAGATATTATATTCATTAAGACTTTCAAATATCAGTTTAACTCATTATAGGTTCATTAAAAGTTGAACATCAATTGACTTTGACACTTCGAGAAAAATTGTAAATTAGGTCAAATTATTTTTGAAAAATATCTAGGTAATAGGTTGTTGAGATAGCTTTTTATTAAAAAAAGAAAATTAGATTTATGTTAAATTGAGTTTAAGCTATTTGTGTCAAAATGAACGTATGTCTGAATTACGATTGATGTCACTTCATAATTTCATAAACTATACAATATTCAACCAAATTGAATCAAACCAAATGCATCCTCTAGTTATTGATTTCACTTCATAATACACTAAAAGAATTACCTTATTATCATTTTTAGAAAAAAAAAGTTATGAATGTCAAGTAGACTATCACTCTTTAAAAATACTGATTTTTCATATGTACCACTTTTCAAAGGACAAGAAAAATTTGACTTAAATTATTTTTTTCTAAAAGTTAAAAAATATGGTTACAAAGTAGGAAAAAGGTATAAGAAATTACTAGTTCACATCATCTTTAAATTATTCATAGTTTTAGAGATATCGTCACTCAAATGTGAGGTTTGTTTAAAAAATATTGATATTAGTGTAAACAATGGTCAAAAAGTGGAACCCATTATTGTGGGATCACCCAACATAGACATTCCAAATTATTTACTCATTTCTTCTAAGAATTCTTTGCACAAGTCATTATTTCCTGTAAATAAAGTGGATTACAAAAATTTTTACCAACACAATCTTTTTGTCTAGTCTTTCTTTGATGTACAAACCACTATTATCATTTGTTCTTTGAAAACCAATCTTTATCAAGTAGTTTTGAAGTCTTTCATACCAAGCTTTGGGAGCTTACTTGATCCCATACAATGCTTTTTTAAATTTATAGACCATATCTATTTCACTAGGATCTATAAAACCTTTAGGTTGCTCTATGTAGACTTCTTCATCAAGAATTCCATTCAAGAATGCAGATTTTACATACATTTGATAAAATTTAAAATCATCTATATGATTTATATGTTAGTAAAGTTTTAACGCCTTCTAATCTTGCAACAAGGAGAAAAATTTCACCATAATCAATACCTTTTTCTTGAGAATAACCTTTACAAACTAACCTTGCTTTGTTTCTTGAAACTTCTCTATCTTCATTTAGCTTATTTATGAAAACCCACTTTGTGCCAATTACATTTTTATCCATGGGTCTTGAACAAGATTCCAAGTTTTATTATTATCTACCAATTCTATTTCTTCATTCATAGCTTCAATCCAACTTTCATTATCTAAAGCATCTTTAACATTTCTAAGTTCAAATTCAGCAAGAAAACATGTACCTTTCAATTTGTTTCTTGTCATTGTTAGATGTGACTTGCTTCCAATGATCTGATCAGATGCATGATGCCTTCTGACATATTTCACTAACATGGGCTCTTTGGATTTGAAGTTTTTTTCCACTAACCTCTTCATGATTGTAATGCCCCACCAAGGGATCCAAAGAATTAACCTAGAATTTCACTAAGTTTGGTAACTTTTTTTTTTCTTTTTTATAACATGAAAGTAAATACCACATATAACTTGTACATAATAATGGAAGCAATAGAAATGTCCATCTAAAATTAAACATAACATACATAACCGATTTCATTCTTTAAGAATCCCTTAACATTGAGTTACATCTAAACTAACTAACATACATGAATCCATCTAGTATAACATCCACATGAATAATAATGATAAGTCCAGTGTTCATACATTATATTTCCAAATGCTCAATCATCCACTGTACATGTCACACGGTATGAAGGCTTAAAAGAATATACATCTGTGAAATAAGGTACATCATCCTATTCCAATCCATGATACATCATCATAGAAGACATATACATCCATCATAAAGATCAAACAAAATAAACTAAGTGCACGGTTCCTCCCAACCGTTAATAGCATCATTAGACCATCGTGGATCCTAGCCATCCCTCTGTGCATAACATTCCAAAGCACCAAAGAGATTATCATTATTAACATAGTATGAATGTCACTCTTAAAACATCCTACTAACATGTAAAGTAAAATATAAGATACCATCATCTAACATATGCAAATCATCAATATAGGAAACATACAAGCAAATAAATCCATCATAAGGTATATCATCTATCATAATGCTCCAAGAACATAATAAAGATAAATACCAACCAAGAATGCTCCAACCACGGTGTCTCTGATGGATCTCAAATGATAAGAGTGGAAAATACACTACCACCCAACTGCGTGGAACCTAAGTGGTCCACTCCCACCTTGCTGAGGAGATAATCTCAAGTCCCAAAAAAGCTATCCATAACACATAGCACAAATCTCTATAGTCCAAAAATCCTAAAAGTATACTAACTCAAAGGTTCCAATCACACACAAAATCGACATCTAACTCTTAGAGGCACACAAAGACATGTAGGAAACTTACTTTGCAAGCGAGAAAGTGTCATCACATTTATCACGTACAAGTTACCCTGGCAGTTAGCTAAACTCCATGGGTCCATACTGATCTAATGAAGCCACTAGTATCCTCTTATACTGACGAGGCATACTATGGAATGCACGGTCACAACCATGCGTTCTCACTACTCCCATCCTAGCCTGTACAAGCGCTCAAGGCATAGGCGAGAACATCAAAATAATTATCTTTTTAGGTTCATTTAATCCCCTTTTAGTGTGTCAATATTATCACTTATTAACCAAACTTAAAATGAGTTACCCTGACAGCCACTTAGGGCCCTGGCCCCCATTGCAAGCCACTTTCTGACACTACAAATAGATTACCTATAGTAAGCTCATGGAATCATGAAATCACCACAGTCCTGTACAAGCGACTGTAAAGAAAATTCAAAAGATAATCCATAAAAAGAATGATCAAATATCCATGATAAAAGCATCAAATAACCACAATTAGAATCATCAAATCTCTAAGATAAGAATCATCAAATCTCCATGAGCATCCGAAAAGTATCCATAGAAAATCATGACCACAACAGTTCTCTATTGACAACTGAAGGCATCCCTGATAATCATAAGTATCCATTGGTTCTCAATAATCAAAATATATCTCAAAATAAATCATAATATCCATTGGTTCTCAATAAGAAACCAAGAATATCTCAAAATCAAACTGATCGAAGACTCCAAAATGATTGAGTCAAAACATGCCACAACATGACATCATCAAGAAATAAATCAACACTTTAGTCCCACCATGGCGACTAGAAAACAAACCAAGGATAACTGATCGATAACTCAAAAATGATTAGCTCAAGTGTCTCATACGCATACATCTCAGCTTCACACATGAAGACTGATGAAAAATAAAAATAAGTAAATACAAACATTTCATAAAGCATACGATCACATTACCATGGTTGGGCTTATAAAGATCGAGACCAAATAAAATCAACATGCCATCACATCTCATAACCCCCGAGCCTCTGGTAACAACGTAGGACTGGTCAACACTAGTTAACCCAAAATCCAAAATAAGAAGCATATAGAATACACGATGCAGACATATGTTTTGGTTTTGCTATCTTACATAGTTGAATCAAGTGTAGAGGTTTCCAGTTTTCTGTTTGTAAGTATATTTTCAAGTGTCTTAAGTTTCATTATTTGACCTACAAGTCAACCCATTTGTTCCCTGATAGCATTATCCTTCCATTATTAAGAATTACATTCTAAGAATAACTTAAGAATAAGTATTTACTTATTGGCCTTTAATTAAATCATTCACTTTATTTGCTAAGATCAAAATTACTAATTGAATAAATCTTCCTTATCATTAATTCAACTTTTCAACATAATCAAAAGATCATTATTCATTTATAAAAGAATTAATTATCAATCTTCGAATAGAAAGATTATAACTTTATTAAAATGATCAATTAAAACCACCAATTAACTTAGGTACAGAATTCCATGGCCTAATATTTAATTATATGTTACTAAGTCTTCACCATTAAAATATCTAAAATCAAAATTCCAGTTATAAGACTTACCAACTTTTGATACCAATATTTTAACAATCTTGTTTAAGAATTATATCAATTAAATCTCTATTATATAATTTAATTATTAATTAAATCTAATTAACTCTAGTTAATTGATTTAATTAATAGTTGCATAACCATAGCATTGTTTCAATTAATATCAGTTGACTAATAACTAACTAGAATTCTGTAAGATTAAGGTCAACTATAATCTAGTACACAAATATTCATATTCATAGTTCAATAATAATAACTTGTTAATATTTAATAACAAGCTATGTTGGAAATCTTATTAATAGATCTCATTCATCATTCTTTATGAATGCTAATGTTTCTTTAATTAATTCGTATTAATGATAGTCATCTCAAGATAAATCTCAATCACATATATAATATTGACAACTCAATAAATATTGATTAAAAATCAATCATACTTCATCAAACAAAAAAAAACAAAAAAAAAATGTGGAAGCCTTTAGTGAAGATGAAGATGGATGCATATCTTTCTTTTGGCATCAAAGTGTGGGACACACTTTTCTATCTACCAAGGGAGTCTGATGCAGGAGCATCTTGCATGGGAAAATTAAATTATTAGAAAAGAAAAAAAAAAAAAGAAAAAAAAGAAAAAAAAAAAAAGGGAAATAAATAAATAAATAAATAAATAAATTTGTGGAGGAGAGAGAAAGTGACGAAAATAGAAGGAAAAATAATTAAAAAACTAAAAATAGAAAAAATGGAGAAAAGAGGAATTTCTATTTTCAAGGTGCATGGGTGGCATAAATAGAAAATAATAAAAATAGTTGTCATTCCATTAATCGAGGTGTGTAGGTGGCATCTTAGAAGTTTGTGGAAAGTTCCTTAAATCATGCATTTAATATTTGTTGCGTGCTTAGTTGTATTTCGGTGAGAATTTAATATTTATTTAAAGGTAGTTGTATTTACCTTTTATCCCACATTGCTTGTGTTTTTAATGTCTTGGGTTAGAAGTGCCTATTTAAGCAAGGCTTATAATTGTTTGTAATCAAGTTCAAGAAATGGAAGCTCTTCTAAAAGAAGTTCAAGAAATGGAAGCTCTTCTAAAGGAAGTTCAAGGAATGGAAGCTCTTGTAAGGAAGTTTGAGAATTAATGGATGCTTTATGAAGCATTTTTGTCATCTCTCTATCTCCATATTGTTGCATTTTTTTTGTTGTTAGTTGGTACGGGTGGTGTGGCCCGTCATCAGTGGTATCAGAGCAGGAGTTCCTGAGCGTGCGGACAGATCGCCGAACGTGAGGCAGTTTGCACCAGGACCTTGAGTTGGTTGAAGTTTGTCAAGAAGTTCTTGATTGTGTAGATAGATCGCCGATTGTGAGGCAGTTTGCACAAGGTTCTTGTGTTGCATGAGATATGTCTTCTAAAGACTTGATTATGGAGAAGAGAAAGAAGAAGATGACTTTTGTGATTGGATGGATTCTGAGGATTCCTCGACTTGAGAAATTTAGAGCAAGAAATCAACAATCATTGCTAGTTGATTTGCAGAAGCAAGTGAATGAATTAGAAGTTGAGTTGCGGAAACGAAGAGCATGTCACCAGAAAAGAGATGTTGATAATTCCTTGGATGTGGAAAAGACAGATGATCCAGTGGAAGAGCAAGTGGATGAAGAGGAAATCATTTGCGAACCTAAAGTTGAAGAAGATGAAAGAGAAGAGGAAGAGCATCAAGATGACAAGATTTATGAACCTGAAGTAGATCAAGATGATTTGAAGATTGCAGCAATGGAGGAAAAGTATAGTGCCTTCATTAGAGATCAAGCAAGTGGAGTAGTTACATGCATTGTTGACGACATAAAAGAGACAAGCAAAAATGAAGATGTCAAACAGGTAAATTCTTATGAATCATGGGATGTTGTCTTTGATATGTGTTTAAAAGATATTAATGATGGTTTGCATGAGGATCTTGTTCATGATGTATGGTATGCAAGGGAAGATTGGTATGGTGTTGTTGGATTTATTACAAGTGTAATTAATTCAACAAGATTGGATGAGGATGAGATTTATACTTGGATAGAGTTCATTGCAAAGGAGAAATTTCAGCATCGGATACTTGTTCCAGCTATGTGTTGGAGGAAGAGGAAAAAAATTATGTCAACAATGGCTACTTCATTTTGTGAATCCATATTCACAAAATTTTTCCTACCATGGGAGTCGGATGCAGGAGCATCATGCATCAGGAAAAAAACAAAAAAAAACAAAAAAAAAATGTGGAAGCCTTTAGTGAAGATGAAGATGGATGCATATCTTTCTTTTGGCATCAAAGTGTGGGACACACTTTTCTATCTACCAAGGGAGTCTGATGCAGGAGCATCTTGCATGGGAAAATTAAATTATTAGAAAAGAAAAAAAAAAAAGAAAAAAAAGAAAAAAAAAAAAAAGGGAAATAAATAAATAAATAAATAAATAAATTTGTGGAGGAGAGAGAAAGTGACGAAAATAGAAGGAAAAATAATTAAAAAACTAAAAATAGAAAAAATGGAGAAAAGAGGAATTTCTATTTTCAAGGTGCATGGGTGGCATAAATAGAAAATAATAAAAATAGTTGTCATTCCATTAATCGAGGTGTGTAGGTGGCATCTTAGAAGTTTGTGGAAAGTTCCTTAAATCATGCATTTAATATTTGTTGCGTGCTTAGTTGTATTTCGGTGGGAATTTAATATTTATTTAAAGGTAGTTGTATTTACCTTTTATCCCACATTGCTTGTGTTTGTAATGTCTTGGGTTAGAAGTGCCTATTTAAGCAAGGCTTATAATTGTTTGTAATCAAGTTCAAGAAATGGAAGCTCTTCTAAAGGAAGTTCAAGAAATGGAAGCTCTTCTAAAGGAAGTTCAAGGAATGGAAGCTCTTGTAAGGAAGTTTGAGAATTAATGGATGCTTTATGAAGCATTTTTGTCATCTCTCTATCTCCATATTGTTGCATTTTTTTTGTTGTTAGTTGGTACGGGTGGTGTGGCCCGTCATCACTTCAAACCAAAAAAATTAATATCTTTTTACAAAAATTTAATCATTAAATAATCTCTACTAGATTAACTCTAATCCAATTAAACCATTATTTATTAATAGTTTTCTACTCCTTACGAACATTAATAAATAATAAACTCCTCAAACTATAAATACTCAATCTATAGAATCCTTCCATAAACTCAATAGTTAATATTTGACTAACTCTTAACTATATTAAGGTATTCAAACATATTAAGCAATAACATAATAATTCAGTCTTAATCCAATATCATTCAAAATTTCTAGAGTTAAATCAACATAATATAAATTATCATCTTACAATTATTTAATCAATATTAAAAATCAACCATTAGACTCCATTTTCTAATTGTTCTAATAATATTTTGTCTATATAAACGTTGTTTGAAAAATATCCCTATCACAAACCAATAAGACTCATTGTAGATTTTTAACATGAATAATCTTCAAATTCTTAATATTATCATCTTCATTAAAAAACTCTAAAATTGTTTTATATATATATTAAATAATATTTAATATACATTATAAAAAGTCCACTATATAAACTATATTAAAATCTTTTTTTTAAAAATTTTCTCTTATTTAAAAAATTCATTTACTTAGATTGACTAATAATTAATTACACTTCTTCTACTATTAACTAATCTTAATTAAATTTGATTTAATTAGATTAGATAATAAACCATATAAAATTAATGCATATTAATAAGATTCTAATAAGGAAAGATTATAATAATATCTTTAATTCATTCCATGCTTTGATATATATTATTTTTGTGAAATTTAAGCATAAAGAACTCTTAGTTATGAGAAATGGAGAAATATCAGTCTTTGAATAAAATAGTCCCAGTATGACGACCATATCTCCCTAATGAACTGTTGGATTTGGCTGAAATTTAAATATGTTAGAGAGGGCCACGTTGCGCCAATTCTAACAGGAGCAATCCAATAAATTCGATCATGATAAAAAGTTATGAATGACTGAGTTCGGGTCTATCCAAGGGGCAGCGATAGGACAATTTGTGATGAATTAAGAATTTCCTTTTAAAAAAATCATTCTCTAAATTTATCAAATAATTTCACTAATGGATTTGGGCATAAATCTTGAATCCATTTTCAAATTTATTTCAATTTGATTCTAATTTGAACCCAAACCCATGTAGATCTAATTTCTTAGGTTTTTTATTATTTTCTTCTCAACCAAATAGCATATATGATGAAGACAAGAAGAGAAAGAGTGCAAAAGGAATATGAGAATATCATGAGTGTACCTAGACACAGATGCTAATTTTCCATGCCTTAGAAGTCCATAGAAAATCCCTTCCTTCTCCATTATTCGCAATTCTTCTAAGAATCCAAGCCGATCGAATCCTCCAAATGATTAGAAGTGCTAGAAGGAGCATAGAAGCAAGTAGAAAATATATGAGCATATCAATATTCTCCCATGCATGTAAGCTTTGAAGCTTCTATTTTAGCTTGTAGCTTGTGGCTTTCATTAAGCTTGTACCTTTCATTAAGCTTTTCATTTAAGCTTCTATGAATGACTAAATATCAAGAGCTCTCAAGAAACCTTTGAAATGCTTTTTGAAAGAGCTAGAAGGTGTCACAAACTAAGCATGGGTCTTTTTCAACATTTTTGATGAGTCATAGAGTTGTAGACACCTTGTGCTTAATTGATGCACTAACCCCCGTGTTGTTAACACATGTTAATTCCCATGCAAGCTTATAACTCCAATTTACTTTACTCTTTTCAATTTTATTTATTTATATATTAGGTCTCATGCACTAACTTTAATATCTCCACTTTTCAATCTTAATAAATTTTTATTTTAATCATATAAAATTTAGAACCTTTTAATAATTTAAAATATATTTTTCACTTTTAAATTTTATTTTCCAAAACTTTATTGCTAAAATATTTATTAGCTTCAATAATAATATTATTTAGTCATTTATTTAAAAATGAGCTCCAACTATATTATTATTTTATTTAATTAATTTTTCAATTAATTAAATAAAATAAATATTAAAATATCATATTTATTTTTTATTTAATTAAACTATTAATTAAATCTTTTAATTAGGCTTAATTAATAAAAAATACTCCAAAGACTCACAAAGGTAAAAATACAAAAAATTCATCATAGCCAAAATACATACAAATCAAACGAAGGAGTTTATATCACGAATTACATCATCTAACGTATTTAGAGGGTACTCAACTTAGATACTTGTCCTAATTTTTTCAATTAGAACAAATGGCTTAAAGGGTTGAGATTTGGACTTGAGAATTTATCTCTTCTCTCTTATCACTGAGATAATGTGATAGGGTACGCTCAGCCTGGCAATTCAGGGAAGTCGATACCTGGTATCTGTAATCTGCATAAAAACTGTGCATGTACAAGCACAATATATACTAAACTAAATAGATAATGACAAGAAGTGGTGCATCGTGTAGATCCTGACTAGCAGGTGACTACGACTCCCTTGCTTAACTACATCAAACACACCATACAAAAGCAAACACACAAAGCAAACATGCACACCATATACATGCAAGTATGGGGTAAGTATCCATAAGAAAACACATATGATAATAAATCATCTTACTAATCATCATTAATAACTACAACCAATGAAAATAATCATCATACATACATGAAATGTAGAGTCTAAGTAATCTAATCACATATCAATTGAATCCATAGCACAATATCTGATAATCTCATAATAATATTACTAACCATCAACATGAAACTATGTAGTGCATGCCCCTGGTTCGCATTTTGTTATCATTGCCGAACTCTTTTAGAGCTAGTTTCATGTTGATGGTTAGTAACATTATTATGAGATTATTAGATATTGTGCTATGGATTCAGTTGATATGTGATGAGATTACTTAGACTCTACATTTCATGTATGTATGATAATTATTTTTAGTGTTTGCAGTTATTACTGATGATTAGTAAGATGATTTATTATCATATGTGTTTTCTTATGGATACTTACCCCATACTTGCATGTGTATGGTGTGCGTGTTTGCTTTTGTATGGTGTGTCTAATGTGGTTAAGGAAAGGAGTTGTAGTCACCTGCTAGTCGGGATCTACACGATGCACCACTTCTTGTCATTGCCTGTTTAGTTTAGTATATATTGTGCTTGTATATACATAATTTTTATGCAGGTTGCAGGTATCAAGTATCGACTTTCCTGAATTTTCAGGATGAGCGTACCCTATCACATTATCTCAATGATAAGAGAGAAGAGATAAATTCTTAAGTCCAAATCTTAACTCTTTGAGCCATTTATCCTAAGTGAAAAATTAGGACAAGTATCTGAGTTGACTACCCACCAAATCTATCAGATGACATATTTCATGATTTTTAACCCTTTAGATTTATTTTGTATGATTTTTTCTATGATGGGTTTTCATATTTTATCTTGGAGGTCTATGGTGAATTTTTCATTAATTAAGTCTTAATAAATAGATTTAATTAATAAACTATTTATTTGAGAAAACTAATAAAATATCATGCTCTTTGATATTTTGATTGTAATTAATTAAATGTGAATTATTGAAAAAAAAAAATTAAATAAAAAAAATTAGAAATTAAAATTAATAATAATTATTAATTAATAATAAAGTAATAAATAATAATAATAATAATAATAAAAGTTATAAAAATTAAAATGAAAGTTATAAAATTTAGATAGAGATTATTTAAAAAGTAAATTGGAGTTATAAGCTTGCATGGAAATTAATATGTGTCAACAACACGGGGGTTAGTGTATCAATTAAGCACAAGGTGTCTACAACTCTATGACTCATCAAAAAGGTTGGAAAAGACTCATGCTTAGTTGGTGACACCTTTCAGCGGTTTCAAGAAGCAATCCAAAGATTTTTTGAGAGCTCTTTATATTCAGGCATTCATAGAAGCTTTGCGGGGAGGTGGGGGGGGGGGGGGGGGGGGGGGGGGTGGAAAGCAATTAGAGCATTGGAGGACTCAACAACTCTGAAGAAGGGAGCTTGCTCTGCAGGTTTTCTGAGGAAGAGCGAATTAGCTTCAGAATTAGGATAGATTTTTGTGATTTTTTTTTATTCAATTTCTGCATCATGCATTCCTATCTTCTTTGTGTCTTCCATATGTCTTCTAAGGAATTTCATATTTTTATTGTATGCATTTTCAATTTGGGCAATTAAATTTATTTGAGAATTTTATATGCATGAATTTTTAAAAAAAGAGAAACAGGTTTGGGTTCGAAATAGAATCAAATTGAAATAGATTTGAAAATGGATTCAAGATTTATGGCCAAATCCATTTTTGAAATTATTGGATAAATTTAGAGAATAATTATTTTAAGAGAAAATTCTTAATTCATCATAGATTGTCCTGTCGCTGCCTTTTGGATAGACCCGAAATTAGTCATTCATAACTTTTTATCGTCATCAAATTTATTCGATCGCTCCAGTCAAAATTGGTGCAACTTGGCCCTCTCCAACATATTTTAATTTCAGCCCAATCCAACAATTCATTAGGGAGAGATGACCATCGTACTGAGACTGTTTTATTCAAAGACAGATATTTCTCCATTTCTCATAACTAAGAGTTCTTTATGCTTAAACTTCACAAAAATAATATATCAAAGCATGAAATGAATTAAAGATATTATTGTAATTTTCCCTTATTAAAATTTTATTAATATGCATTAGTTTTATATGGTTTATTATCTAATCTAATTAAATCAAATTTAATTAAGATTAGTTAATAGTCGAAGAAGTGTAATTAACTATTAGTCAATCTAAGTAAATGGATTTTTAAATGAGAGAAAATTAAAATTAAAAAGATTTTAATATAGTTCATATAATGAGCTTTTTATAATGTATATTAAATACTATTTAATATATATTAAACAATTTTAAGGTTCTTTAATGAAGATGATAATGTTAAAAATTTGAAGATTATTCATTTTAAAATCTACAATGAGTCTTATTGGTTTGTGATAGGGATCTTTATATAAACAAAATATTATTAGAACAATTAGAATATGGAGTCTAATGGTTGATTTTAATATTAATTTTATTTAATGTATATTGAATATTATTGAATATATATTAAATAATTGTGAGATGATAATCTATATTGGATTAAGATTGAATCATTATGATATTGGTTAAATATGCCTATTGATATACCTTAATGATGTCAAGGGTTAGTTAAATATTAACTAATGAAGTCATGTAAAGATTCTCTAGATTGAATAATAACATTTTTGATCAGTTTATTATTTATTAATGTTTGTTGGGTCTACCAAACTATTAATAAATAATGGTGTAAATAGTTCGATTAGATTTAATCTAGTGGAGATTATTTAATGATTAAAGTTTTGTAAAAGATATTAGTTTTTGGTTTGAAGTATGATTGATTAATATTCATTGAGTTGTCAATATAATTATATTATGCGATTGAGATTTATCTTGAAATGACTATCATTAATACGAATTAATTAAAGAAACATTAGTATTCATAAAGAATGATGAATGTGATCTATTAATAAGATTTTTAATATAGCGTGTCATTAAATATTAGCAAGTTGTTATTATTGAACTATGAACATGAACATTTGTGTATGGCTGACTTTTAGTTATTAGTCATTAGTCAACTAATAATCATTGGGTTGATGGTTTTGTTATGAAATTACTAATTAAATCAATTAACTATAGTTAATTAGATTTAATTAATAATTAAGTTATGTAATAGAGATTTAATTGATATAATTCTTTTAACAAGATTGTAAAAAAAATATTGATATCAAAGTTGATAAGTCTTATTCTAATAACTTGAATAATGACTTAGATATTTTAATGGTTATTAGTGACAATTTAATAATGATTATAATTAAGAGGCTTAAGTGTTAGCGATACTTAATTCAATTTTTAACCATTAAAATGTTAATAGATCATGGAATTGTGCACCTAAGTTAATTAGTGGATTAGACTGATCATTTTAATTAAGTTATAATCTTCTTATTCGAAGATTGATAATTGGTTCTTGTATGAATGAATAATGATTTTTGATTATCTCGAAAAGTTGAAGTAACCTTAAAGAAGAGTTAATCAATTAGAATATGAATCATGGTTAAATCGAAAGAACAATTAAAGATCAATGATAATTAGTTTAGTGAATATTTATCTTTAAGTTATTCTTAAAGTATTATTTTTAATTAATGTAAGAATAATGCTATCAAAGAACAAATGAGTTGACTTGTAGGTCAAATGATTAAACTTAAGAAACTTGAAAATATACTTGCAAACAAAAAACAGGAAACCTCTACACTTGATTCAACTATGTAAGATAGCAAAACCAAAACATGTGTCTGCATCATGTATTCTATATGCTTCTTATTTTGGGTTTTGGGTTAACTAGTGTTGACCAGTCCTAAGTTGTTACCAGAGGCTCGGGAGTTATGAGATGTGTTGGCATGTTGATTTTATTTGGTCTCAATCTTTATAAGCCCAACCATGGTTATGTAATCGTGTGCTCTATGAAATGTTTGTATTTACTGATTTTTATAGTTGAGATTCTTATGTATCTGAGACACTTGAGCTAATCATTTTTGAGTCATCGATCAATTATCCTTGGATTATTTTCTAGTCGCCATGATGGGACTAAAGTGTGGATTTATTTTTTGATGATGTCATGTTGTGACATATTTGACTAAACCATTTTGGAGTCTTCGATCAGTATGATTTTGAGATATTCTTGGTTGCTAGTTGAGAACCAATGGATATTGTGATTTATATTGAGATATATTTTTAGTTATTGAGAACCAATTGATACTTATGATTATTAGTGATGCCTTCAGTTGCCAATAGAGAACTGTTGTGATCATGATTTTCTATGGATTCTTTTCGGATGCTCATGGATATTTGAAGATTCTTTTTATGGATTATCTTTTGGATTTTCTTTCCAGTCTCTTGTATAGGACTGGGGTGATTTTATGATTCCATGAGCTTAGGGTAGGTAATATACTTGTAGTGTTGGGAAGTGGCTTGCAATTGGAGTCGGGGCCCTAAGTGGCTGCCAGGGTAACTGATTGTAAGTTTTGTTAATAAGTAATAACATTTACACACTAAATGGAGATTAAATAAACTTAAAAAGATAATTATTTGATGTTCTCGCCCATGCCTTGAGTGCTTGTACAGGCTAGGATGGGAGTAGTGAGAACGCATGGTTGCGATCATGCATTCCGTAGTATGTCTCGTCAGTATGAGAGGATACTAGTGGCCGCATGAGATCAGTATGGACCCATGGAGTTTACCTAACTGCCAGGGTAACTTGTACATGATAATTGCGATGACACTTTCCCGCTTGCAGAGTAGGTTTCCTACATGTCTTTGTTTGCCTCTGGAAATTAGATGTCAATTTTGTATGTGATTGGAACTTTTGAGTTAGTATACTTTTAGGATTCCTGGACTATAGAAATGTGTGCTATGTGTTATGGATAGCCTTTTTGGGACTTGAGATTATCTCCTCAGCACGGTGAGAGTGGACCACTTAGGTACCACGCGGTCGGGTGGTAGTGTATTTTCAACTCTTATCATTTGAGATCCGCTTGAGACACCATGGCTGGAGTATTCTTGGTTGGTATTTATCTTCATTATGTTCTTTGAGTATTATGATAGATGATATACCTTATGATAGATGTATTTACTGATATGTTTCTTATATTGATGATTTGCATATGTTAGATGATGTTATCTTATACTTTTACTTTGCATATTAGTAGGATGTTTTAGGAGTGACATTCCTACTATGTTTATAGTCGATGATCTCTTTGGTGCCTTGGAATGTTATGCACATATAGATGGCTAGGATCCACGATGGTTTAATGATGCTATTAATGGTTGGGAGGAACCGTGCACTTAGTTATTTATGTTTGTGATATATGGTTATCTTTTGTGATGGATGTTTATATCTTTTGTGATGATGTATCATGTATGATATGTAGTTTCATTTATATTAATGCATCATTGATTAATATTAGATGATGATGATGTATTTTATTTACTTGAATGTTTATTCTTTTAAGCTTTTCATACCATGTGATATGTACAGTGGATGATTGAGCTAAACTAAAATATAATTACAAAAGGAAACTTGTATATTGTTTAAGTACATTGGATGTATCATTGTTATTTCATAAGGATGGGATGTTAGATGAATAGTTAATTTAGATGTGATACAACGTTAAGGGATCTTTAATGAATGTAGCCTATTATGTATATATGTTATGTTTATTTTTATTTGAATTGTTGCTATTGCTTCCGCAAATGTTATGAATGGTTTTACCTTTCATGTTTAATTTTTTTTTTTTTGGAAAACTTAGTAAAATTCTTTGGATCCCTTGGCAGGACATTACAAACTAGCTCTAAAAGAGTTCAGCAATGATAACAAAATATGAACTAGGGGCAGGCACTACATCCACCCCCCCTGGATTAAGCTTACTCCTAGAAGCTTACAAGAATGAAAAGCTAAGATACTATATGGGTCCCATTGAACCCTTTTCCTCCCGTAGGGAAATATGATACCATTGAAGATGTTACAACACCCTTAGAGTAATATGATTCTGGTTTAATGGTAAACCGAAAATCATATCGATCCAACATCATTCCTTTAACAACTACTGAAATATATCCCTTAATACATTCTAAACAAGAGCAACTTAATGCTTGCAAAGATAAACAAAGGTATACTATCTTGAAACTTAGATAAAAGATACATGTTTTGCAACTAGAATAAGTTTTCAATTTTCAGTTTTGCCTTCGTTTAAGTTTTCAGTAGAATTTTTAGTTTTGAAAACTAAGTGTTGAAGTATGAAAAGTATGCAAGTAACAGTTTCAAGTTCTGTTTCAGTTCACCTAGTCTTCAAGTTTTTAGTTTGAAAGAGATACACATGATAGTTCAAAGTTTTCATTTTTTCTAACTAGTTAACAACTAGTGACATTCCAATATACCCAGAGCTACCAATGTTGAAACTCGAGCTCTGATACCAAATGTAATGCCCCGCCAAGGGATCCAAAGAATTAACCTAGAATTTCACTAAGTTCGATAACATTTTTTTTTATAACATGAAAGTAAATACCACATATAACTTCTACATAATAATGGAAGCAATAGCAATGTCCATCTAAAATTAAACATAACATACATAACCGATTTCATTATTTAAGAATCTCTTAACATTGAGTTACATCTAAACTAACTAACATACATGAATCCATCTAGTAAAACATCCACATGAATAATAATGATAAGTCCAATGTTCATACATTATATTTTCAAATGATCAATCATCCACTGTACATGTCACAGGGTATGAAGACTTAAAAGAATATACATATGCAAAATAAGGTACATCATCTTATTTCAATCCATGATACATCAAAGTAGAGATAATCACATGATACATCATCATAGAAGACATATACATCCATCATAAAGATCAAACAAAATAAACTAAGTGCACGGTTCCTCCCAACCGTTAATAGCATCATTAGACCATCATGGATCCTAGCCATTCCTACGTGCGTAACATACCAAAGTACCAAAGAGATCATCAGTATTAACATAGTAGGAATGTCACTCTTAAAACATCCTACTAACATGCAAAGTAAAGCATAGGATACCATCATCTAACATATGCAAATCATCAATATAGGAAACATACCTACAAATACATCCATCATAAGGTATATCATCTATCATAATGCTCCAAAAACATAATGAAGATAAATACCAACCAAGAATACTCCAACCATGGTGTTTCTGATGGATCTCAAATGATAAGAGTGGAAAATACACTACCACCCGACCGTGTGAAACCTAAGTGGTCCACTCCCACTGTGCTGAGGAGATAATCTCAAGTCTCAAACAGGCTATCCATAACATATAGCACAAATCTTTATAGTCCAGAAATCCTAAAAGTATACTAACTCAAAGGTTCCAATCACACACAAAATTGACATCTAATTCCTAGAGGCACACAAAGACATGTAGGAAACCTACTCTGCAAGCGGAAAAGTGTCATCACATTTATCACGTACAAGTTACCCTAGCAGTTAGCTAAACTCCACGGGTCCATACTGATTTCATGTGGCCACTAGTATCCTCTCATACTGACGAGACATACTACGGAATACATGATCACAACCATGCGTTCTCACTACTCCCATCCTAGCCTGTACAAGCGCTCAAGGCATGGGTGAGAACATCAAAATAATTATCTTTTTAAGTTTATTTAATCCCCATTTAGTGTGTAAATGTTATCACTTATTAACCAAACTTACAATGAGTTACCCTGGCAGCCACTTAGGGCCCCGACCCCCATTGCAAGCTACTTTCCAACACTACAAGTAGATTACCTACCCTAAGCTCATGGAATCATGAAATCACCACAGTCTTGTAAAAGTGACAGTAAAGAAAATCCAAAAGATAATCCATAAAGAGAATCATCAAATATCCATGATAAAAGCATCAAATAACCACAATAAGAATCATCAAATCTTCAAGATAAGAATCATCAAATCTCCATGGGCATCCGAAAAGCATCCATAGAAAATCATGACCACAACAATTCTCTGTTGGCAACTGAAGGCATCACTGATAATCATAAGTATCCATTGGTTCTCAATAATCAAAATATATCTCAAAATAAATCACAATATCCATTGGTTCTCAATAAGCAACCAAGAATATCTCAAAATCAAACTGATCGAAGACTCCAAAATGGTTGAGTCAAAACATGTCACAACATGACATCATCAAGAAATAAATTAACACTTTAGTCCCATCATGGCGACTAGAAAACAAACTAAGGATAACTAATCGATGACTCAAAAATGATTAGCTCAACTATCTTATATGCATACATCTCAGCTTCACACATGAAGACTGATGAACAATAAATATCAATAAATACAAACATTTCATAGAGAATACGATCACATTACCATGGTTGGGCTTATAAAGATCGAGACCAAATAAAATCAACATGCCATCACATTTCATAACCCCTGAGCCTCTGGTAACAACCTAGGACTGGTCAACACTAGTTAACCCAAAACTCAAAACAAGAAGTATATAGAATACACGATGCAGACATATATTTTGGTTTTGCTATCTTACATAGTTGAATCAAGTGTAGAGGTTTCCAATTTTCTATTTGCAAGTATATTTTCAAGTGTCTTAAGTTTTATCATTTGACCTACAAGTCAACCCCTTTGTTCCCCGATAGCATTATCCTTTCATTATTAAGAATTAAATTCTAAGAATAACTTAAGGATAAGTATTTAATTATTGGCCTTTAATTAAATCATTCGCTTTATTTGCTAGGATCAAAATTACTAAGTGAATAACTCTTCCTTATCATTAATTCAACTTTTCAACATAATCAAAGGATCATTATTCATTTATAAAAGAACCAATTATCAATCTTCGAATAGAAAGATTATAACTTTATTAAAATGATCAATTAAAACCACCAATTAACTTAGGTACACAATTCCATGACCTAATATTTAATTATATGTTACTAAGTCTTCACTATTAAAATATCTAAAATCATAATTCCAGTCATAAGACTTACCAACTTTTGATACCAATATTTTAACAATCTTGTTTAAGAATTATATCAATTAAATCTCTATTACATAATTTAATTATTAATTAAATCTAATTAACTCTAGTTAATTGATTTAATTAATAGTTGCATAACCATAGCATTGTTCCAATTAATATCAATTGACTAATAACTAACTAGAATTCTGTAAGATTAAGGTCAACTATAATCTAGTACACAAATATTCATATTCATAGTTCAATAATAATAACTTGTTAATATTTAATAACAAGCTATGTTGGAAATCTTATTAATAGATCTCATTCATCATTCTTTATGAATACTAATTTTTCTTTAATTAATTATTATTAATGATAGTCATCTCAAGATAAATCTCAATCACATAATTATATTGACAACTTAATAAATATTGATTAAAAATCAATCATTATTTATTAATAGTTTGCTAGTGCTTACAAACATTAATAAATAATAAACTCCTCAAACTATAAATACTCAATCTATAGAATCCTTCCATAAACTCAATAGTTAATATTTGACTAACTCTTAACTCTATTAAGATATTCAAATATATTAAGCAATAACATAATAATTCAATCTTAATTCAATATCATTCAGAGTTTCTAGATTTAAATCAACATAATATAAATTATCATCTTACAATTATTTAATTAATATTAAAATCAACCATTAGACTCCATTTTCTAATTATTCTAATAATATTTTGTCTATATAAATGTTGTTTGAAAAAGATCCCTATCACAAACCAATAAGACTCATTGTAGATTTTAACATGAATAATCTTCAAATTCTTAACATTATCATCTTCATTAAACAACTCTAAAATTGTTTTATATATATTGAATAGTATTTAATATACATTATTAAAGGTCCACTATATAAACTATATTAAAATCTTTTTTCTTTTAATTTTCTATCATTTAAAAAATCTATTTACTTAGATTGACTAATAATTAATTACACTTCTTTTACTATTAACTAATCTTAATTAAATTTGATTTAATTAGATTATATTTTAAATCATATAAAACTAATATATATTAATAAGATTCTAATAAGGAAAGATTACAATAATATCTTTAATTCATTTCATGCTTTGATATGTATTATTTTTTTGAAGTTTAAGCATAAAGAACTCTTGGTTATGGAAAATGGAGAAATATCTGTTATTGAATAAAATAGTCCTAGTATGATGGTCATATCTCCCTAATGAACCGTTGGATCGGGCTGAAATTTAAGTATGTTAGAGAGGGCCAAGTTGTGCGAATTCTGCCGGAGCGATTGAATAAATTCGATCACGATAAAAAGTTATGAATGATTGAGTTTGGGTCTATCCAAGTGGCGGGGACAAAACAATATGTGATGAATTAAGAATTTCCTCTTAAAATAATCATTCTCTAAATTTATCCAATAATTTCACTAATGGATTTGGCCATAAATCTTGAATCTATTTTCAAATCTATTTCAATTTGATTCTAATTTGAACCCAAACCCATTTAGATCTAATTTCTTGGGTTTTCTATTGTTTTATTCTCAACCAAATAGCATATCTAGATTCCAATTCAAATAGTAGATTCAATCACACAGAGTATTCAGACACATAAAACAGATATGATGAAGACAGGAAGAGAACGAGTGCAAAGGGAATATGAGAATATCATAAGTGCATCTGGACACTTATGCTAATTTTTCATGCCTCAAAAGTACATATAAAATCCTTTCCTTCTCCATTATTTGCAATTCTTTCAAGAATCCAAGCCGATCGAATCCTCCAAGTGATTAGAAGTGCTAGAAGGAGCATAGAAGCAAGTAGAAAATATATGAGCATATGAATCTTCTCCCATGCATGTAAGCTTTGAAGCTTCTATTTTAGCTTGTAGCTCGTGGCTTCCATTAAGCTTGTAGCTTCCATTTAGCTTGTAGCTTCTATTAAGCTTCTATGAATGCCTGAATATAAAGAGCTCTCAAGAAACCTTTGGAATGCTTCTTGAAATAGCTGGAAGGTGTCACCAACTAAGCATGGGTCCTTTCCAACCTTTTTGATGAGTCATAGAGTTGTAGACACCTTGTGCTTAATTGATGCACTAACCCTCGTGTTGTTGACACATGTTAATTCCTATGCAAGGTTATAACTTCAATTTACTTTACTCTTTCCAATTTAATTTATTTATTTATTAAGTCTCCTGCACTAACTTTAATATCTCCACTTTTCAATCTTAATATATTTATATTTTAATCATATGAGATTTAGAATCTTTTAATAATTTAAAATATATTTTTCACTTTTAAATTTCATTTTTCAAAACTTTATTGCTAAAATATTTATTAGCTTCAATAATAATATTATTTAGTCATTTATTTAAAAATGAGCTCCAAATATATTATTATTAAAATAAATATTATCACATTCCAAATTTAATATTATAACTTTTATCTTCCAATTTAATTATTTTATTTTCAAATTTATTTATTTTACTCAATTAATTTTTCAATTAATTAAATAAAATAAATATTAAAATATCATATTAATTTTTTATTTAATTAAACTATTAATTAAATCTTTTAATTAGGCTTAATTAATAAAAAATACTCCAGAGACTCACAAAGGTAAAAATACAAAAAACTCATCATAGCCAAAATACATACAAATCAAACTAAGAGGTTTATATCATGAATTACATCATCTGATGCATTCGGAGGGTACTCAACTTAGATACTTGTCTTAATTTTTTGAATTAGAACAAATGGATTAAAGAGTTGGGATTTGGACTTTAGAATTTATTTCCCCTCTCTTATCATTGAGATAATGTGATAGGGTACGCTCATCCTAGCAATTTAGGAAAGTCGATACCCGATACCTACAACTTGCATAAAAACTATGCATGTACAATCACAATATATACTAAACTAAACAGACAATGGTAGGAAGTGGTGCATCATGTAGATCCTGACTAGCAAGTGACTACGACTTCCTTCCTTAACCACATCAGACACACCATACAAAAGCAAACACACAAATAAAACACGCACACCATACACATGCAAGTATGGGGTAAGTATCCATAAAAAAAATACATATGATGATAAATCATCTTACTAATCATCATTAATAACTGCAACCACTCAAAATAATCATCATACATACATGAAATGTAGAGTCTAAGTAATCTCATCACATATCAATTGAATCCATAGCACAATATCTGATAATCTCATAATAATGTTACTAACCATCAATATGAAACTAGCTCTAAAAGAGTTCAACAATGATAACAAAATGTGAACTAGGGCCAGGCACTACAATGGTGTTCTATATTAAGCTCGGGTCTCATTGTCTATGACTCGGGTTGATCAAACTTAGTTTTCTCTTGCAATAGCTTGGTAGCTTCTGACTGCAAGTTAGGTCATTTAACTATGTCTTGGGTTGCACTAGATGAAACTCAGTAGCTTTTTGAGATTTTGGGGACTTGGGAGGTGAAGCTTTATGACTTCCATATAGGTTTGGCAATATATCAAATTCATAATAGACAAACCTTCTATAATCCTCATGTCCTTTGTTGCTTTCCTCTTCACTCTTTTCAGCAAACTCATCAATTCTCACATTTGGACTTTCTATGATTTTATGAGTAGACAAATTCAAATATTTTTATGCTTTACTTCTACAAGATTATCCTAGGAATATGCCTTCATCAACTTTGACATAAAATTTACCTTTTTTGGATTCATTTAAGATATAGCATTTGCTACCAAATAATTTCAAGTAACTTACATTAGGTTTGTAGCCATACCATAATTTATAAGGAGTTTTATTTGAGTCTTTCTTCAACTGTACTCTGTTCAAAGTATGCACTGTAGTACTAATTGCTTCCTTCTAGTATTTGATTGCAACATTCTTTTCTATCATCAAGGTTCTTGCACAATCCATGATGTATCTATTCCTTTTTCAAGTTATGTCACTCTGCTGATGTGTACCAAGGGATAATACCTATCTCTAAATTCATTTTTCAATGTAGATTTCATTGAAATCATTGGAAATGAATTCACTACCTCTGTCTGATCTCAAATGTTTTAGCTTCTTTCTAGATTCTTTCTCTACTCTTTCCAAATACCAAAATTTTTAGATACATTATAGTCATCATTCTAGAATAATCAATAACAAAAGAATGAAAAAATTATCTCCACTATAACTCTCTATTCCAATAGGTCCACATAAGTATGTATGTACAAGTTCTAAGATTTCTTTAGAATGATAGTTCTTACTTTTGAAACTAGTTTTTCCCATCTTACCAATTTGAAATTTTTTGCATAGACCCATATAAGATTTTCTCAGGCTAGGAATAGCTCTTGCTCTTCTATTTTTGCTTATCTTGACCAGATTATCAAAGTTCACATGACATAATCTTTTGTGCCATAACCAACTTTCTTCTACATGAGTAATAAAACATGAACTTTTACTGAGATCTAAGTATAATAGTTTACCTTTCATTTATTTTCTAGACCAAACCAGATTACCTTTTCCATTCCATAGTTTGGCCTTCCCATTTATGAATTCTACCTTGAATCCAAAGTTATTCAATTGTGCCATACTCAGTAGATTATACTTTAGTCCTTCAACCCAATAAGCATTGTCACATCTAAGTTCATTGGTCAATGAGAGACAACCTTTTCCCTTTATGAAACAAGGTTCATTGCTTCCAGATTTCACACTACCACATTCATAATGTTTCATCTATTCAAACTTTGTTTTATCACTAGTCATATGATGTGAGCAACCACTATCAATAATCCATGTATCATTTTTTCTAACATGAGAGATAAGTGTCATTTTTCTCCTTTATCATTAGTTTCATCTTTTACAACAATTTATAGCATTTCATCTTCACTATTATTAGAATCTTTGGCCATAAACGAAGATTTCTTGTACCTTTTTCCTTGTAGTCCTTGTAGTTCTTGAATTCCTTCTTGTCTTTGAAATTATTTCTTTTGTTTTCATCTTTGTCTTCTTTGTTTTGACACCTTACATCAATGTGTCCAACTTCTTCACAATAAAAATAGATAGGAGGAATCTTACCTTTTTACTTTCCTTTGCTTCAACAACTTCAAGATCACTACTTGAACTTTCTTCCTCTTCTTCACTCTTTGATTGATTGGATTTTTGATTTCTTACCCTTTTTCTTGAGTGAAAACTTGAATTAAAATGTAGACTCAATACCTTTGGAACTAAGGACATAGTTATCATAGTTATCCAATTCAAAAGCTATCAATCTTCCAACTAGAGCATCTAAAGTTATATTGCTATTTGGATCACATCTCAGCTCTTGAATAAAAGATATTATATTTGCATAGATATGAAGAAGTGTTCTAAATACCTTGCTTAAAATTGTTTTTTCATCAATGTCTCCTCAAAATTCTTTGATTGTGCTCACACTTACTTTGATTCGCTCAACATATTTTATAATGTTTTCATGTTCTCTCATTTCATTTGATCAAATTGTCCTTTAAGACTTTTGGCTTTAGTTCTTATTACATTATCATCCCTCCATAGGTGGCTTTTAGTTTGATCCACATATCATAAGATGTAATGCAACTTTTGACTTCATCAAATTCAGCATAATTAAGAGTAGATGAATGCCAATCATCATAGTGTTATGATTTTTCTTTTCAGCAATTTCTTCAACCGATAATGTTCTAGTAGGAGTCTTGCATTCACTATAAAGATATTTTCAAGATGAACACTGATAGTTTCCAAATGTAAGCTCATAAGTCCTTGCCATGCTGCAAGGTTGTCTCTATTCAACTTGGGAATCTCTCTTCTGTAAGACATTTTGATCTTTAGCTTAGGTCCTTGAAACCTTCTCTGCAAGCACCAAGAACTCTGATACCAATTATTGGAAATATAAGAGGAGTAACTAAGAGGGGAGGGGTGAATCGGTTACACAAAAATAAATCCCAGATCCATTGGATGTCAATGCAAATCAAAACTTAGTGTAAACTAAACTCTGTTGTAACTCGATAAATACATAGGTACTTAGTTTACACTAACAAATGTTGTAACTCAGTAAATATTGAAATAAGTCAAAAAAAATTTGTCATGAAAATCTTAAGCTATTATCTTTGATTAATCTTACTTTAACTTAGTTGCATACACATAAAATAAATAGCATGAACACAATTGATACCAAGATTTAACTTTGAAACCCAATTTGGTAAAACCCACCAATTGTAACTAGTTATTGATTTTCACTCTTCTAAAATGAACTCTATTAGGAGCCAAACCTATTAAAGGTTACAAAACACACTTTTAGGTGTGACCCTGTTAGAAGATTTAATCAACTTATTAGGAGTGGCCTTGTTAGAGCTCTTTAGACACTTCAATAAAAATGCCACCTTGTTAGAGGATTTACAAATAATTGTTAGGCCAACTTTGTTAAGAGATTTAGATCATTGCTACAATGGTTAGAGAGTAACAATTAGATGACTTGATTTCTGATGTAACTAAATTCTTGATTATGTATCTCAATTGTGGCTTGTATACTTGATCCTTCTTAATCAAATGTATCTTTGCAGTTCACCAGGGATATTTTGCTTATTCTTCTAATTCGCTTCCTCTAAGGATTATCAAATCTTCAATCATATTCCACACATTCAATCCTCAACTTGACCTTATACTTATATCCTACACATTGTCAAGTTGGCTTGAATAAAATATAGAATAATTAATATTCATCTCCTTAGCCGGCTAGAATCAAAAAATATTTCAATTGAACTCAATATGTCAAAACAAGAAAATCTTTTGTTAGCCAACCCTGCTCAGTAGATACTAACTCAATGCAATTTTATTGTGTTAACAAAGTGAACTCAGTCAACATGACCTATTCAAAAAGTTTCTTTGGTAATCAAGTGAGCTCAGTTAACACTAGTTTCATCCAACATTTCATTCATTAACCAAGTGAGCTTGGTTAACATCCAACTTCTGTAAACTTTCCTTTCTCACCTAAGTGAACTTAGTAGACTTTATCTTCTGAATTAAGAAAACTTTAGAATGCTTAGTAGACACAAAAAATTATCTTCAATGCCTAAGTGAGCTTGGCATACACTGATTGACAATGATATGACATTTTGTGTAACATCAAAGACAACACACAATTAATCAATTGTTACCAACAACAAAGATTAGACATGAATAATTTATTCTAGAGATAACCTACCCCTATGTATAACTTGAATAATAATTTCATACAACTTTAAAGAATCAATATGTTCTTCCCATTTGTTGATCTTGTCAAAATCATGTTCGTTTAAGTTGATACTATTAGTAATACCCATTTGTGCTGATAACTCTCACTCATTCATTTGTACAATGTCAGGCCTATCCATGCCACCATAAACTTATTATCATCTTCAATGGTCACTTCAATTTTCTCTATATGATTAAACTGCAAAACTTTATATATTTGTGAATTCAAGTGCTACTAATTAATAATCATTTCTCTATTTTAGGCCAATTTCATTGTCTATTTCCTGAAAATATTTCTACAATAGAAGTTTTCTCCAACACAAAGTATCAATTTTAAAATATTTTTATTATAAAATAGAAATAAAATTTTGAAAGACTTTGACTATTATTTTTTCCTCATACAATGCCTCTTTGTAATTGGTAACACTCATGTAATATCTTGTTGATTCAATATTATACTAGGTTCTGAGTGACTTAGACATTCCAAATAATCGTGTATGTAGCTAGATTGTATCTCATTGCCATTGCTTGTTTCCTTTAGGCAGTGGAAAATATTATTGCCAAAATTGTGTGTATAAATAAATGGTAACAAATAACAAGAGGCAATTTTTGTAGCATAACACAAGTTTCTTGTGCACACCATGAACTTTTAATATGATTTGAATAGTCAGATTTATTATGAATGTTATTTTTATTCTTAACTTAAGTATGTAATTTTTATTATTAACATAGAAGAAAAAACATAATAATTGTGAATGTTTTTTTTTAAAAATCTATTTAGTAATCTAATTATATTAAAAATGTAAAACCTCATTCATATGAAACAATGCCAAATGTTATTAAATTATTAAAAATATTAAATTTATAATATCCAAAATTATTTTACCCCTATTAGTCTTACTTAATTTTAATATAAAACTAGTTTTAACATGTTGACATTAAGGTTAAATTTTCTATTAGTGACTCAACAATTAGTCAAATGGTTACATTGCTATCAAGCTCTATAGTTGCTACCATGCCTATCAATTAGTTTATAGTGTGAACCAGGTGATTTAGTTGTTCTTGATCGAAGTAGTCAGAATGCAGTGTCTATTGAGCACCTAATTCAGTTTGTAGTGCTTACCAAGCTTTAGATACAAAGTATAGTGCAAGGCAAGTGTAGCAAATTATGTTAAGATAATCAGTGAAAGTGAAGAAGATCATCATGTTAACTAAGCTTTGGTATGTTAACCATGGTATAATGTATCTACCAAGCTCACAATGTTAACAATATTAATCTTGTGTTGACTGAGTCATGCAGTGTCAACTGAGTGATTCAATAGCTACCAAGTTTCTCAGTGTTCACCGAGTCATATAATGTTAACTGAGTTCAAGCTGATTGGAAGTGATTAGTATAGACCAAGCTTCAAGTTAAAGTGAGTGCCAAAGATTGTTGAGTGTTGAAAATATTTTCTATGTATCAGAAAATCATGAAGTATGTCTTCAGAACCTGAGTTATACTACTATTGGGCTGACTTTATGAATGATGATGCAATTACTATTGTAGCTAACTCTAATAAGGTGTGATTTGGATTGGTATATATGTAATGCATTGTATCATAAATAGATAATTATGTCAAGAAATATATGATGAGGAGGAGTGCAAATTGAAGAAGGCTACAAGTAGTATAAGGGACACCATATATTTATCTATCATAGTCAGGTGATCATTGCAATTCAAGGAATCTCATTTAGCAAGTCAGAGTTACAGATCAGAGATCAGCCATTGGTTCATCATAATAAGTGCATTAGTCAAATCCTTTAATAGGGTAGACTTAAGAGTCTTTTTCTAAATCTGTTAACTAAGTGCATACTTCATTGTATGTTTGTAAATCCTTTAATAAAGTGGACCTCATAGTTCTTATTGCTCCTAATAGGGAAAATCACCAGAAGTGGTCAATTATAAGCCTTAACAGTTAACTTTTTACTATAGTACTAAAGCTTTTGGGTATCATCCCCACCCCAATTTTACTTTCTATTTGGAAGTTTTTTGTGTCACCATATCCTGTGTCAAAGTGTTATGAATGTTTTATTTCTTTCATGCACACAATTAGATTAGAATAATATATGAAGGATGAATTGGTGAAGTAAGATAATTTTTTATTGGTTCCTGATTCACCTCTCCCCTCTTAGTAACCTAGCCTACCTTATATTTCCAATAATTTGTATCATAGCTCTTTTGGTTCTCACATCAGAAGCTTAACAACTTGAGAAAAGATTAGAGGTAATGGAGGTATACAAGCTACATAAGGCTATTAATAATGAAAAGTTGGATCTAGAATTGGCCATTGGACAACTTAAGAAAGTAAAATAGAAACTCTCTCAATCATTGAAAAGAAAGAAAGATCTTGCAATACAAATAAATGACAATCTCTACACTAAAGAAAGAATTGAAGACATATGTCTAGAAAGAAATTTAGATGAAGCTAATGAAGAAATCATAGACCTATTAGAAAAGAATTCGAATCTTCAAGAAGAAGTCAAAAAATTGAAAAAAGAGAAAGAAATACAATTGGTCAGATTATGTGAATTCATGGAAGAAAAAGACAACCAAAGAAGTGATAGAAGAAAAGGAAAATGAAATTCAACAACTATCCCTTCAACAAGAAGACATTATTGATCAACTAACCAATGCGATTGAAGAGCTTATGAATCTAAGATTAGAGAATGAAAGACTGCAAAATGATCTTAGCATTAAAAAGAAAACCTATGAAAGAATGATGAAATCTCAGGAAAGCATGAATCAATTGAATGAACAAAGTTAGTATAGACATACAGGAAAAGTTGGAATAGGATATACAGAAGAAGTGAATTATCTCAACATGATGCTCAAAAGAATAAAAACCCTACTTGCAATCTCTATATGATTAAAATGCAAAACTTTATGTATTTTTAAATTCAAGTGCTTCTAATTAATAATTATTTCTTGCTTTTTAAGGCCAATTTCATGGTCTATTTCTTGAAAATAATTCTACAATAGAAGCTTTCTTCAACAAAAAGTATCAATTTTATTTATATATTATAAAATAGAAATAAACTTTTGAAATACTTTCACTATTATTTTTTGATTTGTAGAATGCCATGTGCACCTTTGCAATTGGTAGCACACATGTAATATCTTGATGATTCAATAGTGTACTAGGTTTTAAGTGACTTAGACATTGAAAATAGGCTTGTATGTAGCTAGCTTGTATCTCATTGCCATCGTGTAGTGTCAGCCCCTAGTTTACTTTCAATTATTATTGTCGAACTATTTTAGGACAATTTATGTTTATGCTTCACGATTAGTAGTAGTGTTTTTAGTTTATTTAATATCATTTTCATACTCAGTTGATTATATGATGAGACTACTTGCTACTAGTTACTTCTTGTATGCATGTTATATCCTTGATGATGATTATTTATAATGATTTTAGTTATTTGATGGTGTTAGTTAGATGAATTATTTATACGTGTTTTCTAATGGATACTTACCCCATACTGCATGTGTATGGTGTTCATGTATGTTTCTTTTATGTATGACATTTCTGATGTGGTTAAGGAAAGGAGTTGTAGTCACCTGCTAGTTGGGATCTACATGATGCACCACTTCCTACCATTACCTATTTAGTTTAGAATATATGTGTTTGTACATGTGTGGATTTTATGTAAATTGTAGGTACCAGGTATCAACTTCCATGACTTTTAGGATGAGCATACCCTGTCACAATATCTCAATGGTTAGAGACGGGAAATACATTCTTAAGTCCAAATCCTAACCTTTAAAACTAATTTCCCTAAATTAAGACAAGTATCTAAGATGATTACCCTTTAGAATTTTTCATAAGACGTAAATTCATGATTATAACCCTTGAGTTTGATTTTGTGTGTTATATTTTATGATATATTTCATCTTGTAGGTCTTTGGTGACTTTCTATTAATTAAGTTAAATTAAATCGATAATTAATGGTTTAAGTTAATGGAAAATTAATAAGATAATTTCAATATTTAATTATATTTAATTAATTAGGGAAATTAATTAAATAAAAAAATTATATATAAAGAGAAAATTATAGTCTAATTTGAGAGAGTAATAATATTTATTTAGTTTAATAATAATATGTTTAGGAGATCATTTTTAAATAAATGCTAAATATTATTATTACTTAAGTTAATAATTTTTTTATCAAAAGATGCTTTGAAAATTAAATAAAGAGTGAAGGAGAAATTAATTTATTAAAGATATTAAAAATTGCATAAAGTGTTCATGAATATTCAAAAAAGTAAATGAAGAGTTAAGAGATTGTTATCAACGGGTTCCCTCATGTGATCATGCAATTAGTGCCCCAATTTTAGGAAAGAACTGCATATCAGAGATTCAGAGTTCTTTTCACACGGACCGGGGAATTTTGGAGAAGGGTTTTTTTACAGAGAAGATTTTGAGAGAAAAGAAAATTCTCTCACAATCTTCGGGTGGTTGCAAATTATCATCATAACTAGGTAGAGCGTCGTGTTTTATTCACCCAATGAATTATATTTCCTCGAATTTCCTGTCTTCAACATGATTGTTGAATTATTTTTCCAAATTTCATTTGTGATGAACCTTTCAATATTTCATTTGAATTTACTGGTATTCATATCAATTTCTTCTATATATGTGAGGATTGAAAATTAGAAAATCCTCATTGTATAGATTAAAAGTTGTTAATTTAATAAGGAAGGGTTTTGAAAAGA
The DNA here is from genome assembly GCA_028749045.1 of Cupressus sempervirens. Classification (NCBI taxonomy): domain Eukaryota; kingdom Viridiplantae; phylum Streptophyta; class Pinopsida; order Cupressales; family Cupressaceae; genus Cupressus; species Cupressus sempervirens. The sequence goes on from CM053791.1 coordinate 235,921,946, forward strand.
AATGGAAATTTCAGATTGAAAATTTGACTAGTTTGTTTGGGTTTCCCTATCGAACTAAATTCACAATATTTATGAAAAGAAAATGATTGGAGGGGGGTGGCTGCTTTGAATATATATAAAAGATTTTTTTTTTAAATATTGGGGAGGCGGGGCCACCAAATCCCCACCTCCCCTTTATTTTTCCCCCTGTGGCCCTTGTTAGATGTCTACATGTGCAAACATATTGCTACATGCAACAACAATAATTATTACTACTACTTGCAGTAGTAGTCTGTCTACAGTCATAGGCCCACTAAGATCGGTGCCTTTAATGGTTGCACAACAACAACCTTTGAAGGCCGACCGAGGGGCCTAAAATGCATTAACATATGCGATTATTATTATTTTTAAATGTTTATAGTTTTTATTAAATTAAATTTTAATTATTGTTTATTAATAATTTTATTAATAGTTATTATTATTATTTATTAATTTAATAAATGATTAATGAATATTAATATAGTTTGTTAGTTATTAATTAATTAAATTAAATTTAGTCTAGTTAAGTTTAATTAATAATGAATATTATCTAACAAAGTTTTAAATTTATTTTATTATTATTAATGATTTTGATTTTAAATAAAATTGTAATTGTTTTATTAGATAATCAACAATTATTATTTTAATAATTTAAGAAATAATTATCTTTTGATTATTTTAATATTTAATTGAAATCCTTGAAATTTCATAAGATAAGGTCAATTGTGCAAATTGTCCTAAAATGAGAATGGGTTAAGTTGTAAGGGTAAGTTGTCAATCGTATATACTCGAAAACTTACATTGAAATTTTTTTTAGAACCTTACTATTAACTCAAACTGTGTGTTTTCAAAATAAAACCAAACTATGAAACTACACTGTTATCTATATGTTGTCTTATGTTTTCGGTTTGTGTTGACTAGATTGTTGACCAGTCTTAGGACGCTTACCATAGGCTCGAGAGTTTTTTTCTGTGATATTATGATGATTTGATCTTGATCATTTTAAACTTAACCATGGTAATGTGTCTGGTATACTTTATGATGAGTTTGGATCTATTGTTCATTGTTAGTTTTAGTGTTCCTTTGTGAAACTAAGATGAATAGTATGACCTATTTGACTTAACCTCCGAGTCTTTAATCAATTATTTTTGGGATGCTTTCTAGTTGCTTGTTAAGGACTAAGGTGTTATCATGAATTATCTTTTGATGTTTTTGAGTCATTGGTAAAGGACTGAGGTGAAAACTATGATTCTTTGATTTGTACTTTTATGAGCTTAGGGTAGGTTATCTATATGTAATGTTAGCAAGTGGCTTGCAATGGAGGCCAAGGCCCAAAGTGGTGCCAAGGTAACCCATTTTAGGTTATTTAATAAGTGAAAACACTACACTAAATTAGAGTAAAATGAACCTAATATGAGTCTTTATTTTTCCTTGTCCATGCCTCGAGTGCTAGTATAGACTAGGATGGGAGTAGAGAGGATTCTTGGTTGTGACCATGCATCGTTAGTATGCCTTGTCAATACAAAAGGATACTAGTGCCTCATAGAGTCACTAGGGGGCCAAGGTCAAGTTAGACTACCACCATAGCTCTAGAATTGATTCATACAATGAGACTTGCCCACTTGCATAGTAGATTCCCTATGTGTGTTTTCTTTCCTCTAGATTTAGATATCAATTTATCTTAGAACCTTTGAGTTAGATTACTTTTAGGTTTTTGCTTGACCTAGATATTACTTTAGGTTTTGGAATTGATATCTTGTTTAGGACTTGAGACTATCTCCTCAGTGTGGTTGGAATGGATCTTTTTGGGTTACCACGAGGTTGGGTGGTAGTGCTTTTTACTTTAGCATTGAGATCCATCCATTGATGCCATGGTTGGAGTTGCTTGTTTTGCATTTCCTTTCATTCTATTTTTGTGTATTATGATGGATGGTTATGTCTATTTGATGGACGATTTCACTTATTGTATTGTATTGTAATACATTTTATAACTATATATTCTTTCATCCTTACATACCTTGTGACATGTATAGTAGATGATTGTGCATTCTAAATTTATTGCCAAGTGGCATTCGAAAAAAAATAAAAATTATTTAAATGGACTGGACTTGAAGTTATTCTTTTATGTGGATATGTTATTTATTGGACTTAGTATTATTTAAATTTAAATGTGACTTCATGCCTTGGAATCCTTAAGGAATGTAATATGTTATGTTTGCTTATGTATGATTGTATGTAATTGCTTCTACTACTTTATGATTGTTGTACATGCTATTCTTAAAAAAATAAAAAATGTTTGGCAAACTTAGTAAAACTTTAGGTTAGTTCTTTGGATCTCTTGGCAGGGCATTAAACATTGCTTGTGTGTTTTAGACATTTTAAATTGTGTGATATAAATGAATGGTTACAAATAATAAGAGGCAATTTTTGTAGCATAAGACAAGTTTCTTGTGCACTAATGTCTCTCTTAGCGACAAGCTAGGCCATGAACTTTTGGTATGATTTGAATAGTTACAATTATTAAGAATGTTATTTTTATTCTAAACTTAAGTATGTAATTTTTATAATTAAAATAGAAGAAAAAACCTAGCAATTGTAAAAGTTTATTTTTTGAATCTATTTAGTAATCTAATTGTATTAAACATGTAAAACCTCATTCATATGAAACAATGCCAAATGTTATTAAATTTATAATATCCAAAATTATTTCACCCCTATTAGTCTTGCTTAATTTTATTACATAACTGGTTTTAACATTATTGGGACAATCATTATTTTATTGGTTTAAAGAACTTATGTTTTAGGTGTTTGTTCTATATTTGCTATACTAATGTTCTATATTGTTTAAACTTTGAAGTTCTCTTTATTTGGGACAATCATTACTATGTTTATGTTTAATTACTATAAGACTTTTTAGTTTTTGCAAGTTTAGTATGCTTTTCTAATAAAATTTACTTGAAGGTTTTGACACCTTTGTTGGATTATGCTACTCTAGCACACTACTTGGCTATAATGGATCAAAGCATTGTTATAAGAATGTAGATTAATGTTGTTATTTGGGTTCAAGACCCTAAGGCACTTACGTTCATTATCAAAAATATTATAGAAAAGAATAGAATGAATTGATAGATATATGTACCAATTAAATTGATTTTATCTTAATGTTTTTGAAGTAGTTGATAGCAACCAAAAAGATAGAAGGTTGGCCCTAGAGTACAAAAAGGCTAAGAATTCAATCAGAGGTTACCTCCCAGACATCTAACCTATACCAACTTTAAACATAAAAAACCATAATATGTTCAGAGCCAAATTGTCATTAGACATAGTCTTTAAACTCCTATGCATAAGAATCTGAATAATAAACCAACAACATTTATAGACATCAATGCTATTGGTCCAATTAATTGACATAGTACAAAAAACCTCGTATTGACATAATCTAATTATCCAAATGTTAATTACTTTTATTATACAAAATTATTGAATTTTATATACTATACTTTTTAAACTACACATTTATATCTAAATACAAATTTATTTTAAATATCAATACTAATTTTGAACTAAATAAATGGAACAAGAAATCCATAGAGAAATTAATTGACCTAAATAACTTGAAATAAGTAAAAACTCTAGATACAATGATAAGTATATTTATTTATAAAATTTTGAGACATGTTAAGAGTTATTTTTATTTATTGGAGGAATGTAGTTGATTTAAATGAATATTTTAATATTGATAAATCATTTATGTGTTTTTGAGATTATACATAGAGTTGGCAATCAGGATAAAAGTTCAAAAGAGGGTTAAAATTTTATTTCAGAAGAATATAAATAGAAAAATAAAATGACAAGAAAATTCCATGATGAACTTAAAGAGCATTGTTACTCACTATAAACTAAATTATCATAATTATGGATAGTTGAGATCTAAACTTTTATTATTATTATAGAAATATAGAAAGCTGCAATTATTAAATTTATTTTAGAAAAACTAACTTATATTGTTTAGAATAATGAATTTGGATTTTTATTCAATTTAGAGAAAAAAGAATTTGAGTTTGAGATGTTTCAGGATTTTTGAGAAATGTAAGAGAAATGGTGTCTAGTTGAAGAGGAGAGAGTTTTGAAAGATGAAGAGAGTTTGGAAAAAAAATGTATTTCTACAATTTAATCTTTTTTAAACATAACTAAAATAATTAAAATATTTCATATAGCCAATTTATTTTTTAAATTAAAGAAATAAAAAATAATTTGGAAATTAGTTTTATAATAGTAAATTTGAATTTTGAACTTTAGTAAAAAATTATGAATTTGTAGAAGACATTATAAATTTATTGAAAAACTTTCTTAATTTATTTTGAAACAAAAATATAAATTTATAAATATATTTTTGAAAATTATTAATTACAAGTATGCACAACACTTATTTACAATTATTCTATGATTATATTACGTAGGAACAACATAACCACTGGCAACTCCTCTAGATAGTACAATTTTTTGACTAGATGATAAGTACAACATAAATCAACATGTTATATGATAGACATAGGGATAGTGGGGATTATACAAACTAGCATAAGGGACAACAGTAAATGGGAGGAAAATTGTAGTGCAGTTTTTCATATGATGAAATAATGTGTAGAGTGATAATAAGAAGGAAACTAGCTAAAGAATCGCACCTTTATCCCTCTAAACAAGAAAACCATCAAATAACTTTAGCACTAAGTACACATGCAATGTCCAATACTAAGGATAAAACCATTTTTCAACCACAATAGTTTGCTTCTAGATAATTGGTTACTTCAACCATGAGATAGTTTATTTTTAATCCATACTTGGGAAAACTCTAAAGAAAAGCCTATTGACTAATTATGTAGTCTTACCAAAAGTTTTTTGTGTATATTATAATTAGCTAATCCACATGAAAACTAAAAATAAATAAATAAAAATGCTAATAAACATAGACCAATACTTCATAATTGAGAACTTATAAATATTATAGTAAAAATATTATATTCTTACTTAATAAAATAAGACACTCATCTAGATAAATATTCATATTGTATACAACTAGTGGTGTAGCAAAGTATATGTATTAGAATATTTCATATTAATAATCCATCTTATCACAAATACATAACATAAATATTAATAAATGCCATGTATTTTTCCATAAATTTTATGAGATTGTCAAAAAAAATTATTGTTCAACTACGACTCCCTTCATGTTGGATATATGTTATATTTTATATAATAATATGTTATTTTTATAATGATGAATAAATTTATTGTGTTGAGGTATTTTTCCTTTTGTGTTATATATAAAAATTATATATAACTTGATACTATCATTATTGTAAGAATCTTCCTTAGGGCAGAATTTACCCAATACCAAGGAACTCAAAACACAAGCACAAATTAGACTAGAGTATGATCAAAATAACTATATAGTATTCAATTCTATGTAAAATTACATTAGGAGTGCCTCAATATAAAGGCCTTTGAGATGCATCTAGAATGCCTCAGAATCAGCGTCAACAACTAGGCACATGTAACCAAATATGGGTTATTCTCCATTATGCACGAAAGTGAGTGCGATGATGAGAGGTTAAGCCTACAAAGGTGAAACATGCACATCAGTGTTGTAGAAAACATGTGCTAAATTAGGAGTGCAAAAAACTATATTGTCTACATGACAACTCAATGAATGATGCAAACTCCTATGGTGTAGACACCATGTGCATAATTAGAGTTGTGTACTTCTGTGTTGTCTACATAACAACTCTAGAAGATGGAAAACCACCTAAGTGTCTCATAGAAAGAAATAATAAAATAATGCACTAAACTAAGTAATATTAATTAAAGTGTAAATAGTAAATACCTATTTTCACCAACACCCCTCCTTAAGTGCAACTTAGGGAAGTGCACTTAAGCTCACTAATGCATAATGGGTCCCTGCTATGATGCCATGTTATGTACCCAATTACAAAAGCAATGCTAAAATGATGCAATGCAATCTCTCATAAAGCAGAGAAAGAGGGAAAACCTCATGGGAAAGACCCTACTCAAAAAAGAGAGATAAGTACAATAGAGAAAAAGAGAGTGAGAAGAAGTCTCATAAGAGGAAAAAATCCCTCACAAAAGAAGAAGAAGAGAGAAGTCAAGGGACTCCCCTATCTGCAACATCTCACACCCCCAAGAGATCTTGTAAATCAGTATACTTGACCTCGATGAAGGGTTTGGTGAAGACATTAGTGACCTACTCTGCTGTAGGATAGTACTCTAGTACAATGATCTACTCATGTATAAGCTCTCTGATATAGTGCATATGAACCTCAATGTGCTTTGTCTGTTGATGTTGAACTGGATGCTTAAAGATTTCAATGACACTTTGATTGTCACAATGAATAACTATCAGCTTAGGTTGATCAAACCCAAACTCCTCCAGAATGTGTTGTAACCAAAGAGCCTTTGTAGCTGCATTGACAACCCCTCGATACTTAGCCTCTGTGGAAGAAAGAGAAACATTGGTCTGCTTCTTACTTTGCCAACAAGTAGGGTAGGAACCAAGGTGAAATATATACCCTAAAGTAGACTTTCAAGAATTTAAGTCTCTTGCATAGTCTAAATCTATGTATCTAATCAACTAAAGCCCTATACCTACTACATAATGAATCCCATGTTTATATGTTCCCTTGATATATTGCAAAATGTGCTTGGTACCCTTGCAATGAAGCTCATGAGGTTCTTGCATAAAGCATGAAACCATACCAATGGAAAAAGTAATATCAAGGCGTGTGTGTGTCAAGTAGATAAGGCTCCCAACTAATTCTCTGTTTAATGTTGCATCAACAAGTTAAGTGGTGTAGTTAGCCTCTAGCTTGACACCTGATAGGAAGGGAGTAGGAGCAAGCTTGTAGTCACTCATATGAAACCAAGAAAGCAAGTCAAGAGCATACTTGGGCTATGAAAGTGAAATCCCTACTGAAGACTATATGATCTCAATGCCAAGGAAGTAATGTAACAAACCCAAGTTTGTCATGGAAAATCTGTGTTGAATAGAACTCTTGACAGTGGCAATGATGGATGTAGTGCTCCCTGTAATGATCAAATCATCTACATAAAGCACTAGGATCAAGTGAGAGTCATCCTTTTGAAGAATGTAGACATTCAAATCAAAATGACATCTGGTGAAACCTGCTAAGAGGAGGAAAGAATCCACTTTGGCATACCAAGCTCGAGGAGCCTACTTTAAACTATAAATAGACTTATTCAATCTGTAAACCATAGTAAAATCCTATACGAACCCCTGTGGCTACTCCATATAAATCTCCTCATGAAGGTCACCATTCACAAACACACTCTTAACATCCATCTAGTGTACAACCCATCCTTGAGCTGCAACAATTGCTAGTGTTAGGTGAATGGAGTTCATCTTAGCAACCAGTGCACAAGTCTTTGTATGGTGAATATCTGGAACTTGTGAGAAACCTTTGGCAACTAGTCTAGCCTTATGTTTATCAACACTTCCATCCACTGCAGATTTGGTTTGATAGATGCACTTGCATCGAACCACTTTTCTTCCTTTAGGAAGGGGAACTAAGTCCCATGTGTTATTTTTCATCAATGAATTATATTCTTCCTCCATAGCTCTATCCTATTCCAGAATCTCTAATGCGTCCTTAAAAGACTGTGGATCTGAAGCAACGGTTATGTATGCATGTGGAAATGGCTTGTGTTGTGACCTAGTCCTCTGAGTGTTTGAAGGATTTCCTCCCAATGAACTTGTTGCATCAAGAGTTTGATGTGCTGAACAAGGTTTAGTTGAAGAAGATGAAGGAATTTCCTCAACTATTTGTTGACCCTACAAAGGTGGTGTCCTACAAGTCAAGGTTGGAGTAATTTCATCTTCTGAGTCACTTTCATCACTATGATCACTATCCACATAAGAGGAAGAAGGAGGAGTTGAAGAAGCCAAACTTGGACATGTCTCTTCAAAATGAACACTCCTCATATAGAATATTTTGTGATTCTCTCGATCCATTAACTTATATGGTTTGAGATGATAAGGATATCGAACAAATATGCATGGTTTGCTTTGTGGTTCTAATGCCTTTCACTTTTGTGGAGGTATCCTAGCCCATGCTAGACAACCAAAAACTTTGAAGTGCTTAACACTTGATTTCATGCCACACCATGCCTCAAAAGGTGTTATTTCATTTAAGGCCTTATGTGGACTTTGGTTTTGAATGTAGTTGGCACAACACATGGCTTGAACCCAAAACACTTGATTGAGAGACTTGTGTTGAAGCATGCAAGTAGTCATTTCCTTAAGGGTTATGTTCTTTCTTTCCACTACACCATTTTATTGTGGCATGTATGAAACTAAATGTTTAAGATCTATCCCCTCATGTGTGCAATAGTCTATAAGTCTAGAGTTGACATATTCTCTACCATTATCTCTCCTTAGTATCTTGATGGCTTTCCTAGATTTCTTCTCAACTTGATCTTTGAATGTGATAAAGTTGTCAAATAATTCACTCTTATGACCAAGAAAAAAGACCCAAGTGTACCTTGAAAAGTCATCAATAAATGTGAGAACATAGTAGGCCTTACCAAAAGAAGGTACTAGAAAAGGGCTAGCTACATCACTACAATCTGATTCTAGAATAGCAGTTGCCTTCCAAGACTTCTCTTTGTCATATTTCTCTTCAGGATGTTTACCTTCTTCAAAAGCTAGACATACTCCCTTTGAAAACTTGACTTGAGGTAGACCAATGACCATTTCCTTGCTACTTAATTGCTAAAGGTAGTGATAATTAAGGTGTCCAAATCTTTCATGCCATAGTTTACTTTGAGTATTTGAATGAGTCAAGAAGGCAAGAGACGTGGACTTAGGCACAAAATGTGAGAAAGAATAAAGTTTAGTCTCATAGTTTTCCTTTCCAATCACCACAACTGAATCATCTTTTAGATTTTTCACCACTACTATGTCAGGTAGGAACTCTACTTTTTTTCCACATCCATAGTGAGTGATTTCATAGATGGAGAGAAGTTTGGTGCTAAGGTTAGGAACATGAAGTACATCTTTAAAGATGCTATTCTCTAACTCAACATTCCCTTTACCTTCTACTTCAATTTGAGTATCATTGCTCACATAGATGTATGGTACATTTGAAGGTTTTAAAGAAGAAAAGTGCTCCCTTGGAGCACCCATATGATGAGTTTCTCCTAAATCTAGAACCCATTCCTTAGCATTATTGATACTTGCAACTAAAGCTTGGCCCTTGCCCTTTGAAGTGCATGAAGAACCCTTGTCTTTGTATGTATTAGGAACATCAATTTTGTGTTTCCTCATAATGTTTACCAATTCATTAATCTTCTCATCTTTGCACTCATGTTCATCATGTCCATTCTTCTTACAATAGGAACACGTTTCCTTCTCCTTCTTGTTGGAATTGTTCCCCTTTTGATTGTTCTTGGAAGAAGACTTTCCTTGTTGTGAAGAAGAATGTTGTGTAGAAGAAGATTGACTTGTGGAAGATTGTTTTTTTGAGAAGGATTATTGTGTGTCATCTTGTGGCTTAGCCTTCCATTGCTTCTACTTCTTGTTTGAGTTTTTGCTACTTGAATTACCTTCATTTTCTACCAAGGCTTTGGTTTTGGAAAACTTAATAATTCCCATTCCCGCTAGATTGTCATGTTCAAAGATCAACATTTTTGAGAATTTCTCAAATGAAGGCTTAACATAGGCACTACCCATTGTCACTTTGTGTGTATTAAAGCTAGAAACAAAAGGAGCATTTTTAGGTGGAAGATGAGTCATGATGTGTTTGATCATGTTTCCTTCTTTAATGGGTTCACCAAAATCCTTCAGTTGTGCCCTATACATTTCTAATTGGCTAAGTTAGTCCTTAATTGTGTCAAAATTTATAGGATCCAATTTGAGAAGATTATCTTCTATGGTGTAAGCCATCTCTTCATCTACTGTCCCGTACAAAGCTTCTAGTTTAGCCCAAACCTCTACTGGATCTATAAGCTTCCTAATGTGAAATTTTACAAGATCAAAGATATTTTTCAACAAGGTTCCTAAGGCCATCTCTTTTTTGAATTCCTAGTCTTCTTTATGAGCTTCATTAGCATCAACAAGAGGTTTCTTGGCTGCACTAGTGACATAACACCATAAACCTTTTTGTACCAATGTCTCTTTAATGTTTTCTTTCCAAGTAGCATAATTATGTGGAGTTAAGTTTGAAAAAGAATCCATAATTCAAGAACACAAGATAAAGGAGACATAGTACATAGTACACACCCCCCCTTTTCACTTAATAAAAAAATCTCCCCAAAATAAATGATTTTGACACTTTATATATAGTGTGTTTACAATGGGCCACTTGCCAAAATGGACAAATTAGGCTTTCTGATTTTTTTGATTACAACCTCTGTATAAAGTACAAATCTAGACTATTACAACGTAGTTCAAAATTACATCAATTGTGTAGCACTACAATGCAAAACAAGACCTGTCTCTGAAAGAGACACTTTTGTCCAAATAAGACTACAATATAACTACATTTCAAAAAAATGGAACCTAAAAAGGAGTGCAAATGAGCTCGTACGATGTGTTTGAAGTTGCAAAAAGTAGGATTAGATAGGTTTAGTCACTAAAAAATGCTTATATTGAACAATCTATGTAGAAAAATGAAAAACGAGCTACACTATTGAAAAATTTAGGAAATTTGACTAGAAAAAAAAAAATTGCACCTGATTTGGAGTCTGTATTACCGAGTTATGTTTGTTTGAAGTCAGGCTTCCAAACAAAAGCTGCATATGAAGAGGGGTCAACAGAGGAAAATAGTGTGTTAAATTTGACAGTCAAATTTCTCCTAGTACTACTTTTATGGGTTTTAGGGTGAACAACTTGGAATATACCAAAAGAACTGGACAAAAAAATAGTATTTCAAATACCCTTTTAGGCCTTCTATCTATTCCTCAAATTTCAATTCCCTAACCTAGTGCAACACCCCTAAACTCACATAGGCTTCTCAGGCCTAATTAGCCAAAAGTGGCTTGGAACACTAGGAAAATAGAAAGAATGGGTTCCTAGGCTTAGAAACTGATGTGAAAGGTCTTCCTCCAACTTATCCCAACATGAAAGAACCTTCTACCAATTTCTAGACTTTCATCTCTTCGTTCACCCTACAAACCCTCAGCAAATTGGTTGAATACACGTGAATATTCAACCTAGGGCTCACTCATAGGAGCTTTAGATCTTCTGCTACAAATGTGCAACTTAGGGATCTATTAGTACATTTCCTAACCTTGTTAAATCTAGGAGTTCATGGAATTCAAACCATGGAGTTACAAGTTAGGACCAAAATGCCATGAAAACCCTCAATTTCAGGGTTTGCTAACCAACTTCAATAAAATAGAGATATCTCCCTCAAAACTTAACAAAAATGAATGAAACAAAATGCAATCGAATCAACATTCATAACTCTATCAAATTATGCCATCTGATCTAGTTAGTCAATCCATACAATTCCATACATGTAGAATAATTTTTTAGAAAATTTGCTTGTTTCTCCTTAAAATTGGTTTTCTTGTACAATACTTCACACCTCTCATTTTCTCTATAGTATGGATGCATAAATAAATCATCTCCAATGGTTACCATTGATATTTGAAAGGTTTGGACCACTGGGTGAAAAGTTGCACTTTTTGACAAAAAGTTGTCAACAATAAAAATTGCAAATCTACAACTTTCACAACATTTTTCTGAAGACATTGTTATTTGATACTTTTATTGCCTACAAATATTATTAAGGTAAAATGATATGAAAAAAAAAATTCAAGATTCCTACTTATTTAAAATGTGCAATTTTGAGACCCTTTTGGACTAAGTGCACTTAGGTTTATAAGTACACTTGAAGTTCCTTGACCAAACATAGGATTATTTTCTTATTAAATAAAAATAAAAATATTTAAAAATCCTTTGATGTAGATCATTACATGTTTTTTCTAAGGTCACCATATTCCTTGATCCACCTTATTCTTAGTTCCATCACCTTGGTGCCCTGCACTATACTCCTCTGGTCAAAAATAACATTCAAGTCCCTTGAGTGGGAGTGTCTACAAATTTTACACTAGTCTCTTCAATATTTGTCATAGACATCCAAGTTTCTTCCTCCAATGGTTTATCCTTCCATTTTAACAAATAGTCATAATAGGTATGCTTTCTAGTCTTCACGTCGATCCTCTTTTCTAAAATGCATTCAATACTTGGAGGGCTTTGTCTTGGTCAGTCATGAAGAAAATCCTTAGAACTTGCATCATCAGTGTCAATAGAACTAGAATTCTTATATGGATAAATATTAGATACATTAAATACTAGTGAGAGGCCTATATCAGGAGGTAAGTCAATCTTGTATGCATTAGAACCACATTGTTTGAGAATTTTAAATGGTACTATTTTTTCCTATGAAATTTTGTATACTTCCCTTTAGGAAATCTTTCCTTCTTAAGGTGGACCATGAACATGTCTTGAACCTTAAAATATATTACTTTCCTCTTCATGCCTACTACCTACTTGTATTTCTAAGAACTTTGTTGCAATCTCTCTCTGGCCTATTGGTGAATGTCTTTCAACACTTTAGCAAAATCATCTACTAATGCACTACTCTAACCAATCCTCTCCATAAATCTAAGTTGAAAAAAAGCCCTTGGATAAGAACCATAGATGATTTGGAACGGATTGAGGCATGTATTTATATTAACAGAATCATTATAGGAGAACTCAACTTGAGGAAAGATAGTATTCCACACTATACCATACTCCTTTGTCAAGAACCTATTAAAGTTACCTAGGGATCTATATATGACCTCAATTTTCCCATAAGACTTTGGGTGATAGGTAGATGGCATAGAAAGTTTGGCTCCTAGTCTTTTCCATAGGGTATGACAAAAATTCCCTACAAATTTAGGATCCCTATTAGAAACAATGGTTAGAGTTAGGTCATGAAGTCTCACTATTTATTTAAAGAATAAGCTTGCAATGATGCACGCATCATGTGTTTTCTTACAATGAAAAAAGTGTTCCATCTTGGAGAATCTATCTACCAAAACATATATACCAGGTCGTATCCTAATTTTTTTCTAAGAAGACCCAAGACAAAGTACATGCTGACTGAATCCGAAGGCTTTGTAGGTATTGCCTATGGTGTATATAACCATTGATTTGAACTTGTTCCTTTTCCCCTTTGATGTATTAGGAAAGTCTCCATAATTTTTTTGATGCCAGTCTACATTATAGGACAAAAGTAGAATCTCCTTGCTAATTCCAAAGTCTTATCAAGGCCAAAATGACTAGATAGACTCCCACAATGTTTCTCTTTAATTATGTCTTCCCTTATTGAGCATTGAGGTATGCATAATTGAATACCTTTAAACAAAATCCTTTCTTGGATGAGGTGCTCTACAAAATTAGTGTGGTACATATCCCCTAACTCCAAACAAACCTAGTAGGCTTCCCTAAAATCTTCATCATTGATGTACATGTCTTTCAGAGAAGGTATACCAACCCTTTCCAATTGTACTTCTTGAATGTCTAATTTTCTCCTACTTAAATCATCAAGAACTTTTTTAGCCACCCCTTTCTTGTGTTTTATTGAACAAGTGTATGATTGTAGGTATTCCATCCACTTTATGTGCCTATTGTTCAACTTCTAGTGTCTATTCAAAAAATGCAATGCTTGATTGTTAGCTTAAACATTAAATTACTTAGGTAACAAATAATTCCTACATTTCCTAAGGGATTGAACCATTGCATACATCTCTAGATCATAGGTGGAGTATTTTTGTTCTAATTCATTTAGAATTTTACTTAAAAAGTTCAAAGGCCTTCCTTCTTGGCTTAAAACACCACCAATTTCCTTCTTGCTAGCATCACATTCTATGGTGAAAATCTTGTTAAAATTAGGGAAAACAATTATTGGTTGTTGTGCTACCCTTGTCTACAACTATTCAAATGACTAGTTTGCATCCCTAGTCCATTCAAATTGACATTGTCTTTCCCCTTTGACAATATCAATCATAGGTGCACTTATCCCACTAAAATTCTTAACGAATTTTCCATAGAAGCTAACAAGGCCATGGAAGCTTTTTACCTCACTAGCTGATCTTGGAGTACATCAATTTAGTATGACTTCTACTTTTGAGGGATCCATATTTAGGTCTCCCTTAGAGATGAAAAACCCAAGAAATACAAGTTCTTATAGCAAGAACACACACTTGTCCAAATGATCTTTAATTACTCCTCATGTAGCCTCTTCAATACCATATCAAGATGCATTAGATTTTTTCTTTAGCTTTACTAAAAATTAAGATATTATCTAAGTAAACAACTATAAAAAGATTTACGAAAAGTTTAGGGACCTCATTCATTATCCTCATAAAGGTTCTTAGAGCATTACAAAGGCCAAGGGGCATTACAACCCATTCAATAAATCCTGCATTGGTCTTGAAGGTAGTTTTCCATTCATCCCCCTCTTTGATCCTTATCTGGTGGTAGCCACTTTTTAAGTAAATTTTGGAAAAATACTTTGCACTGCCTAGGAAATCCATAAGATCTTCCCTTCTAGGCATTGGGAACCTATATCTAATAGTTATCCTATTAACTTCTTTGGATTCAGTGCATAATCTCCATGTACCTTCCCTCTTAGGAGAAATTACTAGTGGAACAACACAAGGACTAATACTTCTTCTTATAAAACCCTTCTCTAGAAAACCTTGTATCTACCTGGCCACTTCTGCATTTTACTCTAGTGTCAAATTATAGGCAGCGTTATTAGGAAATTTGGATCTAAGGATTAGGTCAATATAATGACTAATCTCCCTTATAGGTGGTAAGGTGTTTGTGTTTTCATTAGAAATTATCCCTTTGTATTGGTCTAATAGGTCTACAACTTCCTTTGGACATACTCTCCTTACTGGTTCTATTATTTTTTTTGGCTTCAATATTATGGAAAAGCATGAAACATTCTCCTCCTTTAGTACTTTCAATACTTCTTTTTCCCTAACTAGCATCACTATTACTTAAGGCTTTTTCCCCCTTCACCCTTGGGCAATGGTGTCATACTATAATTTACCCCATCTTTGATTAAATTTTACATATTCTTCTTCCCCTCATGTTGGGCATCAACATCATCCTGCCATGGTCTCTGTAAAAGGAGATGGCATGCACCCATGTTAGTCACTTCACACAAGACCTTGACTTTCTACTTTCCTATATGAAATTTTAACGAACATTTCTTATTGACTATGGCTTGTTGGTCCTTATGTAGAAAAGATACCTTATGAGGTTTTGGGTGTGGAAATTTATTCAAACCAAGTTTATTAATAATTTATATTGATTTTAAGTTCTTTGTTGAACTAGAATCAATAATCACTTTATAAACCTTGTCATTTACCTTTCACTATGTCCTAAATAAGGTTTCCCTTTAGGGAGGCTCCTTCTCCAGTGGCATCTTAAAGAGTATTCTATTGAACATGATGCATTCTCCTTGCTCTAGCTCAGGATCTCTAAAGACACTTGAATGATAAAAGGTTACACTTCGACATTACTCCTCTTGGGAAAGTTGTACTCTAATATCATTGCCTTGATGGCTTGTGCTTACTCCATTCTTGCTTGGACATCTAAAGGACTAGTGTCCCACTTGATTGTAGGAAAAACATGTGCCAATGAACACATTGTTTCCTCTTCCATTTGATCTCCCCCTACTATTTCCTTTGCCTCCTCTAAAGTTTCCTCTAGAGCTTGTGTCCTTATCATTCTCCTAATTGTCTAACTCTCCCTGAGGTCTTGGTGTTAACCCCCTTCCTTAGAACCTTCCCCTACCTCTGAAATTAGTTCCTCTCCCTTTATTCTAATCATTATTCCTCTTGATCTTATCTTAAATATTAAGAACACATTGATAGCATTTGTGTACTAATTCTATTGATGCTAGAGTCATTTCATCTTATATGTTTTAGTTGAGGCCAATAATATACCTAACAAGTTTTTTCTTCTCATTCTCATATACCTGAGCTCTAAGAGTCAACATAAAAAACTCTTGGTGTAGATGCTCATGTCCATGTCCCACTATTTAAGATTTGACAATCTCTTATGGATAATTACCTCATAGTCATCAGGGACAATTTTTTTCATTATATTTGTCGTCATCCTCTTCCATGTGGATATGGGTTGCTTCTCTTCTTCCATCCTTTCATTCTGGAGGAAGTTCCACTAGCTCAATATTAGTCCCTTCATCGTAGATTTTTTTGTCTTGACCTTCTAACTTGCAGGGATCTCGTCATATTAAAATTAGTTCTCAGGGGCTTGAAGACACTTCATGCATAATTCTAGCTCCATCTTCCCATCAAACATGGAAAAACCTCCTTTATATTTCTCAACTACACTCTATAGGGCTGCCGCAATCATTCTTTGATCTTCAGATACATGAGGCAAGTCATCCTCTTCTTCTTCTTATCCTTCAGATCCTCCTTGGTCTCCTTTGCACACTTTCCCATTCAATTTTTCAATCTCTCTTCTCATGGTTCTATTTTGTTCTCTCATTTCTCTACTCTTAGCCATATACTCTTTGACAATCCTTCCCAATTCTATATTGGTGATCCTCAAGGGAAGATGCTCCTCTACTATTTCCACTAGACCTTAGTGGCTCTGACACAACTTGGCATAGACATATTCAGCAAAAGTGTGAATGAGTCCAATTACAATCCTTCAAGTAAACTTTATACCTTTCAAGTGTCTCCAAGACTCCCTTCTCCCACACTTCAACTTTCCACAAACTTCTAAGACAACTTCCACAACCTTTTCACAAACTCCAAAAAGTGATTCTAAAGGCCATCTTTGAATCCCAAGGCTTAAACTTGGAAATGATCACAACCCAACTCCCAGACTCCAACCAAGACATGGAACACTTCAATAGATTCACAAGGGTCAAATTTCTACTATGTTTTGGGCTCCTCAACTTCCATAACTATCAAATGCACTAAGAGGCCTAATTTCTCCTAGTAGTATTTTTATGGGTTTTAGGGTTACAACTTGGAAATTTCCAAAAGAACTTAGCAAAAAAATTACAGTTTCAAATATCCTTTTGGGCCTTCTATCTATCACCCAACTTTAACCTCCCTAACCTACTCCAACACCCCTAAACTCACATAGACTTCTTAGGCGTAAATGGCCAAAATAGGCTTGAACCACTCGACAACTAGAAAAATTTGGTTCCTAGGCTTAGAAACTAATGCAAAAGCTCTTCTTCCAATTTATCCCAACATTAAAGAACCTTCTACCAATTTCTAGTCTTCCTTCTCTTCTTTCACCCTACAAGCCCATTACCAAATTGGTTGAATGCATGTGAATATTCAACCTAGGTATTTCTTATAGGACCTTTAGATTTTCTACAACTTGGGAATCTATTATTACATGTCCTAACCTTATAAAATCTAGGATGTCATTGAATTACAACCATGGAGTAACATGTTAGAACCAAAAAGCTATGAAAACCCTCAATTTTAGGGTTTGCTAACCAACTTCACTAAAAAAAATATATATCCCTCAAAAATTAACAAAAATGAATGAAAAAAATGAAATGGAATCGGGAATCACAACTCTATCAAATTATGCCATTTGATCCAGTGAGTCAATTCGTACACAAAATAAATGCTTAGAAAATCTGCTTCTTTCCCCTTAAAATTGATTTGTCTATACAGTACTTCACACCTCTCATTGTTTCTAGGGTGTGGATGCATAAATAAATTATCCCCAATGGTTACAACTAATATTTGAAAGGTTGGGACCATTGGGTGAAAAGTTGTACTTTTTGACAAAAAGGGTTCAACAACAAAAATTGCAAAGCAACAACTTTTACAACTTTTCTCTTATGTTATTTAATCTTTTGCCCTCCTACAACCATTATTAAGGTAAAATGATATGAATAACTTATTTAAAATATGCAATTATGATGCCCTTTTAGACTAAGTGAACATAGGTTTATAAGTACACCTGAAGTTCCTTTACCAAACATGGTGTTATTTTCTTATTACATAAAAATGAAAACAAAACATCCTTTGATGTGGATAATTACATGTTTTCTCTGAGGTCATCATATGCCTTGATCCACCTTGTTCTTAGTTCTATCAAATGGTGCATTGCACCACAACTTGACTAATGTAGTCATCGATGGGAATGTATAATTTAATGTTTTTTTTCATGATTCATCAAATTGTGCAACCATGAAAAGTATGCATCCACAAGAAAAAATTGTATGCAAGAGCAATAGCAATCCTTTTTCCAATTTTTCATGTAACATAATTTGTTAACATAAGGAAAACACTAGAGTGGAAAGATTGCACAATTATCATAACACAATAAACCTATTGGCCCCATTACTCTTCATGGATGTAAATTCATTAAAACTAACACAATCTAAAAAGATTTACTACGCTTAGAATGAGAGCATAAATACCATTTATTATTGCATCAAAATATCATTGTGGTGTGTGTGTGTGTGTGTGTGTGTGTGTGTGTGTGTGTGTGTGTGTGTGTGTGTGTGTGTGTGTGTGTGTGTGTGTGTGTGTGTGTGTGTGTGTAAGAAACCCTCTCCTTATTTTGTGTTAGGAGTGAGAGTTCTTCTAATGATAGCAGTGTTCTAAAACTAATAAAATAAGTATAATTATAAACAAACTAACTCTCAAAATGATGTTGAGTAGGTTCCCAACATTTTTATATCAATTAATGTATGGATGACCCTTTACATGACTAAAAACAATAAAAGAAGTAGGAGATAAGAAGAGAGAATCGATGAAATGATGTGGGAGTCATTGGAGCTTCAAAAAATGCAAGCTTGTCCTTCTCTAGGTGTTTGTAGGAGTTAAAGTGTTGTCAAAATGTACTTTCAGTGTATGGAATACTAAAAAATAAAAGCTGGTACTAGTTAAATATGTTTGAAATAACAATTGGGAAGTAAACTTAGAGAGGGGGAAGGGGGTGAATCAACAGTTGAAAAATTTAACTATATAACTTTCACCACACATCTATCTCATAATTTAGCATATAAATTAAAATAGCTAACTACACATTTGCATCCATATCATGAAATAAATAACACATGACACAATAAGTCAGTTACCCAAAAACCCTCCAATGAGAAGGTAAAACTAGGGTGGGGATGACACCCACAAATCTTCACTACTGTAGTTGTAAAGAGTGGCCTATTATGGCTATAATGAGTTTGACCATAAAATATGATCTACCCTATGAGGGGTCTTCCCTATTAAAGGATTAAAAAGAGTGATAAGTCTCACCTTGTTAGAAGTGTGTCTTGTTAGAGGACTTAAACTTATAATAAAGAAAACACTGGGTTAAGAGATTTAAAAAAACTTGTTAAGACTACTTTGTTAGGATATTTTCTCTACATCACCTATTGGAATGATTCAACACTATGATACTTTAGTTAGCATACTATTGATAGATATTAGATATTTTCTTTTATGATAAATCCTTGATCCTTCTGATTGGATATGTCTCCTCTTTCCTCTTTCTAATTTCCTCTATTCTCTCAAACTAATTCTATAATTCAGAACATTGTTCTAACCTCCATAGCCACCATGAATGCTCTCTATATAGTTGGCATTTGTCTCCTTTCACACACTATGCCCATACAAACTCTTTAGGGTTTTCCATCTTAAATGAGTATTGGTGGAGATGGATTAGGTAGAATCAACGGACTGTAGTTGATCCATATTGTCACTTATTACATCCCTTTTTCTTATTGGTTTCATGTCATGCATAGGGATTTGTAATATAACTCCATACTTGTCCTCTAGAATTGTAAAAAAATTATGTTGGCCCCAAATTATTTACATGGAAGTTTGTGCCATAACAAACAACTATGTCAAAAACTATTCACTCAACATCTAAAGGCTCTGATGCTTAGCCATCACTACATTCTCAATTCTATAACTTGGCTTCTAAATTTCTCGACATATATTGTTTTCTCAACATCTGAATCACTCGAGATGTATAGATATCTTGACACTCAAGTGAATCAAGACTAACTAAGTATATTGATCGACATGTATTGTCTAGTAGTTGATGTTCAACATGATTTGATCAGCCAGCTTATTCTAATCTCTCGGCTCTCTCTGATCACTCATCTTGTACTGTTATACTAATATATTATGACTAAGTGTTTTGTCACTTCCTTGTCAAAACAAAAATGAGATCAAAAAATTATTAATGCCACAACAATTGATCAAAACTAGAAATGCACCTTAGTGTTTGATGTACCTTGTGTGAAGCACACTTCTATGTTTGTGCACCTTTACACTAGCATACCTTTAGGTGTCAGGACCAAAACTAGCACAATTTTTCTAAGTATCAAAATTTTAATTTCCAACATTTGGGTTTCATGACCCTTTAACCAAAATGATGTTTGGATGTGCTACTTTGAAATTTTGGATAATGAAGGTGATCTGTAGGGTATCAAGAAAGTCTAAACATTCATACTTTGTTCTCATCTCTTGATGATACTAGCTAACCTCTTGCCTAATTCCTACAAAATCATATAATTTGGAGTCTAACTTTGTGTGTGCTCCTTTACTCCTAAAAATATGCTAACATTTTCTTTTGAGGATGCAGACTCAAAAAAAGCTTGAAACTGTTGCCCTACTATTTTTCTCGAACATAATCTAGTCATGGAATCAAGTTATAAAAAATCTTCAAACTAGTTGCACTATAATACTTATTAGCTTCAAAATTTTGATCAAGGGCCCTATTCTTTACATCCTAAATATCATCATATTTCTCAATCATCACCACATTGCTTGCTACTATTTTCTCAATCTAGTCATCTACTTTATCTAACTCTTATGTAGAATATATGTCCATCAACATCAAGTATCTCTAGCCCTTTATTGTTTGCAGTGCCTCCAATTCTTTGGTCCATGTAGCCACTTTGTCCATTAGCCCAAAATATTGCTCGAGTATCGTTACTAAAGTATCCATATTCCTTTGTATACCTAGTAGTGCATCTATGGTGGACTCAATAATCTATACTCCTCTATCCTAAAAAATGTTATGCCCTCTCTAACATGCATCCAAAAATGACCTTATGAGTGTTGGGGCCAAAGCTTATTTTTGGAGAGAAGCTACAAGGGTGACTGTTGCTTATTTTTGTGCCCCTGCCAAAATTTGAATTCAAATACAAACCCCACCCAATTGCTAGTTCCTAGGTTTAATGTTATTTTAATGCTTGAGAAATACCAAAAATTAAATGATTAAAACCTTAGTGTATTTTACTTTTTTCATTTCGCTAGCCTACAACTTTCCCCATCGTTAGATCTTAGAAGATCAGATCAACGGTTGGTGCTATCTAGCTATGGCAAGTTGCACATTGTTTTTCCATAGTGACATAGTGCCTTTTGGCTGTGTGTCAGGTGGGTCCTTCCTTTCCTTGTTATTTCTCCAACATTAAATTTTGGTAGATCCCTGGAGGGCGCTATGGCACTATCAAAAAATTTGTGTTCCTCATTGATAGCGACATAGCACCCAGATGAAAAATGATACTGTGGCAACATTAGAAGGAAGGTGGGTCCCAAGTATGCCCTGTCATATAATTAGTGATAAAATTTGGCATGCACAGTGGGACCTCAGGAAACATGGAAAGTGACTGTGATTGACGGAAGATTTTGATTCGTCACCAGTTGTGCAGATCTTTTGATATCAACAATAGTCTAGACCCATGCCCCTTTCAAACATATGAAGGTTTCCTCACCCTTGAATCAATCTGGATCAATGGTGGGTGCTATCTCACTATGGAAACCTGGGAGGAAATTACCCATAGCAACATAGAACCTTTGTGCCACATGGATTAATGGGGCCAGGTCATGTCAAAATGAAGATGCGAGGTTGTGCCAAGTGTGCTGATAGTGTTTCATGGGCCCACAAGTTGAAAGACAAAGCACAGGAAACAGTGAGTCTTCACGATCATTAGATTAGTCAAAATCAATGGTGCGTGCTATCTTGTTATGGGAAATTTCTTAGAGGATACCCATAGTTACATAGTGCCTAGGTGACATGTGTCTTTGCAGGCCCAACCAGGACATTGATAGTGAAGGCAACACGGTTAGGGTTGGCAGTCACAATTTCCTAAGGTAGTCACGGTTAAAGAGGATGGCGCAGTTAGTTAAAAGGCATGGTCAAACTCATAGGACCTTGTGAGGTGGTGAAAAGAAATAATTTCATTGGCCCATGTGGCTCTCCCTGCTTATTGGTCTCTTTTGACTTGGTAACTCTGATGAAATGAATGCTAGGCAAGGAAGAACACTCCACCCCTCTAATCCTATCTATCTACCTGGTTAGAAATAGTTATGGTACCATTTTCATCCTCTCAAGGAATTATTTGACACAGAAGATCAGATACCATTGCATCTGGATTCGTATCCAAATCAGATTTTCCCCATGATTGTTCCTTGTAGGACTTAATGGTAGGTATTTTTGAAGTAACTATAGTTAGAGGACATCTCAATTATGCTTGCACTATAAAGGAAAATTTTGTAGATTTTGTTTAGGTCGATCCTTCTTTGACTTCTCTGATATTGCTCTGCAATCTCATTTGTAAATTCCATTTGCCTCTAAACTGAATAGTATTCTACCTTACCTCCTTTAGCCATTGGTGTGAAAGTGCAAGAACTCTTTGCCTTTTATTGGTGTTTTGTAGAGATCTATGATCTACATGACTATATCTCCTTGGCCTATGAATGATAATATAAGTGAATCTCTCTTTCCTTGTGTCATTCATCTTGGTCTTCTGATCTGCATGTGTTTATTAGATTAAAGCAAGTCTAGACATGTATATCCTTAGTTTCATTCTAGTTCAATAGTGCATATATGGGTAGAGATTGGTTTGAACACTCTATTTTGTTGCATCACCTCTTTAGATTAGATTAGGTAGATTTTCTTTCATGATTTCCTTCTCCCTTTTCCTCTCCAAGAGTAGTTAGGTGCTTCCTGATAGTAAGAGTAGCTTGGAGGTTGTTTCCATGTTTCATGAGGTTGTCCTTAGGTAACAAATTTGTACAAGGGTACAGACTTCAGTGACAACAGTGACTTTAGGATGGTTAATGTCTAATGGAGTAACTACCTTCTTTACATACCCCAAGAGTAGATAATTCTACTTTCTCAATTCCAAAATCTCATATAAGTGTTGAAATAATTGTTTAATGCTCATTGTAGTCAAACCTTTGGATGTGTCTTGGGTGACCTTCCCCAACACTACTTCCTACATCTTGTTGTATTTAGGAGAAATGTCTTCAAGATTCACATGAGGAGGAGGAATAACTATATGTTCTACCAAATTATTGTTATGATTCCTCATGACAAAGACTGGTAGTTGCTTAGGATCACCCTAGATAGGTGTCAGTGTCTTTATTGCCTTTGTGAATAACTTCAATCCTTCTTCCCCTGTATATTCTACATACCTCCTTTGGCAAGTCAATACTTCTTTTTTAAAATATGCTAGATCAGTGCCCATGGGAAACAAAAAATGGGCTAATGATTAGGTCATATATGAAGTTGGCCTTTTTTCTTTGTCACTCTTCTCTGGAGTCTTCTCTATTCTTGGTGGCTCGATTGATGGAGTGGTTGTTATTATCTTTAAGGAGAGGTTTCTAATTCCTATACAAGTGCTACTCTCTCTCTCTCTCTCTCTCTCTCTCTCTCTCTCTCTCTCTCTCTCTCTCTGTGTCTCAAAATTTCCCTCCCCTAAGACCTTATTAATGTGTAATTATTGGAAATTATCCCCATGGACTATCTGACTATTTGATACAATGATACATGGCATAAAAGGGGTGGTTTCCTTCTCTAGTGATGGAGTAGAAGGTGGAGGAGGAAGTGTGGTGGAGGTGGTATAGCCATTAGTCTTTGTAGAAGTGGAGGCAATTGATTCCAATACTCACATAATGATTGTCTTTATACACTATCCCTTATCACTTCACCCTCTAAAGAGGGTCCCTATTGGCATAAAATCAAACTCTAAGATGTCAAATACATCAAAGGCATCTTCTTCTATAGAATCCATCCTTCCTATTCTTTTTGTGTAGACTCTTCAAGCTAGATGAGCTATTCTCAAATGGAGGGAGGTATCTCTATTGTACTCCTTTTCCTTTCCTCTCCTACAACTCTAGTTGATTAGGTTCTCATATTAAGAAATAGATATTCAATTTATTCCCCATGTTCTTCTTCTTCAAGTATGGTCTCTAACATTTGAGGAGACACAATACTCATATTCTTCTTCAACTACATCCTCTTAACTAAAAAATAGCGATGAAGATTCTTTCACCATAGGAGGGTCCTTTCCATCTTGATATATGTTAATGTTTTAATTAAATGAAGTAAATACCCACTTCTACTGCTTAGGTTGTATCCTCTACTAACAATCTCTTTGCATAATCCCCTTCGATGAACCAATATATAGCAAAGACAAAACCATCATTCACTAGACTATACTCTAGGCTCTTAAGTAGGAGCTTCTTGCATACCAATTAAGGATAAATTATATATGACTAGGCATTTGCATCTTGTATACTTCCTATTTTTACCAGCCATCGCTAACTGGTCAACCTAGCTACTAGAAGGTAAACCACATAGGAAATCATGTACAAATTGGAGCGAACTTCATCAAAATTAGTTAATCATCTAGGGTATACTTCCTATTTTTACCAGCCCTCACTAACTGGTCAACCTAGTTGGCAGAAGGTAAACCACAAAGGAAACCATATAGGAACTAGAGCAAACTTTATCAAAATGAGTTAACCATGTTTCAAGCCAACTGGTTTCAGGGAGTCACATGACTCTTTTCAAGAGCACTATGCTATAGCCAATGTCATATATTATATATCTCCTAGTCATGTTGACCCTTCTAGCTCTCTAATTTGTAGGAGGTTGGTGAGAAGGTACTTCTATTGCACTATGATTTCACCTCATATTTTATTCCCTACATCACTTGTTAGCTATGTCATAAGTTATTGTTTGGAACTAGTTAGCAGGTGATAGGTGAAAAACCTTTTCTATGTTATCAGGGAAAATGTCCACAACCATCTTTCCTGTGAAACTTCTCACAACCTTCTCCTCTATTATGTAATGATGGGCAAGTACCATGATCATCTATGAAGATTGAATGGAGATGGGGTAGGAAGTTGTGTTCACTAATCCACTTATGATTAGTGATGAGATCATGTATGATCTCTCTATTATTTTGTTGCACAAAACTAGGAATGTGGTCCAATTAGTATGTCCCATCTTAGTGTTTTAGACTTCTTAATTCCTGTCTACAAATCATCAGTTCTTTGGGGTGCCTTGGAACTTGAAGGTGATTGTTTTGGGTGCTATCTCCATTTCCATAGATGGTGATGATGATGTTGTCATTTTAACTTGTATAAGAGACACATGTTAGTATATCAATATCAAAATATTAAAAGATGCTAAATGGTATGAAAAAACTAGTGAACATTGATGAGAAGCTTTACGAAAACTTAAAAAAGGCCTTTAAAGTGCACATACACACTTGGCACAAATATGCAGTGGTCTTGATGTTTTAAGTTAGCACCATGCATAGGTCATCTACATTGTGCACCTATGTAGGTGCACAAGGAGTGAAGAGTGTGACTAGAGTTCCTTTGTTTCAAAAAAATATTGGTTATCCAGGCATATTATGTGCACATCCAACACATTGTACACATGGTAGAGGTGTATATGTGCACAAATATGCTCAAATGTACCTTATGAGTTTGGCAGGAATCCACAAAAGGAGCACATGTTGAGAGGTTTGAAATTGTACCAATACAAGATTCCAAAATGCCAATGATTCATCAAAAGGTTGGGGAGGTCCTCCTATTCATAGGCTTTGGGTTTGAAAGGTGCACACCTAGTGCATCCTTAGGGTTGTGTAAGGTTCACAGGTGTGCCCTCAGGAAGTTTGGAAAAAATAGGTGTACCCTCTGCACCTTAGAATTTAGTGTGCATGTGCCCCTAGTGTGTAAATGTGCATACCATTAAGACATTAAAAATATTTGTACTCCTAGGTAACCCAATTTTGAATAAGGATGATTTGATAGGATGTTGAAAAAGGACTACAAGAAGATTTTTGTCCAATGCATATACCAAATTTCCATATTATTGAGATATGACTCTCCTATCTACAAATAAAAAAGGAGGAGGGCTTGCCATATTTTAAGTTAATAATTGGTTTTTTATTGTGAAACAAAAAAAAATAACCTCAACAAAAGGAAGAAATGAAAAAGGCATTTATTTAACAAAAAACACTATTCAAACTTATGTCTAGTTTGCAACTTGATTCCATATGTCACTAGTGGCTTCTAGATTCTTGAAACTAGAAAATCATGGTTTTAAAATTTCACACTCAGTGTATGTTTGGTGTCTTAATTTTATTTGATGTTCCTAGGTTCTAAAGATCATGAGTGTGTAGTAACACAAAGATAATCTTTCGCTAGCTAGAAAGGTCTTTAAAAAATCCCCATAATCCCATTGCCAATCACTATATCCCAAGACATGAGAATCTATTTAGAGGGATCTTCATGAGTCATCAATCACTAATCCCTTCATATTTGGGAATTTTTTATCTTGCTTCATAGAGCTCAAATATTTTTGCTTGATTCTTCATTAAAGATACGTGTTTGTGTGAAGTATGCTAGTGATTATGTTGTGCTAGCTTTACTTGATTACCATTTTTGTTTATACCAAGCTCTAGAATCCTTATGTGACATCATATTGATTTTCTTTTCTTTTTTCTTATCCTTGACCATGATTAGATTCTAAAGCCAAGGTATTTGTGTTCACTCTCGTGTTCCTCTTTTAATGAACTTTTGAAAAAACATATGCCAAACAATAACCTCAGTAAATCTATGGGGGAATCTTTCATCTAAACTGGTAGTTTTTAATTATCATTTTCTACTATCCACTTGACTTGAAGGAAAACTAGATGATCAATTCTTTAAATGTGTAAAGTGTTGTGAGCAATCAATCTAGAATCTGATTTTGAGGCTTAAAGTCCCCTTTTTCTTGTGAATAAAACTTATATTTAGTTTATCTAAGAAAAAAAGTTATCCAAATGCTTTGATGAGGAAATACCTCTTCAAAAAAATTAAGACCAACTAGGATAACTCACCTACTAAGAGCAATATAGACTACACACTAACTCTTGACTAAAACAAAAAAAAAAAAAACAACTCAAAAAAATATACAACTCAAAAAAAAATCTATAATATTTTTTTATGTTATTATTAATTATTATTTTTTGGATAACTTTTTCTCTTTCAAAATTTAAAATAGTATTTGTAAAATTGGCTATTGACCATCAATGGAACCAATTCTCCTTCTAAAGTACTTAGCCTAAAATTACTTTCTCCAAAAATCTCTGCAATTTGATAAGGACCAATCCACAAGTATTGAATCTTTATATGATTGCCTAGTTTTTCTTTTCACCTTGTCCTGGATGAGAAAAAGGTTAAAGATTCTAAAATATTTTATCATGGCTCTCTTGTCAAACCAAATTTTGATGAAAACTTTAACTTTTGACACATGTTATAATACCATAGTCATTTTATCATCCAATTACAAAAGATGCATCTATCTAATTTGGGTTCTATCCATATTTTCAACAATTCCCCTCATAAAATTTAGCTCTAGAATCTTGAGGTTGAGGGGAACTATGCGTTATTTTTGATAGAAAAGAAAATAAAACTATGTTCCTAAAGAATTATTTACTCTAACCCTATTGATCTATAAACTATATTTCAATTGTGTATGCCAATCCCTTGGATTCTTTGCAAGTAAACAATTTATGATAGTCGTGAGGCTCTTATTGGTAGACTCAACCACTCCATTGCCTTGCAGCTAATAGTTGGATGAAAATTTGATTGTAACATAATTCTCTAGTATCTATTGGGTAAGGGAAATTCATGGAAAAGATGATCCATTATTGTAAACAAGAGATAATGACATCCTGAACTTGGTCACAATATGTTCTTCTAGGAAATTGGTAACCACTTTTGCATTATATTTCATAAAATTTTTAAGTTCAATCCATTGTGTGCACTAATCCATAGCCATTAGAACAAACATATTTCCTGTAGAAGATGGTTGGTTTACAATCCCAATAAAATCTAGCTCTGACTTGGTCAAAGGGTGAACCTCAAAAATTGGCAACAATGACATAGTTGGGTTTCTTTCCCATTTGAAACTTGTTTGGGAAATGTGACAAGAGTGCACACATTCATTCATGTCCTTGAAAGTGGTATACTAAAACATATCTCGATCTTATAATCTCATGGTCTATGGATTTTTCCAATCCATGTCCACTATTGTACTTGTCATGATATTTCTCTAATACTTATTTTTCTTCTTATGACCCAAATTTTGAGGTAGAATCCTTCATAGTTTCTACTGTAGGTCTTTCCATCTTGAAGCATATAGGATTCATATTTAATTTTCAAACCTCTAGGTTCAGATCTATTCATCCCTTGCGGGTATTGATTGCAAGAGGTAAACTACAATGTTTTGATACCAAACATTTTTTACTATCCCCTCATTAGTGTCCACATACAACACCATGATTTATTCTTTGTTGTCTTCTATCATCTTAGTTAATCCTTGTCCACTTACTAGCTTTACTTGTTAAATTCACGATGAAAATCTAGCAAGGTGGCCACCCATTTTCATCTTCTTGCCCCTAGCACATTTTTCATTAGTAATTATTTGTATATAGGGTCAAGTGTAATGACATATACCTTACTCTAGAATATGTAATCGAAAGACATCTTGATTTCTTTCACTAGTGAGAATGATTGTTTATGTAGATTAGGAAAATTTAACTCAAAATTATACAAGGGGAAACTCACAAATGTGATGGGCCTTACTTCCTCTTTATCTTTACTTTATGTGATGATACTTGTGAATGAGTGTTCCAAAGTGAAATAATAGACTTTGAATGATAGTTGATAATCATGACTCACAATTAATAGGGTAGTATAAATAACCACTTTGATATCTTCAAAATATTTCTTGACTCCTAGAACCTAGTCAATCTTTGATCCTTTCTTTAGTAAATCATCGAGGGGGTGAACTATCTCAGAGAACCCTTTGATGAGTTTTCGTACAAAGTTAATCTTCCTGAAGAAAAAATTAACCTCTTTATGACTATAATGAGGAAATAATTTCAAAATTTTTACAATCCTTTTTGGCTAAATTTAAATACAAAATTTAGATATGATATATGCCAAGAGTTTCCCTTTTGTAACTCTGAGTGAACATTTTTTTAGGTTAAGATATATGTCATTTTTTCTACATCAGTTGAAGACTTGCTTCAGGTCAGGAAAATGGGTGCTTCTCTCTTTTAAGAAAACTGTGAGGTCATCCATGTAAATGAATTTGCATTTTTTTACAAATCCCTTCAATTCTTCAATCATTCTTCTTTGAAATGTAACTCCTACATTAATTAGAGTAAAGGGAATGTTTTTATATGCAAATGTTTCCCACTTGGTGGTGAATGTTGTGTTTATTCTGTCCTCTTCACCTACCATCACCTTGTTGTATCTTTAGTATCCATCTTTAAAAGACATCATATTAGATAATTCCTTCCTAATATTCATCAATAGACTCTTTTAAATGGATGGACTATTCTATAATAGAGGGAGGTGTTTGTGTTGTATTCCTTTATCTTTCCACTTTCATGGCTCTAGTTAATTGGGTTCCCCTATTAAGAAGGAAATATTCAATTTCTTCTCCTTGCTCCTCCTCTTCTTCTTTCAATATGGTCTCTAGGATTTAAGGAGAATTGAATACTCTTCTTTTTCTTTAACTTCCTTCTCTTCTCTCCTATTACCACTCTTTTGGTCCTAGCACTTTTAGGTATGGAGGGAGAAGCTTCTCATTAGGCTTGAGTATCTTTGAGTGGATCCTAGGTTTCCTCTCCCTGAGCCTATGTTTCTTTTCTTTGACCTTCTTCTATCTTTCATCTCCTACATGACCCTCTTCCTTTTCTTCCTCTTGACCTTATCATTGCTGAAGTATGGCACTTCCTTCTCATGCTTTCATATAGTCTTTGGCTACACTAGGGACTTCTCTTGGTAAGTTAGACCTATGACTTTAGTTCCTTTACCTTTCTTGGGCCTTGTTGTAGCCTATAATTATGGTGTGTTAGGAGCCATCTCTATGTGAAAAGGCTTCCTTACCCACTCCCTAGTCAATTGAATGACATGCTTGGCCCAATATCGAATGTCATGATTCTCTTCTTGGGAAATATCAACATTCATTATAGGCCCCTCAAAGATCTTGTCTCTATTGCATAGTGGGTCAAGTACATCATGGCTATCTTTGTTCCTAATCTTCAAAGAGATGTGAAAATTAAGAGCTTTTTTTGGAAGTTGTAGACTTATCTTACAATAGTTCCTTAATTGGACATCCTAGTCATCTACACAGTTCATCAAGTGATCTTCAATAGGAACATTAGGTATGAACTATTTCCTCACATGATGGTGAACCATCCCAATATTATCAAATTAGGTCCACCTCATAGAATAGTCATCTAAGGGGTATTGTTTACATTCAAGCTCATATGTGGCTATATCCTAACTCTATTTGACCTTGAAAGCTTCAATGGTGATGGGGCAAAGTCATGTCTTCTTGTATTTATTTCTCACCCTACTATAGGCTAAGGCCAATTTCCTAGCTATCTAAGATAATATCAACCTATCTAATGGATAGCAAGGAAGATTCTTTGGAAACAAGAGGACCTTCACCGCCCATATATATGTGAATGGTTTAAACTAAATGAAATAAGAACCAACTTGTGCTACTCAGGTGAGAACCTCTACTATCAATCTCTTTGCATAATCCCCTTTGATGAATTAGATTATAGAAAAGATGAAACCATCATTCACCAAGTTATACTTTGGACTCTTAAACATGGGCTTCTTTTTACCAATTGAGATTACAATATATGTGGCTAGACGTTGGCATCTTCCATGCTTCCTCTTTTTACTAGCCCTATAGAATTAGTCAACCTAACTACTAGAAGATACTCCACATTAGAATTCATGTAGAAACTAGAGTTAGAGTTCATCTAAATGAATTGTTCATCTAGGTTATTGCTGATAGTGGTGGCCTAGTCAATTGGGAGTCCCCTCCTCTTGAAGGTTTTATAAAATGAAGCATCCATGTTTATAGATGACTGGTTGTAGGGATTTATGGGGAGTCCCATGACTTTGCTAAGGAGGACTATGCTATGGCCAATGTTTTTTATCATCTTACCATGGGTTATGTTGACCTTTATAGCTTTATTATTTGTAGGGGGTCGAGAAACAAGGTACTTCTCTTGCACTATTCCTTTCACCTTCTACTCATATTCTTTGTACCACTTTTCTATAATGGCATAAGTTATCTTCTAGAACTAGTCTATAGGATGTAGGTGAAAAACCATTTCTATGTTGTTAGGCTATATATCTAAGACCATCTCCCTTTTGAGGCTTTTCACAACCTTTTCCTTTGGCATGTAATAATGAGCCAATGCAATGATCAACTCTAAATATTGAATAGACATGGGGTGGGAAGCTATGTTCACTAACCCACTTAGGATTAGTGATGTGATCATCTCTGATCTCCTGCTTGGTTTGTTGCACAAAAATAAGAATGCATTCGAATCAATATGTCACATCTCTATGTCCTAGACCTCTGAATGCTTGTCTACAAATCCTGACTTCTTCAAGGTACCTTGGAACTTGAAGGTAACTTGTAACAGGGGTAGGACCAAAAATGACTCTACTATTGTAAATGGTGTTGAGTTCTATTTTTCTATTGTACAACTTATTGTAACCCTAATTGTATAAGTGAAAAATCTTATATAAAATGGCTTAGGGTTAGGGATTTCAGAATGTATGATGAGATTATAGCTTCTTGTGGTGCTATTGAGCTACAAGGGATCACAGATTGTAATCACTAGATAATAATAATAATATTAGATTTTTTGTTGTTGGATATAGCCCAAGGATTGGGTGAACCATGTTGAATATTTGTGCCTTGTGTTCTCTTATGTATGATTTATTATTTTTTGATATTGGTTATATTTGCATGTAAATCTTATTTCTAATTGTGGTTAATCCTAAAAATAAATCGTTACCTAGGTCTTTTGATTCAATCACTTTCTATTAATAACATAATTAATTGGGCCATGATACTATATAGTGTTGTCGTTTGAAGAATTTTTTTTAGGTCCTTATTGATTCTAAGGGTATATAGTTGATGGTCAAGTCAATAAAACAAATAACACTTTTTCACTACCTAATCAAAAATTACAAATTTACACTAATCTTTTAACTTCTCACTCAATGAATTCTATTAATCAACCTTCTCCTTCTAATAACCATATTGATTATGATGATAATATACAAGAAGGTCATGTGGTTAATAATGTTGAGTTAGCACATCAACCTTCAATTTCTTCTCCACCTAAACTTAAACATACAACTATAAATAGCTCTAGTTTGTCTATTATGTTTAAGGCACCTAATGGTCCTCTTTACATCACCAATAGAGTGGTTCATATTCCTTCTCATCATAATTTGGTTGATCCTTCCTTTGTTTTGAATGTTATCACCAAAGAACACCTTTTAAACAAACGATTGCATAGAGATACTTATGATTTTACTTGTATATGGATTCAAACTTGTAATGGTTTTCTCTATCATCGTAAAGGTTATATCACTTTGATGGTTACTTTATTAGGGAAATATATTTTTACTATCTTTATTATTATTCCAAGTTCTTCTGATCAATTTCAAGTTAAGCTAAATATTCTATATTTTTCTTGCATTGAAGTGATACCTTCTTCTATTCATAATTGTCTTAAATTTCTACATAATGAAAACATTATTACTATTAATCATTCTCTTTATAAACCATCATGTCATTGTGATCATGCTAAGATTAGTTCTTTTTGGTCATGTTATCCTCAAATATTACCTACTCATTTAATCATTTTATAGAAATTATCAAAGACTTACAATAGCCAAGATCACGTAGCTAATTCTTCATAAGGGTTGTTTACTTACACGTATCTTTCCTACTACTCCTTCTACTTCAAAACCCATTCCTCTATCTACATCTACTAAAGTAGTTGATGTTCCTTCTTCAAAACCTATGGTATTTGATCCTAATCCTTCTACTATGTCTTATAAGACTATTCATAATCTACATCCTTGCAAACATTAAAATAATTGTCAAGCTAAAGCTAAGGCTACAACTCATTCTCTTTCTTCAAAACCTATATCTTCTTCTCAACCTTTACCTTCCTTTTATCAAACCATGCATGAGCCTTTGGAAGAAGTTAAACAATGTTACATTTTGCATATGGATCAGCATGATGAATTTGTTTGTATGTTAGATTTGGATAAATGAAAGATTGTGTAGATGATAGTAGTGATGAAGAACTAATTGATATGGATAGTGATTTTTTTAACATGCTTTGTACATAGCTTACAATTTCTCCTAGTAATGAGCTTTGTGACTCCTAAAGTTCTTTCTTAGAAATTTTTTTTGACTCCTATATAAAGGATATTGTTCCTCTCACAAATTTCCATCCTTCCCCTAACATTTTTGACCAAGATGGGAGTGCAGTGGGGGGGGGCGGGGGGGGGGGGGGGAGGAGAATACGGAATGCTTGATGCAGACTTTATTTATCATAGTAGTCTTTGTGTTCTTGTGTTGTGTTTTCCCTCATGTTATGCTTTTATTTTATGATTTGTCTTTTGATTTCTTTAGATGATCCTTGTTTCCTTATTAAGTGCAAAAGGATCAAGTAATCTCCCTAGTATCCATATTCTTCTACTTGTATCTAATTTCTTCTATATGTTGTTGCATGTTATGTTGTAGTTGTGCTATTTTTCATACTAATTCTCTTGTGTAGTCTTTTTGGTTTCTTATGATATGTTAACACTGATTCTTTTTGGTCTCCATGTTATTAGCCTAAAAAGAGTCTTCTTTGTAGCTATTCCATGTCTTTTTCTCCATTGTGCCATAGTTCTACTTCCTTTTGGGAATGATGATATTTTCATACTTGTTATCATATGATGTTACAAACTCCAAAGTTAGTAAATCCCTTTTTCGCTCTTTGTTTTTGTTATTTTCTCATTTCCCTTCATATGTTTCTCTTCTTGGGGTTATGTTATAGTGGAAGTGTTATTTAGTGGATGCACTTATCCTTTAGCTAAAGCTATTTCTCTCGTTAAGATGTTTGAAAAAGATATAAAACTAAGGCATATACTCTGCTCATCCTTTGACCATGGAATACAACTATGGATTGTGTATAACTTGGATTACTTCAACCTTTAGAACTTGGTATGATTTATAAGGTATAAAAAAATTTATGCATTATTATTTCATGTTTATCTCCTCTCTATATTTTTCTTCTAGTTTCTAGGAATTGTTCTTGGGAGCGTGGTCTCTTTTATTTTGAATCTCTCTCTAAACTGTTCTAATTTTGAGAGGCTTGATCCTTGCTTTGACCCTTATTTTGATTAATAACAGTTACTGAAGCCTGGTGTTGTTATGTTCCTTTAAGAAGACACAATCCTTATGCCTAGGTTGCTTTTTAATTCTTCTTTTTGGGACCTGGAATTCCCTTTGAGTTGAATCCTTTGATGAACTGACTAACATGTCATAGAAACTTACTAGACCATTTTCTTCATCTTTGATGGTTTGACTAGCATGCTTCATACACTTGCTATACCATTCAGCACCATCCTCTTTTCTTTTGTGGATATCTTTGCCCAATTCCTTTTCTTTTTCTTGTGTGATTTTTGGGCAAGTAACTACAACCCTTTTTGTAGAACTTATTTCACTTACTATGATTTCAGATGTGATAAAAACTCAAACTTGTCGGGGGCTTGATGAATTCTTTTCCTCCTAAGTCAAGATAAATGTTTTTCTTTTTCTCTTTATCTACTTTACAATGAGTTTGAGGAAACTCATACTCCTGCTAAAGTGGGTCTAAATGTATAGTATTAGCATTGAGGCACTTTTCTTTTAAGAATTTTTAGCTCCCTCTTCATAATTCCCTCTTCAGATTGTGGATATGCCCATGCTCAATTTATTTTTTCTCGTGTCTTCTTCCTATTTGCACCCTATCCTTTCTACTACCTACCCCTTATTTTTGTGGCATCCAAGGGTTGATCTCCAAGACCAAGTCCACTTAGGTCAACCTAGGTTGAACTAGATTGACCTAGTCATTTGAGATCAACCTTGTCTTTGACCAGGTTGACCTAGTCCCTAGAACTTCCAATGCTTGGGGCATGAAATGTTTGACGGTTTAATTAGTGTTTTACCATTATCCAGCGACCCTATATTATTTTCATACCTGAACACTCATATATAAGGGGACTTGAAGGCTTCATCTTCACATTGCACATTCTCATGATATCTAATTTATAGAAGATGATCATATTCTCAAGATCTCTCTTTGAAGTCCACATTTTTCCCTTTTCACATTCAAAGAGTTCAAGTATTCAAGTTTTTCAAGCATTCAAACAAGGAGATTTCTATATAGTGTTGAAGGATCATTTGTGAGAATCCCCTCTTCAAGATCTAGCTTACTATTGACCATCAAGGGAGGAGATCTACATTGAAGCATTCATCATTTTCTTTATTGATTCACATTTATATCCTTTGCACCATGATGGGATTATGGAAGATTCATTGTAAAGAGTTGACATACCTTGCATTCATAATTCAAGATCTACATTATAGTTACATACAAAATCCTTACAAACAAGGGTTTCAATTATGGTGAATCCTAACATTTCTCTTCTATTTCAGTCATTTACATTTACATTTCTCAATTAAGATTAATTCCTTAACATAAGGCTTGACTAGGAAAATACCTCATCAAACCCCAACCCCAATACATTTCTTTTTTTGTGTTGGTTTGAAGGTTGGGATAAAAGCAAATTACAAATCTAGAACCTCCTATTCACAAGATTTTTGGAGTTGTCAGATGAAGATCATTGGACTACATCAACCTAGTCATAAGATGTCTTACCTAGTCAAAGTAGTCTTTCTATCTCTAATTCTAGAGAGATTTCAAGGGTTTTTTCAATTTTTCATTTTATTCTATGATTGGAAGACAAATATTTAGAAACAATTTAGATCAGAAAGTTTTGGAGAAAAAACATATCATCCTCTATAAATTTCAAGAGAGTACATTTACATGTATTTTATTCTTCTTTGTAATTCAAATTTATTGTTTTCTCCCTTATTTCTTTTGGGTTCTAGATAATCTATTTTGGATCAAAAGTGGAATAATATTTGAAAATTTCCCTCTTTCCCTCTAACACATATTTGAATGGCTTACTCACCCTATAAAATGAAGGCCTCCAACCCTATTTAAACTTCTTCTATTTTACCACTATATAGGGCTCACCCTTGAAGGAGAGACGAAAAATGACACAAAGTATTAAGGGCTCAAAAAACTAACAAAGGAAAAGATCTCAGTAAGGGAGTATAAGCTTGTCTAGGTGAGTGTCATTGTACCTTCCTAAACTATTGGGATCAAACATGAGGGAGTAAAGTTGTCCTACTACACAAGACACATTTTCTATAATTAATCTAATTACGATAGGCATAACAAGGTAATTTTGGGATCAACCACATGCGTTAGAGACTTATAATCTATGCAAGATATCCCTTCTTTGAGTACTCCATCAATACTACCTCAATTATCTTAATTACTATGTGAAACCCAACCCAAACCAAAGTTATAAACTTTTTTTTAATATTTTAACTTATTAATTAACTCCTACTCAAGTTAGCCTATAGTGGGACATGACCTCCAAACAATGCATTCCCTTGCTACCACTTCTAGGTGCCAACACCTATGGTGGGCCACCCTCCAAGGGTATCTATCCTACTCAAGAAAACTGAGCATATGTATCCACATAATCACAACTAGGCATTTGAATAGACATAACATGTACAAGACCTACCTAGTATAAAAAATAACATGACAAATAATCCCTAACATAATATCAATCAAGTACTAAAACAAGAAACAATAAAATTGTGCAGTCACCAATTATAATTTCACTTCTATTTATAATAGATATTCTTTAATTATACCTACCAATATATCAATCAATATGGAAGATTTAATCCACATAGTTTCACATCTCTATTTCTTTAACCAAAATCACATGTTTTTTTGGCATAGTTGCACATATGTTAAGGATGTCAATACATTTGTAAAGAGGCATATTCACACAAAAATATAGAACATATTTTTGTAGACCCATGCATATGTTTAAGAAGCACATTTCTAAAGCATAACATCACATTTTGTTGAGAAAATTAGTAGAAATGAGTACAATCAGTGTTGTGCATTTGAAATATATATATATATATATATATATATATATATATATATATATATATATATATATATATATATATATATATATAAAATTCCTAGAATAGGTGTGATCAAATAGAGTCCTTCTCATCATTCTTAGGATAAATCTCTAGGTTGAGAGTTCCTCCATCAATTCCTAGCAAGTTAACAAGATTGAGGATTCACAAAACAAAAGACTCAACATGAAGGGATTTTTCCTCTAGGATGAAGGATGGAAATGACACATATAACATGAAAAAATAGCAACACATTTTACATAATTATCTAACCTTTTAAATGTATTTAAATAATTCTTTGACTAATAGAAATGGAAGGAGATGAAACCTACTTGTCTTCCTATGCAGAGAGGTTGGTTATGTCCTTTCTTGCAAACTACCAATCTTCCTAAGTCTTCCCTTAGTCTGGTTATTCCTATACTCCTTGATTCCCAAATTATTGTTGTGCAAACAAATAGTTTTGAGTATAGTCTTGGCCATGTTCTTTTATATGTTTTTTCATCCCTAGGTACCTCCTATTTTATAGGGTAATAATGTTGTTGAATAGGATGTGTCTATTGCAACCAACACTCTTATTAAAGTTTAATTTAAAAAATATATGCTTTACTTGATCTATTTGATAAATACCTCTAGTTTCCAATGTCAAGATGGTTCTAAGAGATTGAGCCTCAAAGGCTCCTTCTGGTGTCATGTTTGGGTTGTGTTACTTTTCCCAAGAGCTCATGGGTTCCAACCTTGAAAGCATCTTGGTTGTTTACAGTATTGCATGCTTAGTCTAGATATGAGTTCAAGGTTTCATTCTTAGATAGAAATCTTGAAGACTTACATAGATGAGTTGGTTGAGTGTAAGATTTGTATGAGTGGTAAGTTCAGGGTTCAAGTCTCTTGACTTCTATTATCTTGTTACTTTATTAATTTAAGTATAGTTTATTATTTATGCAAGAAAGTATACCCATTACAACACACACACACACACACACACACACACACACACACACACACACACACACAATTACATGAAATAAATAAATAAATTTTAAAAATTATATATTGAATTTTACTCAACATATATGCTTGCATCCATATTTTCTAGGGTAAACATGTACACTTTATGAACAACTAAAGTAAGATGAAAGTAAAGAAAAACTAATTACAAGAATCCCCAAGACCTAAATTTGGGTAATTGACTTCTCTATAAGGAATTCTATGCTCAAGGTGTCTACAAGGATGATGATTTGATCTCCAAATCAATGAACATTTTAGAGGCTTTTTCCACCCATTCCTACACACACCTGCATCACCAACTAGTTCATACAATAGCTTAAGCACATAAATAGGTCAAAAAGGTTAGAATCCATAGCATACATAAACCACATGTGAAGGCATGTAAGTACATTAGAAGAAGTGCATCTCAATCATATAATGTATCATGACATATATTTTATCTCTAATATAATCATACATTAAGTCTCTCATAATAAGTTTAAGATCATGTCACCAAAGTGACATTATAGAATAGCTTAAGAGGTGCAATTGGATAAACTATAGAATAGAAGGTGGTGACAAACATATAAAAATCAAAACCTAGTTCACAAAGTAAAACCATAATTAATTGTTCTTATCAATTCAACAATATTTTGATTATAATTTCAAATATTTAGTGAAGAAGTCCTCTAAAGTTGAATATAAAATATTAACTAAGATCTAGGAGTTGATTTTCTAAGTCATGACTTCAAAGTTTATTAATTTTCAAAACAATGCTTTAAGAGATTCTGAAACTTGGTTGGGTGGTGTTTTGAAGTACTCATAATGAAATATTAATTAGAAAGAGAAATTTGAACACATAAAGTCTTTCTTGGTCACTCTTATTTAAAAAAAAATAGTTTTCCTTAGTCTCATTAGATGAATGTATAGTTACATTAGAATCCATGCTCCTAATTTAGATTATTTCTATGTAGAATGCAAAAATGAAGAGAACTTCTAGAGGAAGTATGAAAAATAAAAAATAAATACTACCCCATTAATTATGTTTTTTCCCACCCTTAATTTTGGCAATTAGGAGTTCTTTGGAACCCAAAGCAAATAGTCATAATGACACTTTATAATTATGGTGTGTGTCCTTTGGATTCGTTAACAAATGACACACTTTTATAGATAAAGGAAGTCAATTTTGAGTTTCTAAGAAAAATATTCAAGCAAAACAATGCTCCATTTTTAAAAATAAATTATCTTTTGAAAATAATATAGTTATATGGAAAAAACATAAATAGTACACCAAAAAAAAAAATTTCTAAAATAAAAGGACCAAATTAAGTCCCCTAGTGTTGAAAATAACTAGGGGCTAAAAACACATATTGATGAGAACTACATTTTTCTTAAAAAGTTTCATCCTCAAATACAACATCACTCTCTAGCTACTTTCTAATGTCATAAAAGAGGCGACCTTTTTGAACATGTAAAGTAACATAGAAATACATTACAATTTTTTTATCATTATGAAAATACAATACAATTTTAACACATTGCATCTTTTTTATTTATAAACCACACACATGAGTATAAAGGGCCTAAAGGAAGGCTAAAAGCATGCTATTTTAATCAATGAATGGGTGTCACATTATATAGATGATATTTGTAGTTTAGTCATTACTTAAAATAATTAAATAAATTTCAAGTATATTGTAACCGATTGATAGTTACACTGATCGCCAAATCAATGTTATTATGCCAAATTTCCACCCCCTCCCAAGAAAAAGAAGAAGAAAGAAAGAAAATTACATAATTTGAATACATGTATTTGAGAAAATATCCTTTAAAAGTAGATAACCATAAACAAATCAAGAGTTCATCAATTTATCTCTTGACCCATGGAAAGCGATAGCTTCAAGCTAGGTTCCTAAGCTCTCAGTATCAAGCTCTTGAATTATTCAACAATGACCCGTAAGAGATGAGATAGTTCTCTAGCATTCTTTGGAGTGAGAATGAAATGGTATAATTCTTGATCATATACTTTGAAGCTTTTTGTAAAATGATCCATGATATTTAGTGCAATGGAAAGCCTCAAAGATGTCTCCAAAATGAAGCTTCGAAAAACATGTATTCTTGAAATTTAGTAGCATTAGGAAGGAAAAAAAAAACAAAACAAAAAATGTAAAAAATGTTCCTCATGCAAATCACTATCTCAAGTGTGAAGTTGACTAAGTGAAATGATGGAAGTTCCTCCATCATTTGCTACCTCCAAATGTGTAGGTTGAAAAAATGAAATTGTGATTAATAGGACAATATTTAATGACCTTTTTATCATTTGAAATGTCCTACTCTACTCCAACAAGTTGGGTAGATTTTTTTCGTAATTGACCTTTTATACTCATATCTATCATTTGGAGTGCATTCTTTCGAAAGTGGATGATGAATCTTTCTCTTAATGACAAATCAATAATGTTCTTCTCATTGTTCAAAAAATACAAGAGCTTCTCTATGTTAGAGTAATAAAATATTTACTTATTAATTAAATTATATTAATTTAATTATTAAGTCACTTATTAACTCTATTTCACTTAAGCTAAACTTTGGGCATATAATTATTATCATTTAACCTACGTTAGACCTTTTAAAGGGTTTCGATCTCCTTTATAAGGATGATCTCTCCTTGTAATTATTGATTGATGGACATTTGATAATAGCTATTTCTCTTTTTTTTCATCAAGAATGTCTCATCTATGGATCTAGAAATTTGAGACTCCATAGCTTTTTCTTATATCTTTCTTTGATAGGTGTTTTCCTGCAAATAATTCTTGGGAGTTGTGGGGCTGATCTTTCATAAACTTCAACATGGTATTAGAGCTCTAGATCTTAACGCCCTTATTCTTTTCTTGAAACATTTGACACCATTTTTCAGATTTGTGGCTTTCAGAGGATTTTGGGTTAGATCTAGGGGAAGCTATTTTTTGGACCACTTTGAGCACAAACAGACATCAACATTGAACTTAAAGTGATTGAAAACCTCCATTTCCATATAAAACATGTCCAGTATGGATGTTGTTGGCTTCAAAGGAAAATTTGTTTTTCACCTAGGCCATATTGACTTGGGCACACATCCCAAGGAGGAGATATTTTTGGGTGGAAAAAAATTATTGCAAATTTCATGTTTTTGCAAAAATGCATGCAGAAGTGTTTGGAAGGGCATGATCCTAGTGTGTGTTAATGGATCTCTTTATTGAGCCCATGCTTATTGGTGAAGGACTTTTTTGGGAGGCATTTTTTTTTACATTGAAGGTACTATAGGTACCTACACATGTAGGCCTATGGGCCCCATGCCTCCATTGATGATAGCTCCATCACAAAGTTCACACCATCAAATTTGATTGGCTAATTTTGGATGGGAATTTTTTGGAGATTGAGAGGTCACTTCAATATGTGTGCTCACCCAGACTCCTAGCATCTAGAGCATCACTCCATTCTTGTCAATGTGTCATGCTCTCTTTTGGCATGTGCACTTTCTTGATTGGAGGAGAATACCTTTTTTGTGGGTGAAATTTTTGGAAAGAAGATCTTTGCAGTGATTTTGGGGTCTTTCTTGATGGTTATTGTGACCTTTTTTCTTAGGCTTCACACATTTCTAGGTAGATTTGGCATGGAGAGTTTTTATCAAGAATTTTGCCCCCTTTTTGGAAAGTTTCCACACCATTGTTTTTATCATGGAAAATGCATGTGTATACATACATGTGACTGCGATTCACTCTATACTTTGTGATCTAGTTTTTTACTCTGGCTTGGTGATGGAATTTTAATTAAACCCCATTCAAGCCTCTATACTCCAACTTTAGAGCTTGGATAAAAGGTAGTTTTTTCATTTTGATGGGAGTTAATTTAATGAGGAGATGATCTCCATAATTAGCGTTGACCTCTAAGAGGACCTTATCTGGATCCCATTTATGAGTTTCAGCCTCTGCACTGCCACTTATTTATAGGCATTGGAGCTCCTATTATAGCAGTTGGTCCCAAGCAATGACTCGGTAATGAAGGTGCTATTATTTTATTCTCTAATATCTCCAATTTTATTTGAGAAAACCATGTGACTTGATGTTTTATTGGTAGCTTTGGTGGTTTGAGAAGTTTCTAGAGGTATTTTGATTTCCCTAAGTGATGTCCATTATCAATGATAGTTTTCATATTGACTTGGATGTGCTTTTTTGGCATTTTTCTTGTCATTGATTGGAGTTGCTCCATCATAGCATGTTTTTCTTTTTCCAAATGTGGGTCCATTCTTTGGCACGTGGACATCTATTAAGCCACATATTTTTAGCATGAGGGTTGTTTGAGATGTTTGTTTTCTCATTGGTTGTATTCACAATGCAGTTTACTTTTTTCAAGTATTATAGTAGTGATTATAATTTTTTTTTTTTTATACACACATGCTTATTATTTGGCCACCAGAATATGTTTTTCCAATAGTAGCCCTCTACCCAACACATAGTTCTAATGATCAGATTTACTTTCTGATAGGGGTTAGTTGTCTGACATTTCTTTGCCTCAATGGTCATTTAACCATCAAATTTTGGCTTGTCACTTGCTAACATTAGTCCCATGTCAACACTGCATCAGCACTCCAATCACCCCTTAAAGCTCTATTTGGACCTAACTTCACATTTTTTTCTCATATCTCAGGCATACAAATTTTTTTTCTGCAAATGAGATATCATTGAAAGGTTGGTTCCAAGTTCATCATAGTAGTACAAGCATTTTTTAGTTTTGAGGTTTTTTTATTGCTTTTTCTTCTATCAAAGTCAAGGGTACATTTTTTCACCCTTGGAGACATATCTTGAGCATCTGATATTTTATTTGGGAATTCTTTATATCATTGTAAAGGACTTTTTGAGCTCTTTGTAGTGGTGTTAGTTATTTTTCATGATTCTTCTCAAGGAACATTCTATTATATCTTTTTCATTTTTGTATTCTAGTGGATATCTTGGTTGTTTCAAGTCTAAGGATCTCTTGTTTTTCTTTAGAAGATTCATCATGGGTTGTACTATATGTTGTATCAACCTCTATTTAACATCATTTGTATGAAATTCTTGCAAACACACTGAGGTAAAGTGTCATGTTCCATTTGCATTATTGTTTGATTTATATTGCCTTGTTTGGCCTTCTAATTAGAGCAATGTCATCTGATGGTTAAACGATGGCTTGGTTAGGGGCTAGTTGTTTGACATTTCTTTGCCTCCATGGATTATTGTATCCTTGGGATTCATCATATATTGTGCCTTATTGTACATGTACTACTCTAATTAAAGTTCCATGGGGAGTTGATGCTTTTTCATTGTTTGTCATTATCCTCTGTCCAATAAGTTTACCTTTTGTGACATTATCCACATAATGTGTTTGAGATTGATCACCTTAGTACACACACATAGATATACATATTCTTTTGTTCATCTTTATCGTGGTTCCTTGAAATGTAGTTCTTTTCACCCATATTTCTAGTTGTTTATCACCTCACCCTAGTCTACATTAGGAGGGGTTATTCTATTGTTTCCTTTCCTTCCTTGGTTTGACTAATTGAGCTATGTATTCCATATTTAGTCCTATGTACTAGGAAAATGTAGTGGCTAGGTACCTGTGTATTTTGGTGAGATGGATTAGTTACAATATAGATAATCTTCTTTATATTTCTACTTTGTATGGATCCTCCCATATTCAATTGATCAACGCTTTAGGGTTTGGTGTTTTATGCCATCTTTATCTTTGAGTTTAGTTGTTTTTCTTGTTTTTCCTCCTAATT
Source organism: Cupressus sempervirens (assembly GCA_028749045.1). NCBI lineage: Eukaryota > Viridiplantae > Streptophyta > Pinopsida > Cupressales > Cupressaceae > Cupressus > Cupressus sempervirens. Next base: position 235,966,276 of record CM053791.1, read on the forward strand.
TGATGCAAATTATAGTCTTCTCTACCTCGTTAGGTTCTATTTCAATGGAGGTTCTACATATCAACAATTACTTTTCATAGATATTTGTAGCTTCTACATGCTTTAGTGGTGTTCTTCATGATCATCTTTTGTTCCTATCTTCTAGGACATTCCCTTGTTTTGAGGCTACTTCAGTTCTTCTCTAGTTTCTTTTAGCATGTTTCCTTCTCTTTTTGGAGTAAGTCTTTTTCCGATGTGGTTTTTCTCTATTTCTCCACTTTCTAGAGATTTGGTTGTGCTTGGGTACCTCATCAGACCTTGTTTGCCAGGACCCGAATTTACTTTTAGTAGTAGTTTCTAGGTTTTTAGCTACTCCCTAAGTTTATCTTAAGGGGTAGTGTTAGAGTAATAAAGTATTTACTTATTAATTTAATCATATTAATTTAATTATTAATTCACTTATTAACTCTATTTCAATTAAGCTAAACTTTGGGCATATAATTTATAATCCTTTTATTAATTATTATCATGCAACCTAGATTAGACCATTTTTAAGGTTTCAATCTCATTTATCAGGATGATCTCTCTTTGTAATTATTGATTGATTTAGTTTTGATAATAGTAATTTCTATTTTTTTTCATCAAGAATATCTCATCTGTGGCTATGGGAATTCATGCCTCCATTGTTTTTGCTTCTCTCTTTCTATGATAGGTGTTTGCATGCAGGTGATTCTTGGAAGTTATGAGGTTGATCTTTCATCAACTTCAACACTCTATACTTCTATTAATTTCCCCAAACATGTTATTTGATCATCAAATTTCTAAAAGAGGGGTATCCTTAAAAATCATAAACCAAAGAAAAAATTAAGTTTGAAAAAAGTAAACTAACTTTATTATTTAACATTTTTAGTTTACAAATCAAGTCTTAGTATGTGATGTTTAAGCTATCTCCCAAAAGAGCTGCTATAGTAGAATCTTGCATCTAAAGTACAAACCTTTGTTGACTATTAATTTCCCTTGCATGTTGAAATTTAAAATATAATTATTAAAACTTTTTTTGTGTTCTATTCTAACCCAATTTCCAAATAGAGAAATGGGTTGGAACAATGGAGCCTTGACCCAAGTATGACTTGGGAAAAAGGAATTTAATATTCTAGATTTGTTATTATAGAATTCAAAATCCAAACTATAGTTTTTGAAATATGGTTTGGGACTAGTTGATTTACCATGAATTCATAATAATACTAGACATTTCCTCCATTGGGTTGCACAGTTTTGGAATTGGATTTAGTACATTTGAAATAATTATTCTTATAAAAAAAAAATTTTAACCAATTTTATTGTTAGCATAAAACAAACAAAAAAACAAAAAAGATGATTTTGACAAATAATTTCTTGGAATCCTAAATTGTTTTCCTCAAAATTTGAAAATAAATGCATCTATTAAAAAGAGATAAGATCATACAAAGAAGAAGATATGTGCATTGCTAATGGCCTCCTCAAAAATAATTCTAGGGGTTTCATCCTTAAAATCCATTTCTAGACCATGTACCAAAATCCCATGCTATTATTTAGACATGAGAAGGAAAAATTATAAATGGAAGAATTTTTTGGGCAGCATGTCAAGCTACTTTAATTTTTTAAAAAAATTCAATTGCATTGCTCCAATAAATGGTGTTGTTAAAAGGCCTAAATTCACAATAAAATTTTGGGCTAATTGTAGATTTAATTTTTTGGAGGAAATGGTGTGATGTGCCAGAAGGGGGGACATGAAATACACAAGGGTTGTAATAGATGACATGATTCTTTTCCACAAAATTTGAAAACAAATAAAAGAGATAATTTTATGTAGAGCACAAGTTCTATACATTTCTAATGGCCAATGCAAAACCATGAGTAGGATGGCAAAAAATGTGAGCCAAGGAAAACATGTCCAATGACAAATTGTTTTGTCAAAAAAATAAAAATGAAATAGGTCACATGGGGATCAATTTTTTTAATTTTAGTTAATATGGAATGCTTATTTTTGTCAAATTGGAATTAGAATGATAATTTGATCAATTTATCCTATTTAAATGAAAAATCAAATTCTAGTTTTAGAAGGTAAATGATTATACCAGATTATAATTTTTCCCAATTCTAATTCAAATGTTACACACCCAAACACTAAATTATAATTTTTTTCAGAATTACAAATATTAATTCATATTAAAAATAGAACCTAAATTAACAAGCTATAAATCTCTCAAAATACTTTGATCATGTTAAGATTAAGTGTCAAATATAGAAGAGTATTGCATCAACGAAATAGATACTTCAACTTGCTTAATTAATTTGTTCTTTTAATGAAAAGAAAGCTTATTCTAACCTATAACAATTTCAACTATGAGCCTTATCATTTATTAAAATAAATTTGTTTGCAATTAAATGAATTATATAATCTAGCCAATAGGCTATTACCTAGGCAAACCTTGCTCTGACTTCTCATCACAGTCAATGGTCCAATAGAGAGTCTTTCCTAGAAAAACCTAAAGTCTTCCCTCACCTAGATAAGGTAGTCATGTTTGTGAGTACACAAGTTGGGTACCACATGGACAACGTCCCCATTACAATTTGGTTGGCACCTAGCATTTCATGAACATCATCAAATTATTATAGTCTTCCTCAAACATTTAAATAAACATACTACTCTACTCAAAAAATACCTAATGTTAAGCACTTAGACAATTTCAATGGAGTCTATGAAGAAGCACAATGTAACTACTAAAGAGAAGATTGGAAACTTAGCAACATAGATAGAAGAGAACTTCAAGAAAATGAAAGCTTCTAAAATTGAGAAGGGAACATGGCAAAATGAGTGGTGTGGAAAATTATGAAGAGTCTCTCAAATGGGTTGCTCTTCAAAAACTCCCTACATAGGATCACCACAAGAAGTATGTTCTAAGTGAAGATATAGCAATTGAGAGTTTAAAATAACATGTTGATGTGGTTGATTGATGGTGTTGGTGTTTTAAAATGCACAGTGATAAAACCTTCTAGAGGGAAACATAAATGGGAATGTCTAAGGGTTAGCTACTTCCCCATCTTCAACAATACCCAAATGGATCTAGATCAACATAACGAAGCACAATACTTCCTTTACTTTTGGTGCTACAAAACTAAGGTAGGAGTACCTAGAGATCCTATTGTGTAACTAGTGCAAGCAGCCATAGTCTAGAATCTAAATAAAGAAGATTAAACCCTTATTTCTCCTATTTCATCATGCAATAACATAGATCTGCAATAGCTAAATGCAAGACAATGCAATTCATAAGCTGAGTGAGGGCATCCTATTCTAACTCTTCAAACATAAAATATAAAGATGATTTGAATTTGATTTGATTTTATGTGGGTGGGGAAAGTGGATGAAAACCAAGTATGGACAACAAATTAATGATCTTGTAGCTGATCAGTGCCTCATCCATTGGGCAATTCACAAATCTCTCTCATGCATTTTGGATATCTAAGACACATATCCTATGCCAAGACTCCAGATCTATCCATTTACCTTGTAAATTGGATATCAATGTTCAATCTAAATATCATTCTTACTTGATATCCTCCTCAATAAACCTACAACTATGTTGATTTCCCTGAAGCATTTACATAAATTCTTGAATTATAAGAAACAATGAAATAACATACAACCTTAAGGGAGTGCAACAATGATCTAGGCTCTTTGTTCAAAGATCATAAAACATTACAAATCACTAAGAAAGGAGACAAGGTTTAAAATGAAACTCAACACCTACTATTATTTGTATTGATTTCCTCGAAATAATACATGAAACGGCATGAAATTGACTCACAAAATACCAAATAAACTAGATTATACAATATACATATGCTGTCATACAAGAGAGAAAATGGTGGGTATGAGAAACTTATGGGATGAGAAGGGGGTATCATAGCCAAAGCATAGCTTCATGATCTAGAACTAGCACATCCCATATACTATACATTTAGACTTTATCAATTCCATAAACCATTTCAGCTAAATGTTTTCATTCCAGAATTTCCTTTCTAGTTTTCAACTCTGAACTTTTTCCCAACCCCCTTTGATGAAAGAGAGAAAAATCATATATAGGATGATTTAATTCAATCCTACCCAAGAGATATTTTCCATTTCCTCTTTTCATTCCAAAAAAATATGATTCTTCAATCATGACTCCAACTTCAATCTTGAAATTCTTCACAGCTAGAAAATAAAAAATCCTCATAACTAAAAATTGGAGCCAAATTTTACTAGAATGGCATAATATTGTCAAAACTAACCCAACAAACCTTTTACCATGTGTTTTAACTAGGCCTACAATTGTATTTTCAATTTTCACCAATTTCACTATGAAGGCCCAAATTTCACATTTCTTCCTATAACTTGAACTAGTGAAGACCTACTCAAAATTTGATTCCATATCTAGATTCCTCATCTCGTGATCTTTCCAACAATATATGATACTTGATATTTCAAATGAATATAACCCCTCTAGTGGCCATTTTAAGAATTAGGTCCCAACTCTACTTTTGCACATTAAAATGCAAAAAAATTGAAATTTTAAAAAAACTCTATAGTATAAACTATAGGTTTTGCATTTATAACTTTGAAATTTTTAATGAACAACCATTTCAATTTTTTGATTTTTCTAAACAAAATATTAAAAATTAACATTTTGTTGAGCTCTTATCCACCTAGGTGCCAGACATGTGTCACGTGTTAGATGATAATTGTCTCTCACAACTCTGAACAATCCCATAGCCTTCGTGTTAAATTTCTCAACTTTTTAGGATGTCACCATGTCATCATCGGTGAATCCCTCTTGTTTTCTAGTGGTAACATAGTGACCACTAGAATCCGATGGTTTTTTTGGCAAGCCTTCTTTGTATTTGGTCAAAATTGGTCTCTGTGCTAGCTAATCATCCATAGTGGGCCCCACTATGCAAGCAGTAGCTTTGACAAGTCTTGTGTCTTAAAGACACTCAGCAAATGTGTGACTATTTATAAAAGTTCACAATTTACCTGTTACACTATGCATGTGGGACTACGGGTCTAGCCTGTTTCTTAAAGCAAAACGTAACCTCTTTTTAGTACATAAGATCTCCTTCCACCTTCAACATTACAATCATCCATGTTGCAGGACCCTATTCTCATTATCCACGAGCATCTTTAGGAAGGGATACATGCATGCACAAATAGGAAAACAAATACCATTTACTACAAACACCAACTATGATGTAGATGCAAAGGCCCCTAATTAATCAATCCAAGGAGTTATGGGCCTCCAGCTGGATGATACAAGAATCCTTGTTCAACACACATCATGCATAATCCATCCTCTAGACATGCAATAATTCCTCTACCATGGGCGTGCCCCTACTGCTCAATGCATGTTGGAGCTTGTTCTGCATCAATGTGGACGTTATCTGCCTCTTACAAGGCCACCCCATTATTTTTGTTGTGGGTAGATTTGTTTTCTTTTATAGCCAATGGAAAACCACTCATCTCCATGGCATGGAGTCTAAACAATCTCTAGCTAATTCCTTGTGTAGGGCTTTGGTTATGGACAGGGAGGATGTGGTGGTCTTACTCCAATGTCATCTCCTCTCAAAAAATTCTACTAAATTGAGACATCTCCCTTGGTACTCATTCAACTTCTATTGATGTGGACTTGAGGTTTCCTAATCCCAATTGTAGATGCTAGATTCCTCTTGTGCTTCACATCGATTGTACAAAATTTCCAATTTATCTTGAATTCCTAAACTAGCTCCTCATTGTCATTTCTTTGCTCTCCCATAGCCAAGGTGGTTGCCAATATTCTATATTTGTGATAATATTCTATAGGGTAAAATCAGACCTCTTCCATCCCTCATCTTGGAAGCAAGGTGTTGGAGCTCACACATGAAGCACCAATTATTTCTCTCACTTCTCTGACATTTCTTGAATGAGATCCTTGGAGAAAATATGTAGAAAGAGGCCCTGTAAATATCAGACATTGTAGCACAACATTGGCATAGTAGTTGTCACATTTATACTTATTCTTGCCATCCAATATTTTAGGAGCTATGAATTGTGCAAATGCATCTTGAAGAGATTCAATATTGATTTCTATCTCCACATTTAGATCCATCATGTGATCATACTACTGAGATATGTATTGGCATTTCAAACACTTTATTTTTGACTTAAGATAGCCCCCAAATGTTTGTTGGATAAGTGTTGTATCTTGCAATAGTGGAAAAAAACTCTCCCTCCATTAGCTTTAGAAAGACACATTGATTGCATTGCATCAATGGAAAACATTAAAAATTCATGAGCATCCTCTCTAAAATCGTGGACTACTCTGTTTCACATTTGATTGCCTTGCTCTGAATCCTATAATGTCATAGCAATACAAATTTTCAGAAGTTTATCTTATATTTCCTAATAACATACCCTTCCATCTATCATTTCTTGTGCATTTATAAGTTGCTTTACCATCATAGGTTATTTATTGGTTTTTATTGATTAAAATTTTTGAGCTCCTTGATAGTTCTTAGCATTCTTCTAGCAATAGTTGGGCCCCAAGATGGGCTTGACTAAAAAAATATTTCAAACTCAAACACCCAAGTCATCAAATTGATCAAATTGATTTATTGAACCTTTAACACACATTGGATTCCAAAATAAATGATATTTGATCAATTAAAATTCATTTTGTAACCATTTTCACAACTGTCAATTTCACGTCAAGAGGCCTATTGGTTGGCTTTAAAAAATGATGAAACCACCTGACTGGGCTCTGAAACTCTAGATATCTTGGCTCTCTAACATACTCAACAAGCCTGCAAAATCTCATCACATGATGACATCAGGGTCAAAATATATCAATCTCCAAAGTTGCTCACTTCAAATCACCTGCAAATAATCATGTTAGAAAACCACAATGTATTCAGATTTGACTTTGAAAACTGAGAATACGGGCACTTGAGGTTCTAGAAATTGGGGCATTAGTAGAAACTAAAATAGAGAGTATGAACCTCCAATTTGGGCTCATGATGAATGACTGGGAGAATTTGGTGAATGGTAAAAGTGGGCTACTCAGAATTTGCAGACTAGAAGCACTGGTAAAAAAACATTTTCACAAATGGAATGGACCTGGGAAAGTGTGCGGACAGATTCATCAAGACTTAAAAATTGGCACACATAAATTATTTTTGTAGTATAACACAATGATATCATTTTTTCAATCTCACCTATCACAGATTTCAACTTATGACATCACAAACAGGGGTACCAACCAATCTACATTTATTGACACCAGTAAAAAGTTATAAATTACATTCGGAGTCACATCTGTAAACTGATCACACAAACTCATCATAAGCTCAAAATTGAAACATATCATGTCTCTAACCTCTAGAATATAGTGCAAAAGGAATTTTAGCATTTTAGTCAATTAGTTCAAAATTATAACAAGTCAAACAAGGCTTCCCAGAACTCTAAACAATTTGCATCAACATGACAATAATGAATGACCAACTTTAAGGGATACAAAACCTAGTCAAATGGATTCAAAATGACTCAAAATCTAAAATATAGATTCTATGGTATGGACACTAAACACTTCCAAAGTGGTGAGTCATGAAACATTACTGGGTGCAAGATATTCTATCACAAACTAGGCCTTCTGTTGCTATTTGACACTAGGGTAAAAATGCAAATTTGGGCATTGCTCAAAACGAGAATTCACAGAATGACTCAAAATGGCCATTTATCTTCATGGGACACATGAACATACTAAATTCAAGGTATTCGAAACATTAAACACCTCTTAGGCCTGGAAAGGATAGCCAAGTACACATGCATCCAAAAGCGCTTATATAACTTGATTTTTCAATGGTACTCAAAATCAGGGCTTCAATTTTGAGTCCCAATAGATGGAGTAATAAACACTAAAGACTTTTAACTAATTGAAAAATTGTAATGTAAATCTATTGTAAAATATAAATCTAATCAATCACATGAATGAAAATAAAACACACAACACAATATTTGTTACCCAAAAACCTTCAAAGGTGAAGGTAAAATTGGTGTGGGGATGACACCTACAAATCTTCACTATTAGAGTAATAAAGTTAACCAATTAATGTTACAATGTTTCAAAACCATAAGATATGAGGGTAAGTGCACCAATTTGTGGTGCCAAAAGGGCGGTATAAGTGGACACCTTTTTCCTAAAATCAACAATTTTTGAACTTCAACAAGAATTTGAAGATAGTTACGCTCAAAATTTTAAGAAACGACAGAAAGAAAAGTCGTAGTCCTTTGAATCTAGTTTCTAAACTACAATTTTTTTTTCAAAATGGTTTACTTTTAGGTCCTAAAAAAAGGGTGCCAAAACAAGCGGTGCTATTTGTTCTGAAAAAACATAACATGGTACAAAGTGTGACCCCCCTAAAATTTTTAATTTTTTTTTGAAATTCTTAATTGCTCTAGTGAAAAGTTACTTAACGCTATGAAGTTTATCCCAAATTTTTTAGGTAATTTTATAATGTGTATTTTTTTTAATGAATTTTTTAACTAGACACATCCCAAAAATGTGTAATATCTGTGTGCTACCCCTAGAAATAATTGAAAACTAATCTAAAATCAAAAAAAAAAATCAAAGCGTGTAGAATGGAGTCTATTTTCTAAAAAACTAATTTGTTGCAAATTTCAATGAATGAGTTAAAAGCTATAGCCCAATTAGTACATGGTGGTTTTTGAGAAAAAATGAACATACATTCAAAAGAAATTATAGATGAAAGGGTTGACATAGTTCAAATTAAAAATAAATTATATGGTTATATAGCTAACATAGAGACCTATAATGTCATGTAACTTAATCTTATCGATGCCAAACCACAAGGAATCTTGAAGGATAGCACACAAGAAAAATCAATCATTTTTTGTATGTTTGGTAGAAAACATGTCTCAAACCTATTTATAAACTCCAAACCTTTGGGTTGGATCTCCAAGGCAAAACCAAGCCTTAGGCTTGTTTTTAATGCAAAACTTTCAATAACCCATACACCCTATAGCGTGCATGATCTATTTAAAGCATTTGAATTTTGGTCTCAACAGTACATGCGCACTATAGGGTGCACGCACTATTGAAGCCTAAATAGTGCATAGAAGAGGTGCAAAGAAAGAGAAAGAGAAAGTGGGGGGGATGGTTGTTTGTATGTCTGTGTGTGTGTGTGTGTGTGTGTGTGTGTGTGTGTGTGTGTGTGTGTGAGAGAGAGAGAGAGAGAGAGAGAGAGAGAGAGAGAGAGAGAGAGAGAATAGGGGATGGGAAAGGAGAGAGAGAGTAGGGGATGGGAGAGAGAGGAAGTGAGAAAGAGTAGGGGTGGCAGAGAGAGTAGGGGATGGGAGAGAGAGGAAGTGATAGAAAGAGTAGGGGTGGCAAAGAGAGTATAAGATGGGAGAGAGAGAGGAAGTGTGAGAGAGAGTAGGGGTGGTAGAGAGAGTACAAGATGGGACAGAGAGGAAGTGTGAGAGAGTAGGGGTGGTAAAGAGAGAGTATGGGATGGGGGAGAGAGACTTAAAGTAGTGAATGGGAGAGAGAGGAAGTGTGAGAGAGAGTAGGGGTGGTAGAGAGAGACTAGAGGGTGGGAGAGAGAGATTGAGAGTAAGAAATGGGGAGAGATAGATTGAGAGTAGAGGATGGGGGAGAGAGAGAGTAGGCAATGGGAGACAGAGTGGGAGAGGGAGAGCAAGAGAGAGGAGGATGGGAGTGCTTGTGTGTGAAAGAGATAGAGTAGGGAATGGGAGAGGGAGGAAACAAAGTAGCCTGAGAGACAGTAGGGAATGGGAGAGAGAGTCGGTGATGGGAGAGGAAGTGGCAGAGGGAGAGAGAGGGGGTATAGAAATGTGTGTGTGTGTGTGTGTGTGTGTGTGTGTGTGTGTGTGTGTGTGTGTGTTTGTGTGTGTGTGTGTGAGAGAGAGAGAGAGAGAGAGTAGGGGATAAGAGAGAGTGTGAAAATGTGAGAGAGAGTAGGGGGTACTAGAGAGAGTAGAGAGGGAGAGAGGGAGTGTGAGAGAGAGTGAGAGTGAGAGAGACAATAGGCAGTGGGAGAGGGAGTGGAAGAGGGAGAGAGAGTGAGAGAAAAAGTAGGGGATGGGAGAGGAGAGAGGGGTATGGGTGTGCATGTGAAAGAGAAAGAGTAGGGCATGGGAGTGGGGAGAGAGAGACAGAGAGAGAGTACAGTGATGGGAGAGGGAGTGGGAGAGAGAGAGAGAGGGAGGATGGGAGTGTGTGTAAAAGAGAGGGTAGGGGATGGGAGAGAGTGTCAGAGTGTGAGAGAGAGTAGGGGTGGCAGAGAGAGAGTGAGAGTAGGGGATGGGAGAAAGAGAGTAGAGAGGGAGAGAGTGAGAGAGATAGTAGGCAATGGGAGAGGGGGTGGGATGGAGCGAAAGGGAAAATGGGAGTGTGTAAGAGAGACATAGTAGGGGATGGGAAAGAGTAGGCGATGGGAGAGGGAGTGCAAGAGAGAGAGAGGGGGGGGAATGGGAATGTGTGTAAGAGAGATAGAGTAGGAGATGGGAGAGAGTGTGAGAGTTTGAGAGAGAGTAGGGGGTGGCAAAGAGAGATCATACAGGATGGGGGCAGGAGAGAGAGAGAGAGGGAGAGAAAGTAAGGGATGGGAGAGAGTGTGAGAGAGAGAGGAGGGGATGGAAGAGAGAGAGTGAGAGTAGGGGATGGGAGAGAGAAATTAGAGAGGGAGAGAAAGTACATGAGAGAGAGATAGTAGGTGGTGCAAAAGGGAGTGGGAGAGGGAGAGAGAGAGTGGGGATGGGAGTGTGTGTGACAAATCTAGAGAGTAGGGGATGGGAGAGGAGAGAGAGAGAGGGGTGATGGGAGTGTGTGTGTGTGTGTCTGTGAAAGAGAGAGTATGGGATGGGAGAGGGGAGAGAGTAGGGGATGGGGGAGAGAGATTAGGCAGTGGGAGAGGGAGTGGGAGAGGGAGAGAGAGAGGGGGGAATGCGAATGTGTGTAAGAGAGATAAAGTAGGGGATGAGAGAGAGAGTAAGTGGTGGAAGAGAGAGCTTGTATGGGATGGGAGAGACAGAGTGAGAGTAGGGGATGGGAGAGTGTGAGAGAGAGTAGGGGATGGGAGAGAGAGAGTGAGAGTAATAGATAGGAGAGAGAGAGTGGAGAGGGAGAGAGAGAACTTGAGAGAGAGAGAGAGAGTAGGCAATAGGAGAGGGAGTGGAAGAGGGAGAGGGAGAGAGATAGAGGGGATGTGAGTGTGTGTGATAGATCTAGAGAGTAGGGGATGGGAGAGAAGAGAGTGAGGGAATAAGAGTGCGTGTGTTTGTGAAAGAGAGAGAGAGAGAGAGAGAGAGAGAGAGAGAGAGAGAGAGATGGAAGATAGAGAGTAGGCAGTGGGAGAGGGAGAGAGTGAGAGTAAAGGATGGGAGAGAATGTGTGAGAGAGTAGGGGATGGGAGAGAGTGTGAGAGAGAGTAGGGAGAGGGAGATAGAGAGAGGTGGATGGGAGTGTGTGTGACATATCTAGAGAGTATGGGATGGGAGAGAAGAGGGAGAGGGGGATGGTAGTGTGTGTGTCTATGAAAGAGAGAGAGTAGGTCATGGAAGAGAGTGTGAGAGAGAGTAGGGGGTGCCAGAGAGAGGGTATGAGATAGGAGAGATGTAATGAAAGGATGGGAGAGAGTGAGAAAGAGTAGGGGCAGCAGAGAGAGAGAGAGAGAGAGAGAGAGAGAGAGAGAGAGAGAGAGAGAGAGAGAGAGAGTATGAGACGAGGGTAAAGGCACAAAGCTGTGTCAACTTTTATAAAGGAGAAGTGATATTAGAATTTAAAGTCTTCAACTTTAATGAAATAAAAGTGGCATTTGTGCTTAGAATTTGAAGATGATGTAAACTAATGAAATGTGTAAAATTGGATGAAGTTTATTTCTATAAATTTTTTTTTAAAATTAAGTGAAAATTTTATTTATTGTTGAATTTTTAAAGTGTATTTTTTAATTTTTTAAAAATACTAAAAATATAGAGTTTTTTTCCCATCAAAAAAATATATGCAAATGTTCATATTTTGGTTTTATTTTAGAATATGTTAGACCTAGCATGTATACCTAGTGCACCGAAAAAGAAAAATTGAAATTTGGCTAATATTTTTAAAGTTATAATTGGTCAAAGTCAACTTTTTCCATCAAATCTACATATTTTTTAAAACAAATTACATATTCTTGAAGAAGACTCTCTCCTATAGTGCAGCATAAAAAAAAAAAAAAAAAGTTTTTAACATGATTTACTATTTTTTTCTTATTTTTGAATAGACATCTTCCTGAATCTGAAGATGCCTACTTGTAATATTTCCAAATTATAACATATTATTCATAATCAATATATATATATATATATATATATATATATATATGATCATAATCATGACTCCGAGAACTACAAAAGTTTATTTTTATTTTTTTTTAAAACTTCAATTTAGTAGGTCAAATTGGCCTTCAAAGTTAGATGTTTATAGAAGTTCTAATTTTTGCTTGTTTGGCTACCACATAGGCTGCCACATAGACTATTTCAGTCGGAACTGTTTCGGCCGAAACACTTGTCAGCAAAATAAACCGCCAGTGGTTAATGTGACTACTTGATATTAAAAATAATTGTTTTTTATTTTTTTAAAAATTAAATATACGGGGACAGTGAAAATTGGAAGAGGATTTTCGAAAGACAGTTAATTTTGAAGCAATTTTCAACAACTGTTCTGTGGATTTAATCAATATTGCAAAGGATTGAATATTTTGAAGGTGCTTTTTTTCTTGTCTAATTATTTTTATTTTTATGTATTATATATTGAACCATTAGCTGATATTTAGTGAAATCTAAATTTAATTTAATATTTTTCTATAGATTGAAATATTCAATGGGTAGTAAAAGGAAAAGATCAAGGAAATATGATAGAAAAAGAGATTACAAAATGAAAGGCCATACAAAACATGATCAAAACAAACCTACTGAAATTCTTGAACATGATGAGATTCATGAAGAAAATGAAATTAATGAAGAGGAAGAAATTGACCGTTCTATTGATAGAGACAAATTAAAAACCATAAAAAATTTGATGGATTTGGATGAAGAACTACTTTTTAACCAAACTCCATCTAAAGATATGAAAAATGATAACACTATCAGAAAGCATTGTCAGAACATGTGGGATGAATATTTCAAGGATAAAAGTATATTTGGATAGGCACAATTATTTGTCAAGTTATTTAGGAGAAAAGATATGAGACCTATTTTATAGTTGTTGGGTGTTGATAACAGGAAAAACCATGCCCATAATATTAATAAAACAATAGTTGAAAACTTGCAAAATGCTTATAACAAAATTGACAACACAACTCAAGGAGGTGATTTGAGTAATGCACGCAGAGCATTGATGACTACTACATCTAGTAGATTATTGACACATAGAAAATAGGTATGTGCAACTTTTGATGTACTACATATATCAAGAAGAACTATCTAGAGATACATTAAGAGAAGAATTATGCTAGATGATAACATTGAGAATAATTGGGTGAATATTTGTAGAGTTCCTTGAAAAGATAGGATTTTTGAAGAAGTAAAAAGACAAGTTATTGAATTTTGGACCACACATTCTTCTGTTTCTTCCAACAGGCATGATACTAGAAAAATTAAAGATCAAGAAACAAGGGCCAAAATTGAATATCCAAAACATTTCATAGATATAACTCAAAGTGAACTTTTTGAAGCATTCAAACAAGAATTTTCAAATGTCAAAATATGTCAGAGAATGTTTGAGAGTTTACGTCCTTCCTTTGTACGCATAAATAAGATGTGTGAAACTTGTTTTTGTAGAAATCATGTTGAATTTGGTCTACACTTGCAATCATTTTAAAAAGTTATGGCAATACTTGATCCTAATTTGGTAATCCCTAGTAGTACAACATAATTTGTGAGGTCTATATTATGTGATAAATTAAAATATTTAGATGAATTTAAAGTGCAATGCATGAAAAATTAGTGTGAAGATTGTGCAAATTTACACAAATTTTCTAAAATTATGCAAGTTGAGAATACTAATGAATCCACACCAGTTTCATGGATGAGATATGAATATGAGACATACCGAAATAATAGAGGAGATGAATCAAGAAAAATTGTATTCAAGGAGAGTGAATTGCATTATGATGAGTTCATGGCCAAGTTCCATCTATTGATATATCCACATATCCAACATTGTTATGGTGCATGATGGCAAGTTAAACAGTTTCATGATTCCAAAAAAAAATTTCCACTTGGTTGTATACTTTTAGTTGTAGATTTTTTTGAGAATTATACATTTGCACCTCATATAGAGCTCCAAAGCCAATATTATCATTCTGAAAAAATTGCAATATTTGTGCAAGTGACCTATAGACATGCACAATTTGGGGTGGATCTGATAGAAAGATTGGATGAAAATGAATGCATCATCATCAAAGAGGTTCATTTCTATATCAGTGATGATAGAGTTCATGACAGGAGTTATGTGGCTCATTGTTTTGCAATGTTCTCTGAAGATCTCAGAAATCATGGAATAAATGTTTCATAGCACTAGATTTGGTCTGATAGATGTGCAGGTTAGTATACAAGAAATAGTTACACATTTATTTAACTTTATTTTAAATTATATTTATTTGGACATGTATATTTCTATTTGATATATGTACACAGTTAATTGGAGATACTTATCATGTTTCATGTTCACAAGACAATTCAAATCTGCAAAAGCATTTAATTGGTTAGCAATGCAACATGCTAGAACTGATGTTAGGTTTTTATGGAATTTCTTTGAAAGTGGACACGGAAAAGGGGAGCATGATGGAGCAGAAGCATGTATAAAATGTGCGCTTTGACAACATGAACTTGCAGGTAAATATATGCTTTTTAAAAATGTGCATGTTTAATACTCTAGTAGCATATATTTTAAATTTTATATATACATGCATAGTGTATGTACATACAGGTAATAGGATAGAGAGCGCAAATCAAATTGTTGAATGGTGCAAAGTTCATTTTTCTACTCGAGATACTGAATACAATAAGTGTTACTTTTGGGTGGTGAAAGGTGAACTAAGTTATATTTATTTTTAATGTATTTTTTAAATCAAGTTGAGTTTTTAGTTAAATATTTATTTTGAAATATGACAATTATTTTTTGTATTTGTAACAGATATAGATTGATCTAATCCTTACAATTGTCAAACAATTCCTCGAATTAGAAGTTTACATCAAGTGATGACTACAGGAAACCATAAACCTCTAGTAATTAAAGTAAGAGAGAAAACATGTTTTTGTGATGACTGCATTAAGGACAATGTAGTGAGTGCATGTGAAAATATTGGGAATGGATATGTTTCACATTGGGATTTGAAGGAGATAGTTAGAAAGCCTCCTTTTGAAGATGTTGACATTGACATTGACATTCATGATCCTGTATATTCAGCTGATTATGAGCCCATTTCTAATTTAGTTATGGAAGGTTTTTGTTCATACATACATATATATAAATTAATATACATGTATATTTGTTTTAAAATTAATTTATATTTATCTTTTTATATACATGCAGGAGATATTTTTGCAGTTCAAGCCTTACTAGATAATGCGAAAAATGTGGACTATTATCTTTTAAGATGCACAAAAGAAAAACAAAAGTTGCTAGAAGGAACTATAGATGCTGATGAATAGTCATATCCAATTGGATCAGTTGTTATTGAAGGAACATATTATCAACAAACAAGGGTAATTGATAGTGGTATTGAATTTATTGAATACAAGCCTAGAGAAAAGGTTTTACACTACAGTAACCATGTTATAGCAACCAAATTACAATTTGAAATAGTACAAAGAAAAGGACATCATGGAAATAAAAATTGGAAATTTCCTATTGAAGAACATGAAAAACTTCTAGAGATAATAAAAAAGTAGAGAGGATCCTAACAATACATTGTTTGTGGAGCTCTAGTTTACCTATGTACTTATTGTGGAGCTCTAGTTGAGTTATGCCTGTATAACTCTTATACTTTCATATTTAATATTGATAGGATATTTGTTTTATAAATTTTTGTACATTAGATCATTTATCTTGGATATGCAAAATTAGACATCTATTGTTATTTTTATTTAAATTTGACATGGATATCTCATTTAAGACTAGGTCTCTTAGGACCTCCCCTTAAGACAACCCCTTTAGCATTTGTATGTATTTATATGTACATTGTTTATGTTTTCTTACATATGATTGTTAATCTTGTTATGTATTTATGTACATATATTCTTTATATGTTCTTATATGATACATTCTTTATGTTTTTATATAATCATTATGTTCTTGCATGTATTACCTTTTACTAATTAAATATTGTAACATGCATTCTTTAGGTCATACTCTTTATATGTTCTTAAATGTATATGTTATATGAACTATGTTACATATTACATACATTATATTTTATTAATTAAATGTGGTTAATTATAGTTAATTAAGAATTTATGTCATTAAATATAGTTAATTATAGTTAATTAGATTAAATATAGTTAGTTATAGTTAATTAGGTTAAATATAGTTAATTATAGTTAATTAAGGCATGCCATTAAATATAGTTAATATATGATCTACATTAAATATAATTAGACTAAATATAGTTAATTATACAATTAATTAAGACATGTCATTAAGTATAGTTAATTAAACTTAAATTAAGGCCTTAAAAATAGTAGCATGTATGTATAAACATGAATATTGAAAACATATACATATGTATATTAACTTTTATTAATTAAATGTTATAGTTCATGCATTCTTTCTAGTTGATCATAGTCTTTATATGTTCTTATGTACATGTATATGTTATATTCTTATGTACATTGACCATTAAAATTATATAGTTAATTGGACTTAGATTAAGGCATTAAGATGAATAACTATACATATACATGTAAACTTGAATATTGAAAACATGAATAACATATAGAAACATGTGCATAACACATACATAAGTTACATAAAAGATGAAGACATCAAAAGATCAATAAAATGGACGTGTACATTAAAAGATCAATAACGTACATGTGCATATATCTGGAGAATATAATGTACCCATATCAAATGTATAAAAATAGATCATGTATGAAATGTCTGGAAATAACATATATAAAACATCAAAATCTCCATATAAACATGTATATGGAAATAACATATAAAACATCATTTAGTGTCCATGATATAAACATGTATCTAGAAATAACATATAAAGCATCAAAGTGTCCATATAAACCATGTATCTGAAAATAACATACAAGAAATCAAAGTGTCCGAAAATAAAATGTATGCATATGGAAATAACATATAAAACATAAACTATCAATATAAATATGTATCTAGACATAAGATGTGTGTAATAAAATAAAAGGCCACATATGATCTAATCAACTACATCCCCCCTCCTGATCCTAGGCCTTGTCCCCAAAATGGTCTATTTGCTGCATCTGAACCTTATGTCAAATGATAACTTGAACCATTTAATTATGTGTACAGACAAATTATATCAAGATCTACATGTATATAAATCAAATATATATATTTAAATTGTAACATACCTATGACTCACGACACGTAGGATCTGTCCATGTCTGCAAATCAGCAAAACGTAACATACTATCACTCAAACCCTATAACACATACACAAAAACACACATATACATTAATTTAAACATATAGACATATTATTAACTATAATAAAAATAAATCTAAACATGTAGAGATATTTACCGTAGCATTATGTAATGCTCTGCCGATCTGACTGATATCTGAATCATGTAATGAAAAAATAGTATCAGCATCCAAGTCAATAGTGTGGCCCTGATCTAAAAGCATGGAAGTAAATATAATAGGCTATATGGCACTAAGATCTTGAGTAGGGGGGGATGGTGTAGGCTCCTAAGTTGCTAGGGCTAGTGATGTAGCCTAGGCCTATGTAGTAGTAGGAGTAGTAGAAGGTGCAGGCATGTCCTCCTACCTTTGTGAATCCTCTGGGACTGCTGTACATGACAAAATATGTCTAATCTAAGAGCTCATGTCACAAAGTGGAATCCCTAAGAGTGTAGATAATGCTCGATATGCATCTAAAAGATCATATGCTAAATATGATGTTGGCCAAACGATGCAATGCATCCACCTCTAAGACTATAGAAATGTCTACAGGAGAAGGTATGTCTACAACTTCATAATCATCATCAACAGGTGTGCTAGATGATGCAGCTATGGGAGTGGTACCTTGAGACCATAGCATATATCTACCACATCAATCAAAAGATATTTTGTGTGACTGTGTGGCGATGGTGGCGATGCTCAAAATAATTTGTGTCCTAATTGTGCCATCAGGAACACTCTCACCTGCAGTAGCCATCTTTGGACCTCTCGACATAAACAAAAGGTTTGGACCCACCATTACCCATTTGTTAACGAGCACAGGAGTGTCTGCAATTCTAAATCTGTCAAAAAGTCTCCCCTAACCCTACCCAACATGCCCTAGATAATCTGTATAGTCAACATCATAGTGTAAATGAAATTCTGAAAATCATTGTTTGCAGAAATATAGGGGGAACTCATCCTTCTGTGGCCATCTATGATGAGTAGCCAACCAACGAGGATACATCAATGGTGTGACGAGTGGATTAGTACACTTCATCGCAGAGTAGCCTCTAACTCTACGACGATCTGTATAAGATGGAAACGTGGATTTCACCATGCCAACGGAAACCTCAGTATCAATCTGTCTATACTTCACAGTGCTAGTGACACTGTGAGATAAAGAAGAATAAAATGTCTCAATGCTCATATCATCAAAAGGGTTGCATGATTCAACTATCTGAATCATACAAAATAACTCCTCTTGCATCACTATGACCTTCTCCATATAAGGGAGGGTGGTAGAAGAGGAAAGTGAGGTATCCAAAACCTGCATAGCATGAGATAATCTTGCAATTGTATCTCTAAATAACTATTGTCTATCATGAGTGGAAGAGGTCAATCTACGTGTTGTATCAGACTCAACACTCTGACCTCCACCAGAAACACTGGCATCCCTTGAGGATGCAGAAGCACAATCCCTAGAACCAGATGCCATAATGTATATATAAAAATAAATATGAGGATATGAATGTGAAGCTACAAGAGTGATAAATATCTAGAGATCTGCACATGCATATATATACAAATATAAATATACAAGTGTATTTAAATTAAAATAATTAAAATTTAAATTTAATTTGAAACACATGTACATATAAATACACAACATTAAATGTATGGTTCCAAATTCAATCATGTAACATACATATGTATTTTAAAACAAATTATCTTAGAGACCATATCTAATGTACATTGTAACGTGCTCATGCAAATGTGAAAAATAAATACTCGTACATGTACATGTATATGCAATAAAAATAAAATAAAATTTCTTGATTAAGTGATAACTAAGTGTACACATGTATACATGCAATAAAAAAATATAATTCTTGACTAAAATCTATATTTTGATGTAAATGCTTTGATGATTATGGGGAGTGTAGATAAGAGTTAGGACATAGGGATAGAAAAATTTGTTACTAGATAAGTAAATGAGTTTAGTTAGCAAATGTTAGTTTACAATTTAGAACTCATGACTTAATTTAGTAGTTTGAATTAGAGTTAAGAATGTTAATAAAGTAAATGGGATATAGTTTTATTAAGGTTGATAGTAAGGTCAGTCTATTATGTGCTAGTAAACATATGAATACCTATAATAAACGTAATGACCTAGTAGCAATCCCTAGGTCCCCTTAACATATATATGGATAAAAATACCTAGAAATGTATCATAAGAGGTCATTATGTGTCATTTGTTAATGTAAGAATCATCATTACCTAATAAGACCTATTATATCCTAATAATACATATTAAGACTTATTAGAACCTATAAAAAATAGTATGACCTATTACGACTCCTATGTCCCCTTAAGACACACATGTATGGATAATGTACTGAAAAAAAAATTGACATAAGTGATCTTAATGTGTTGTTTGTTAATGTAAGACTCATTATTACCTAACAATACCTATTATGTGCTAGTAAACATATGAATACCTATAACAGACGTAATGACCTAGTAGGAGTCCCTAGGTCCCCTTAACATATATATGGATAGAAATACTTAGAAATGTATCATAAGAGGTCGTTACATGTCATTTGGTAATGTTAGAATCATCATTACCTAATAAGACCTATTATATCCTAATAATACATATTAAGACTTATTAGAACCTATAAAAAATGATATACCCTATTACGAATCCTATGTCCCCTTAAGACACACATGTATGGATAACGTACTAAAAAATGCAACATAAGTGATCTTAATGTGTTTTTTGGTAATGTAAGACTCATTATTACCTATTATGTTCTAGTAAACATATGAATACCTATTACAACCTATAACAGACATAATGACCTAGTAAGAGTCCCTAGGTCCCCTTAACATATATATGGATAAAAATACCTAGAAATGTATCATGAGGTCGTTATGTGTCATTTGGTAATGTAAGAATCATCATTACCTAATAAGACCTATTATATCCTAATAATACATATTAAGACTTATTAGAACCTATAAAAATTAGTATGACCTATTACGACTCCTCTGTCCCCTTAAGACATAGATGCATGGATAACGTACCTAAAAACATATCATTTAACTAATCTTAATGTGTTGTTTGGTAATGTAAGACTCATTATTACCTAAAAATAACTAGTTGTTAAAATGAACATCATCAATAACTATGTGTGGTTCATTTGGTTAGTAGAGGGCCTATGTTATGGTTAGAATGTGGTATGGGTTATGATTGTAGTTAATATAGGGTTATGTTAGAAGGTGTATTTAATGTCAAAATTAATTTCACCATAAGATATTATTGTTTCACCTCTAGATCCATTAGGTTATGTTAGAGACTGAATAATGTCCCCTAAAGGGTTGCTACATTTTTTACTAATGTTTTTCTACATGTTTACCTCATGTTTTTCTATATTTTTTAACTATTTTTTTTGACATTTTAACCTAATGTTTTTCTATATTTTAACCTAATATTTTTCCTAATGTTTTTCTATATTTTAACCTAATGTTTTTCTACACTTTTAACTAATATTTTTCTATATTTCAACCTAATGTTTTTCCTAATATTTTTCTATATTTTAACTTAATATTTTTCTACACTTTTAACTAATGTTTTTCTACATTTTTATCTCATGTTTAACTACATTTTTGCTAACAAATTAATTTAAATACCATTCTAAAAAAATCTAAAATAATTAAAATAATTTAAGAATATTAAAAAATAAATAATTTTAAGTATTTCACTCAAAAAATCGGTCAAAAAAAACTACTTTAAGTACAATTAACATCTATTAATCAAAAAAATACATTTAAAAACTATTAAAAAATGGGGAGGAAAAACCCACTAACCAGTTACGGCCAAAACACTTGACCCACTCTCTAGAAATCTAGGAACCACAACAGTGACAATGATAGGTGCAAGAGGTTTACTAGAGTTTTATTGCGGCTTGGGGTTTCAGCCGTAATGGTTTTGACCGAATGGGTTTTGGCTGGAATGGTACGAGCACGTAGGCACGTGAAACTACCACATATGTTCAGTCGGAGCCGTTCTAGCCGAAATACCTAGAGATATCACAAAGGGTGACATAGGTTTGTGCTTTTATCTATGAGAGAGAGAGTAGGGGGTGGCACAAAGAGAGAGTATGGGGTGGGAGAGAGTGTGAGAGAGAGTAGGGGATGGGGGAGAGAGAGAGAGCACAAGTAGGGAATGGGAGAGAGAGAGAGATATATAGTAGGTGGTGGGAGAGGGAGTGGGAGATGAGGAGAGAGAGGGGGCATGGGAGTGTGTGTGAGAGATCTATAGAGTAGGGGATGGGAGAGGAGAGAGAGAGAGAGAGAGAGGGGATGAGAGTGTGTATCTATAAAAGAGAGAGTTTAGGGGATGGGGGAGAGAGAGAGAGAGAGAGAGAGAGAGAGAGAGAGAGAGAGAGAGAGAGAGAGAGAGAGACTAGGTGGTGGGAGAGGGAGTGGGAGAGGGAGAGAGGGGGGATGGGAGTGTGTGTAAGAGAGAGTAAGGGATGAGAGAGAGTGTGAGAGAGAGTAGGGAAAGGGAGATAGAGAGGGGGGATGGGAGTGTGTGTGACAGATCTAGAGAGTAGGGGATGGGAGAGAAGAGACTGGGGGGATGGGAGTGTGTGTGTGTGTGTGTGTGTGTCTATGAAATAGAGAGAGAGAGAGAGAGAGAGAGAGAGAGAGCAAGAAATGGGAGAGAGTGTGAGAGTGTAAGAGAGAGTAGGGTGTGGCCAAGATAGAGAGAATACGAGATGGGAAAGACAGATCAAAAGGATGGGAGAGAGTGTGAGAGAGAGTAGGGGATGGGAGAGAGTGCGAGAGAGAGTTGGGGATGGTAGAGAGAGAGTAATAGTATGGGATGGGAGAGAGAGTAGAGAGGGAGAGAGAGAACTTGAGAGAGAGATATAGTAGGCAGTGGGAGAGGGAGTGGGAGAGGGGGAGAGAGAGGGGCGATAGGAGTGTGTGTGTGAGAGATCTAGGAGTAGGGGATGGGAGAGGAGAGAGAGGGGGATGGGAGTGTGTATCTATAAAAGAGAGAGTTTAGGGGATGGGAGAGGGGGGAGAGAGAGTAGCCCAAGAGAGAGAGAGAGTAGCAAATGCAAGAGAGAGACTAGGTGGTGGGAGACAGAAAGAGAGGGTGGGATGGGATTGTGTGTAAGAGAGTGTAGGGGATGGGAGAGAGTGTGAGAGAGTAGGAGGTTGCAAAGAGAGAGAATAGGATGAAAGAGAGAGTGAAATTAGGGGATGGGAGAGAGTTTGAGAGAGAGTAGGGGGATGGGGGGGAGAGAGAGATAGTAGGCAGTGGGAGAGGGAGAATGGGAGTGTGTGTGAGAGATCTAGAGAGTACGGGATGGGAGAGGAGAAAGGGAGAGAGAGAGAGTAGGTGGTGGGAGAGGGAGAGAGAGAGAGAGAGAGAGAGAGAGAGAGAGAGTGTGTGTGTGTGTGTGTGTGTGTGTGAGAGAGAGAGAGAGAGAGAGAGAGAGAGATAGAGAGAGAGAGAGAGTAGGGGATGGGAGAGAGTAGGCAATGGGAGAGAGTAGGCAATGGGAGAGGGAGTACGATAGGGAGAGTGAGAGAGAGAGAGTAGGGAGAGAGAGAGTAGGGGATGGGAGAGAGTAGGCGATGGGAGAGGGAGAGTGAGAGAGAGTAGGGGATGGGAGAGGAGAGAGAGATTGAGAGAGAGTAGGGGATGGGAGAGGAGAGATAGAGTAGGGAGAGAGAAAGAGAGTAGGGAGAGAGAGAGAGAGAGAGAGAGAGAGAGAGAGAGTAGGGAGGATAGAGAGTGATGTGTTTTGACATAGTGCATACACATTATAGTGTGTACATGCTTTATATTGCGTACGAGCTATAGTGCATATGCACTGTGTGAAATCACCCAAAAATGGTCAAAAAGCAACATTGGGGTCCATTTCATCCATTCTCTACTTTTGGTCTATTGTGCTTTCTATTATTCTGATAGAAATCATAGGTTTCAACATAGCAAACACTATTTCAAGACTTTTTGAAGCTAGCAAACATGAAATTCAATCATTGGATATGTGATTTGAAGACTTTTTGAATATTCCTTGTATAGAAAAGGTTAGTGCAATCCAATTTAAATATTTTTTGTTGATATATAGATACAAATTTGATTATAATTTGACATGTTGTTTAATATATAGTGAATTCATTGAAATTTGTATGTTTGAATGAAATGTTATTTCGATATGGTTAGAAATTTGACAAGTTGTTTGGTATATATTGTGTATTCATTCAAATAATTATAATTTTGTATGTATTTAAATAATTTGTAATTTACACATTGTAAGTAATTCATATGTTTGAATAATTTGACATGTAGATATCATCATCAGGCTAAGGAAGAAACCAAAAACTCAAACAAATGGATATAGGGAGAGAGATTTGGAAATTAAAAGAGATAAAATTAAAGTACTATGTGAACAAAGAAAATTGCAAAGCAATAATGAAGAATTGACTTTCGAAGAGGATCAAGAACCGTTGGTACAAAGAAATAAAGAGGAAGAATTGGAAAGACAAAGAGAACGAATGAGACTGTTACGCTCAAGTAGATAATTAAATTGTGAAGCTACACCATCTTCCAACGTTGGAGTCATATTGTCTGCTCATGTTGAAGAGATACTAATTTATAGATTCAATGATGTACACAATCCATCATGTCATGTTGAAAGCACAGCATCAACACATCAAGTAGGTGATATTCCATATTTTGCATCTTATTACCAAGGCACATCATCTTCGGTTCAAGGTACACAATACACTAAACCTTATGTTGATGTTCAAAATGTTGAGTAAATTGAAGAGATTATAACACCTTCAAGAATTTGTTTTAGAAGACCAAAATATTTGATTGATATTGATACTAACATTTTGAAATCAATGCCTGACAAGATCAGCAAGCCTACTTGTCAGAGAAAAGTTAATCATATGTGGAGATTATTTTTTAAAGAATTAAATATTATAGGTCAATGTCAATTATTTTTTGAAATGATGAGAAATTTGAAATTTAGGCCTATCATGAAGATTCTTGGACTAAGAACGATGGATGATTCAAATGAAAAAATATTGTAAAGAATCTAATGAGTACTTATGACAAAGTGGACTCTAAATCATGCACCAAAGATAGTAGTATCACAAGACAAGTACTTACATCGACAATAGTAAGTAGCCAAATAAAGAAAGATTGACTCATGAGAAAGACAAGCAAAACATTAAAAATTTGTAGAGGTAATCTAAGGAGAGCCATGCTAAGGCATGAGAGATTAGAAGATCCAACAAAAAATGAGTTATGGACATTTAGCAGTAGACTACCATGAAAGGATAAAGAAATTAGTGAAGCTTTGAAATCATTAATCTAAGATTTTTGGTAAAATAACACACGTGTTTTCCCTAATCAAAGAGATGTTGTAAGAAGGATGATTGGTAGCCAAAATTGTGACCCACATGTGAAACATTTTTTGGACTTAACTCAAACACAATTTTTTGTAAAATTTATTGGTATGTATCCTCAAATTCAAATAAGTCAATAAATTTTTGAAATGGATAAACATTTTGATGTGAAGATAAATCACACATGCACAACTTTTTTTTGTAGGATACATATTGAGTTTTCTAACCATTTTGATGTTTTTAGGCATATATGCATGTTTTTGCATTCTCCATTTGTTTTGCAAGATTGTGACATGAATGAGCCAACAAGATCTTCAAGAGAATTCATATCAAACATTTTATGTGAAATAGGGGATAGCCAACAATTTTAGAAGACATCATGCTTGGATGGTACATTCTTATTTTGTGGTTTTTTGCAACTTTTATCAACTTGTCAACATATGTATAGTACACATGCAATTGGAAATGAAATAGTAGATTATAAAAATTTTAAGACAGTGACATATGCTCTAAAAGATGGGAAATAGGGTAAAAGATGTGATTTATTCATTGAAAAGATTCTAGTGTATGAGTTAATGAAAAAAATTTATGTAAAGATTATTTATGATTATGCAAGGCATACCCATAGAGCTCAAAGGCTGAATTTTCAATTCAAGTTGTGCAAGGATATGTTTCCATTGGATACCATTGTTTTGGTTGTAGATTTTGTAGAGAACTGCACACTACAATCACAAAATGAGGTGCAAGAAAAGTATTATAGGTTTCCATATTTGTACACATAACATTCATGCATTCACCTACAAGTATAGAGGATGATAGGAAGATTTTAAGGGAGTACCATTTTTACATCAGTGATGATCAATCACATTCTATTGAGTTCATATATGGTTTTTTTAAACTATTTTATAGAGATTTGACGAACAGGGGCATAACATATCGTCAACACATTATTTGGTCAGACAATTGCACATCTCAATTCAAGAATGCACGAATGTTCTAATGGTTGAGTAGGATGCATAGGTTATGTAGAATTCAATATATGTGGAATTTCATAGAGATTGGTCATGGCAAGGGAGAGCATGATGGTGCAGGTGCATGCATCAAAAGAGCCCTGGCTCATGAAGAACTAAAGTACAAAGATGGAACAATATTGATAGATGAGAAATCCATTGTCCAATGGTGTAATGCTAAAATGGGTCTAGGTAAGGAAGGTGAGACTACGATTCATAGATTTTTTTGGTTTATAGATAATACTAACATTGCACCATATTAGGATTATTGCACACTGATAGGATCTAGTGAGTTGCACTCTTTTAGAAGCTCTAATGTAGGTTCATGGAGTATCCATACACAAAAAATGGCATGCTATTGTCCATCATGTGTAGAGGAAAATCGAGATAACTGTGAGTTAACTGAATGAGTAGACAAATGGGATATATGGGTTTTGGACCCAATTGACACCTATCATCCCCCATAAGCACTAGAAATGATAGAGATGGATTCTTCTATTAACTTTGACTACTTTTTAGATCTAGTGCAACCTAGTAATATATATATATATATATATATATATATATATATATATATATATATATATATATATATATATATATATATATATATATATATATATATATATATATATATATATATCTTTGTAGTTTCAATATATCACTTTATAACTTCTACCTAAGTATTTTCTAAATTAGTGACTGCATTTTGTACATTTGTCATTGTAGGCCATGTTTTTGCTATTATTGCACCTAAGGACAATGAAGAAGGGAAATATTATTATTTGTGTCATTATGTCCAAGCCAAACAAAAATTGTATCACTTGGTTATAAATGGTGAAGGTTTAGAGTAGCATGTCGGTGCGGTGGTTGTAACCGGCACATGGCTTAGACAATATTATATGAAGAAACCTAACTTGTGGTTATTTGAGGATTGGAAAATATAGAGGAAGATTCTTCATTATTCAAACCTTGTTTTTGAATCAAAAGTACTGAAAGTAAGCATAAAATGGGAGAAATTTTCAATACTCATCAAGCAAGGGTTATCATAAAACTCAGAAGGCAAGGATTTGTACAAATGGATAATTCTTAATGAAAAACCAGATTCAATTTTTCTTATTCTCTAATTTTAGTGGATTAATCTTATCTTAGATTTTTTACTGTGCTAATTCTTCATTTGTAGTTCACCAAAGAAGAGGGCTAATAAAGTTGAAGCACCAGTGATAAAGGGTGAGACGCCAAAATCATCTGCAAAACAGTATTATCAATTCACATCCTCAATGTTTATTAGTGGTTTTTCTTCAAGTACCATTGTGTGTTAATCATCTTATGCTTGGGATTGTAGAGGATCAAAATTATCAAAAAGTAAGAAGGAAAACAGGCCTCGATCTGATGATAATGTTACTAGACTCCTCAAACCATAAAAAGTATGCCACCTTCAAGTAGATCTCTCACTGCTACTCCCATTAATCCTTCCACTACTCTTCTTGGTGATCACCAACCGAATACTTTTCAGCTGCACATTAAAAGTTAGAAATTATATTGTATATATCAAGGATCAATTACTCCATGAGAATCAAATTTTTATCATTCATGGAGTGATGATCTTTCCATTAAATTAGATCAAAATTGTGAAGAAATCACTGTGTTACTCAAGATAGTCAGCCCTGTTCTTGTAATCAGTCTACTAAACCAACTTCAAAATGTGAAAAATAGAGATAAAATGATATTAAAAAAGAGGTTACCCTTTAGTTAAACATTCAAAAAGATATTAAAACCAACTTCTTGAGGCGACCATTCAATTAAGCAATAAAATGATATTAAAAAAGAGGTTCAAAATAGAGATTCAAATACCAAATCTTCTCATAGAAAAGAAGAGAACTATGAAGTGTAGATATATTGAAAATAGTAGACATATATTTCTTCTCTTGTGTCCATGTGGGTAGTTTTACTTTTTTTTCTTGTCTCCTAAACTAGTTTTGATGCAAAGTAAGCACAGGGAAGCAAAAATCAAACAACCTTCTACCACCCAAACCTCCAAACTCCACAAATGGTTAAGCAAGGGTTATGATTCACTCTCAAAATGATACTACTCTAATATTACAACTCTTCAATAGGTTTACAAACCTAACTCTCCAAAAAAGGACTAGAATCCAACTTCTTCCTACTTGGTTCAATAATGGCCTACTACCCCCCAACTTGGCAAAAGTGGGTTTCTGGTGTTCCCAACTTTTCTAACACCAATGATCACTTGAGGCAATCTCAACATGACCAAAACAAGGTAAATCTCTAATTTAACCTACTGGTAACAACCCACAAATCAAATGCAACATTTGACCTACTAGGCAATTAGGCCTCTTAGTTCAATTTTTCAGCAATAACTCAAAACTCTTCCAAAGGACTAGGCAAAAAAAGTATAGTTTGAGACACCCTTTTCCAAGTATTAAAAGACTCCAAAGTCTTAAGGCTCCACTCCACTCCAGCATACCTTAACCCAAACCATGCACTCGGGCCTAATTAGCAACTTTAGGCATGGTCTACAAGGAAATGGCCAAGAGGTGGGTTCATGGAATCAAACCACCAACTTTAGAGTGTTCTTCTAACCCAAAAAAATATTTTTTTCCTTCACACCAAGTCCCCTACTTCCTTTGAACACATTACTTCATCAATTTGCATAAAATTTGGTCTACTACATGAGGGATATTAGACCTAGCGCTTGCTCCTAAAAATATCTATTGTAACCTCCTACTTTAGGGCTTTTGAAGTATGAAAGTACATCACCTTAACTTTATCCCTACCCATTTGGCACAAATTCCAATAGTGGGATCTCATGTTAGGGCCATTTCTTTGGCCAAACCTTGATTTTGAGGGTTTCATAGGGTAGTGGGCAAGAAAATTCAATATCTTGAGTTCATTGATTGATAGAAACTTGAAACCAATTCCAATGCTTCACAAATTAGCAAGTCTAACTATCCAATACCAAAAAGTTCACTTCCCAATCATGTAAGGTCATACTGTATGGAAAAATTAGTAAAACTCATCCTGAAACAACAAATTTCATTGATTCCAAAGAGCAAGTACATATGTTTCTTCATGTTATCTATCCCCTCATGTGTCTAGAGCCCTTATAGGCCATTAAAAATGGGTAGAACAACCCCATGGCAGTTTTAGCGGTTGGGAGTTGTTTTTTTGAAAAAGTTGTCAACCTTTTGTAAAAGTTGCCAATGCAATTTTTGAGATTTTGACAAACCTTCATCCTAATTCAATTCTAACCATTCCCAAATGTTGTTCTAAGACTCAAAACACCTAAACTACCCTAACAAACATAAAATAAATCAAAATTACACCTTTTGGACCAAATGATGCCCAAGTTTATATTGACACCTTGGGGTCTTGAATCCATTACATGGGTGGATGGCCTTAAGGAGATTTCTTAATCAATCTTAAGGCCCTATTACATTGAAAAAAACAAACACTTTAATTAGGTTCTATACACTAGGTTCTTTCTTATTGATGACACAACCACTTATAATAATGATGCATATAAAATATTGTAGTCATTGGTACTTGTATAAATGCATTAGCTATAGTAAAATGTAGAAACTCAACCTTCACAATGACTGGTTATTAATGATTACATCATTTCTAACAACTATTTATGACCTCTCCTTATTGTGATTAAGGTGTTAAATAGTTAAAGTATCCTTTGATTATGCAAAATATATTGATGTAAGATGATTCATTTATTATTATATAACCCTAGATCTTCCTCCCAACATCATAAAATACCATCTAATCAAGACGTATTGTTTCTTAAAAAGATAAACAAGGGGATAAATGGGCTAGATCAACCCATTTGATATGCAATTCTAGTTGACCAATCTATAAATTCTAAAGATTCAAACACAGTGGTATCTCCATCCATATACTTAATACAATGGAGAACTATCCTTTTTCCTCATTTCCAAAGATGATTATGAGTTCATCTAGAGCATTCTAATAGCATTTGAAAGATCATTCATGTCCACTTTAATTTTCCATCTAGTAATATATACTCATCTATCCTTGTCAAATACTTCCTAAATAAAAACACAAAACCATAAGTACTAATGGACTTATTTTAATAGTTGAAATGAAATAAAAGTTATTTACATTAATATATTACAATTTTGAGAACAAGCAAACTGCTAGTTTCAATCCACAAGGATTGACCATACACCCAACTTCTACACTATGATACAATGACAATGCTAATGGATCAGCATTAATTCGTACAACTAGACACTTAGCAACTTGAACCAACACCCATGGATGATGGATTTTCACAAACTAGGACTCTTAGCATGTTAAGGGGGTTCAACATAACACCAAAACCCAGTAATCAAGGCCCAACAACAACCAAAACTTGAATTTCATAGTTCTATCCAAATAATGCAACACTTAGCATTAATCCATGCAACTTCAAACTTGACTCAACTCCCCAAAAATGGTAGATCCTCACAAACAGAGTTGAAAAAATGATAAGGGATTCAATATGTTAGTTAAACCCAAGAATCAGGATCAAACAACATGTTAAACATGGGTTTCATGGCACTATTGAGAATGAAGAGAAAAAATGCATAAAATGTTGTCCTCTTACATAAAATTCTGTCCTATTGCATTTTTCTCCAAATTTTTCCATAACATCAAGAAAATAAATCAAAGATTAGGATACCCATTTTGCTCCTCTATAACATATCAAAAGATGAGGTATTCTTGTTTTCGGCCAAGTCTCTGCTATTACACTATGGGCCACTTTTTAGGCATAAAAATGAGCAATATAGGTGATTTTCAAGGAAAAAATATTTTTATGTTTCTTAGATGGTTATAAAGGTCCCTAGGGTCATTAGGTTAAGTTTTATGTGTCTAAGAGTTAAGATGTCAAAAGTTA
The DNA here is from genome assembly GCA_028749045.1 of Cupressus sempervirens. NCBI lineage: Eukaryota > Viridiplantae > Streptophyta > Pinopsida > Cupressales > Cupressaceae > Cupressus > Cupressus sempervirens. The sequence goes on from CM053791.1 coordinate 235,997,367, forward strand.
CCAAAAATTGCAAAAGTTGTCAAAGTAAAATTGCAAAATGGCTGACAACTTTGCAAGAGTTTGGGATTTGGTGAAGGGCTGTGTTGGAAATCTAATTGAAAAGCTCATTGTTATTGAAAATCAAAGAGGGAGATTGTTTTAAAAGATTTTTTTCAATCATTGTTTTTCCATTGATGTCAAACCTGCTTTATGTAGGGATGATATTTTCTTACAAGACTCGTGCACTATCACTTAGTTGATTGATGAAGAGGATTTGATCAAAAAAATGTAACAAGAGATCCTAAGGGAAAGGTTGAGTTATGATATTGTAATGAAGTCCAAGAATCAGTTAAGATAATGGTCAAGTAATGTGTTGATGACAAACTCAAAGATATAGAGGATGGTCACACTTAGATAAATTGGAGGAAGAAATTATAACAAGGTTGACTGCAAAGCTTTAACTTTGATCATCAGAAGGTGTTGAGTAAGTCAGTTGAAGCTGAGTAACAAAATTCTTAGTTGATGCTGAGTGATCTTCAAGTTCTGAGAAAAAATCAAGTTCCGAGCATCAAAAAAACTTTAGTATGTGCCAAGTAATCTTCAGGTGCCGAGTAACATAGTATGTACCAAATGCCAGTATTTCAATAGTGCCAAGCTACTACATTATTTCAAATGATGAAGATTCACCAAATCTGAGCTGACATAGTGGTTGCATTGATTTTTGTGAACAAGCTGGAAGATAAGGATGATGAGTTGGTGGAACAGAATCTTATGTGAACTATTTTTGGGTGAATTCTAATGGATTATTCAAGAAGTTTCTAGAGAAAAATAAATATGGAATAGATACAATGTATCCTACCTAATCCATGTGAATTCAAATTGAAAAATGGAAGAATTGATCTGGAAAAGGAACTCTAAGACTTCTATTTAATATGTCATAGACCAAGAAGCATAGAGTAGCTAATCTTGTTGCTACAGAAGTGCCAAAAATCTGTGAAGTGATTGAAAGGGTGTCAAGAAGGAGAAATCTAGGAGAAGGAAGAGCACACAGGCTCTACTTATAAGAGTGTTCATGAAGATATGATTGCACTGGTACATTGAGTATGGAGACTCAAAAAGACAAATCTTGAAAAAAGAGGCAAGTAGTTAAGGGTTGCAGAGATAGAAGGCCAGACAAGGATATGAGCTAGGAAGTGATCTGAAATCTACAAGATAAGTTGTATGTTGAAGTTAGGTCAAGATTTTTCTAATACTCTCTAGCAATTGTATTAGATCTAAAAATCCTATGGACTTTTGTTTTCCTAACAACCATTTGCAAATCCTTTAATAGGGTCTCATTACAAGTGAATGTTCTAAAGTCCTTTTACTAGGCCCACTTCTAGCAAGGTGGTTAAATCCTCTAACGCTCAGTCACATTTAATAGTGTGTGTTGTAAGACTTTAATAGGGTAGGCCTTTCACAAGGCATCACTTAAGAAGGGTGAGAATTAAGTAGCATGTTACTAGTGGTAATTCCCAAATTGGGTTTCCACATAGATCATTGTGTTATGTATTGATTTCTTGTGTGTCGTGCTTGCATGTTAATTTACACTAACTTGCTAATTTGACAAGATGAAGTTTGGAATAGTGAATGCTTGGATTAGTTCACTCTATTAAGAAAATTTTTGAATAAGACATCTGGACCTTTAATAGCTAATTCACCCCCCCTCAGTTATTCTAAAGAAATTCTAACAATTGGTATCAGAGCAATCTGCTAGTTTAGTTTCAAGGTTCTAGAAGTAGGAAGATGAAGATGTCTAAGAGAGAAGTTTCCAAGCTTAGAAAAGACAACTTTTCTACATGGCAGAGTTTGATGAAATTTCACCTTGGGTCAATAGGTGACTATGCACAAACTTCCATTGGAATAGAGCATTTAACTCTAGTAGGACCCCTTACTATAGATGACTTAACAAAAAGAAGAAACATAATCAAGCAATATTGGAGATTGCCTCTGCACTTAGCTATGCTAAATATGATGATGTCAAAGACTATGACAATGCATTCAAGATGTGGAAAATCCTATTAGAAATCTATGGAGGAGATTGGAATCTCCAAAAGAGAAAAAAGAGAAATTTTAAGAGGAAAGTTTGATGAGATAGAGATGGAGGAAGGTGAGAATGTTTCTCAGTATGCTACAAGAATAAAAGAAGTGGTGCGTGGAATAAGGAGTCTAGGTGGTCAACTGGAAGAATAAACATCCATCTGTAAATACTTAAGAACTCTGCTTCCTATCTATGCTATAAGAGTTTCAGCCATTCAAGAGTTGAGGTTTGTACAATGAAACACACTAACTTTTGAAGGAATAGTTGGAAGACTGACTGTATTTGAGCTATCCAATTTTGACAACTATGGACCTGTGAACCTTGAATCTACTTTCAAGGAAAAAATGACAAAAAGAGATACTGAGAAAACATCAAGAAAAAGAAGAAGAAAAGGAAAACATGCATCTAGTGATAGTTAGAAGCACTACTGGCCAGGAGATTTCATAGAGGTAAAGGTAAATTCAAAGGTAAACTTCCTATCATATGTTTCAATTGCAATGAAGTAGGTCATATAGGCGCAAGATGCCCATAGAAGAAAATTTTGAAAGAAGGAAGCAAGTTCAGGAACAAAAGAGATGATGATAGTAAAGATTATAAGGAGAAAGGCAAGACGCGCTACATTGTTGAAGAAGATTCTAATGAAAATGATGATGAAGTAGTCTATGTAGCCACGAAGGATGAATTAGACAAAGATGAAGATGAAACAACAACATTGTTACTTGTGTAAACAAGAATGACAAGTGGATCAAAGAAAGTGGGTGCTCACATTACATGACAGGAGATAAAAGTAAGTTCATTACCTTTACTCAATATGATGGAAATAGTGTTAGATTTGGTAATGATGCCCCATGTCAAATAAAAGAAAAAGGCTCTATCAAAATTACAGAGAAAACTTCATATGACAATGCATACTATGTCAAAGGATTGAACTACAACTTGTTGAGTGTATCTCAATTAGGCAATGTAGGTTGCAAAGTGGAATTTGGAAACAAAATAGCCAAGATCTATGATATTGATGGAAATCTGATAGGAAATGGTGAACAAATTAGGAGTAATTTGTTTTACCTAGACATGGAAGAAGCAACATGTCTTATTGTTAGACTTGATGATGTGTGGTTGTGGCATAAAAGGCTGTGTCATGTTAATTTTGATAATCTAATCAGCATTGGTAGAAAGAACAAAGTTAGAGGATTGCCCAAGTTAAAGAAACCTGAAAACATAGTGTTTAAATAATGTCAACTAGGGAAGATGACTGAATCTTGTTTCAAAAGCAAAGCATACACTTCCAATGAAGTTCTAAAGTTAGTTCATACAGATTTATATGGTCCAATAGAAGTACAAAGCTACCTATGAGATAGATACATAATGCTATATGTAGATGATTATTCTAGAATGATGACTGTTATATTCTTAAAACAAAAATTTGATGCATTTCAAATGTTCAAGTGGTATTTGGCTAGAGTTGAGAAGGAAATAGGAAAGAACCTGAAATGTCTAAGGTCAAACAGAGGAGGTGAGTTCACATCAAGAGAATTTGAAGTATTTTGTAATGACAAAGGTATTGAAAGGAAAATGATAGTACCAAGAACTCCACCACAAAATGGTATTTTTGAAAGGAGAAATAGGTTACTGATTGACTGTGCCAGAACCTTGATGATAGAGAAAAATGTTGCACTTATGTACTGGAGGGAAGCTGTAAGTATTGTAGTCTACACACTAAATAGAGTTCAAGTCAAGAAAGGTAAAAATGCTCCTAATGTTAAACATTTCAAAGTGTTTGGTTGTAAATGTAATATTATAAAAGACACTAGAAATGGCAAATTTGATGCAAAAAGTAATGGAGGTATATTTCTTGGATACTCCACTAGAAGTAAAGCATATAAGTGTTTGAATACTAACACTAAAAAAGTCGTGGAGAGTGCAAATGTAAATTTTGATGAGCATGCAAAAATTAAGGATGATCAGTCAAAGAAAATAGAGGACTATAGATCCTTTGTATACTTCTATGAAGGAATGACAGCTGAAGACAATGCTACAAATCAAGTTGGGAATCAACAACAAACTTCAATATCTGTTGAGTCTCAACCAATAAATGTCGAGTTGCATTGAGAAGCCAAGCTATAGAATATGGAACATGTACACTCTGATTCAAAAAATAGTATACATGAAAGGAATGATGAATTACCTGATGAAGAAGAATGAAATGACTTTGAAGCTGAAGGATCAAACATAGAAAGAAGGACTGAACCTAGATTAGCTAATTATGTAAGAAGACATCACCCTATAGATCAAATCATTGGTGATAAGAATCTTCAACCAATGAAAAGGAATAGAATTAGGAATGAATCATGTCTACTAAGAAAGGTTGAACCCAAAATAGTCAAAGATGCACTGTAAGATGATGACTAGTATAAGGCCATGAAAGAAGAGATAGATCAGATTGAGAAAAATAAAACTTGGTCTCTAGTTCCTAGACCAGCTGATAAGAATGTAATTGGTACCAAATGGGTATTCAAAAAAAATTTTTATGAGAATGGTGAAATAACAAGAAACAAAGCTAGATTAGTTTGCAAAGGCTATGCATAAGAAGAAGGATTGGATTATGGAGAGACATTTGCTCCTGTTGCAAGAATGGAAGGAGTAAGAACATTACTTGCATATGCTGCATATAAAGGTTTCAAATTCTACTAGATAGAGGTGAAGTCAGCTTTTCTAAATGGTATACTGGAGGAGGAAGTCTACATAGAACAACTAAAGGGGTTTGTTGATGAGAAGAACAAGAACATGGTCTACAAACTACACAAAGCACTCTATGGACTGAAGCAAGCACCAAGAGTATGGTATGAAAAGTTGCACAAATATCTTGTGAAGATAGGATTTTTAAGAACAGATGACAAAAACAACTTGTACATCAAAGCTGAAGAAGGTAAAGACATTTTGATTTTAGAAATATTTGTTGATGACATAATATTTGGAGGAAAAGATGTTTTATGCAAAGATTTTACTAACCAAATGAAGCACGAATTTGAGATGTCAATGTTTGTAGAAATCAAATTCTTTGTTGGATTACAAGTACATCAGTTGAAGAATGGCATATTTGTGACCCAATCTAAATACATCAAGGAAGTACTCAATACATTTGGGCTAGAAAACTCAAAACCAGTCAGCACACCAATGGCAACATGTCATAAACTAACAAAGAATGATGAATCTACTAAAGTAAATCATATGTTGTATAGGTCAATGATTAAAAAATTGCAATATGTTGTACATAGTAGACTAGATATTGCATTAGTTGTTGGAATAGTAGCAAGATTTTCTGCCAATCTAAGAGAAAATCATTTAATGGCAGTAAAAAGAATACTAAGATACCTAAAAGGAACTGATGACTTTGGTTTATACTACAAGAGAAATGAGAAGTTTGAACTAAAAGCATACACTGATGCAGATTGCAGAGGTAACATTGATGATAGAAAAGGAACCAGTGGAGGAGCACTTTTCTTAAGAAAGAGGTTGATCACATAGACAAGCAAAAAGCAAAGTTGCACCTCACAATCTACTGCTAAAGCTTAATTTGTGGCAACTACTATAAATTGCACTAATATTGTGTGGATTAAACATTTACTGCAAGGTATGAAGGAAGAGGTAATTGAGCCAGTGACACTTTATTTTGTTAATACAAGGGCTATCAATATATCAAAGAACCCACTTATGCATGCTAAAACTAAACACATTGCAATAAAAAATCATTATGTAAGAGAACTGGTGGAAGACAAATAAGTGAAGATGGAATTTGTTAGCTCAAAGGAATAGATTGCTAATATCTTCACAAAAGCACTACCTAAAGATGCTTTTGAGTATCTTAGAAGTAAGTTAGGGGTGATACCCCTAGCTAAAGCTACTTGAATCAAAAAGAAAGTATGCCCTGCATCAAATAAGTAGAATGGTGAAGATTTTACACATTGATGTAGATGATGTTTACTTTGGGATTCATGCTTAAAGTAATAGAAGTAATAGACGAGAGAGTGACTAAATCTACAAAGAGCTACATCTGCATATTAAAGATGCTAATATGTCTTTGGCATTGTTGTCAAAGAGGGAGAAGTGAACAACTGACCAACAAGATTGTTAAAGAAAAATGATCAAAGAAGTAGAGGAAACTTTTAGAGATTGATCAGAATAGCAAAAGAAGAATAATACAAAGAAAGAAAGATAAAGATAAAGGATACAACAACAAAGAGGGAGAACTGAAATAGAGATGTGATGTTATAACTTAATTTTTGGCATTTGATTTGTTGTTCTAATCTAGTAAGCCTTTGGTGGAATAGTTTAGTTTGATGGCTAATCAGTTTGGTTTGCCATTAATGCTAAAGAGGAAGATTGTTGGAAATCTAATTGAAAAGCTCATTGTTGTTGAAAATCAAAGAGGGCAATTTTTGTAAAAGATTATTTTCAATCATAGTTTTTCCATTAATGTCAAACCTACTTTATGTAGGGATGATATTCGCTAACAAGATTCCTGCACTATGACTTAGTTGATTGATGAAGAGGATTTGATCAAAAAGATGTAACAAGAGAACCTAAGGGAAAGGTTGAGTTATGATATTGTAATGAAGTGCAAGAATTAGTTAAGACAATGGTCAAGTAATGTATTGATTTCAAACTCAAAGATATAGAGGATGGTCACACTTAGATAAATTGGAGGAAGAAATTGTAATAAGGTTGACTGCAAAGCTTTAACTTTGATCATCAAAAGGTGTCAAGTAAGTTGATTGAAGTCAAGTACCAAAATTCTTAGTTCATGCCGAGTGATCTTCAATTGCCAAGTAAAGATCAAGTGTTGAGCATAAGAAAATTTTCAGTATGTGCCAAGTAATCTTCAAGTGTCGAGCATAAGGAAAAACATAGTTAATGACAAGTAACATAGTATGTGCCAAGCCCTAGTATTTCAATAGTGTCGAGCTGCTGCATTATTTTAAATGATGAAGATTTTCCAAATCTGAGTTGACATACTGGTTGCATTGAATTTTGTGAACAAGCAAGAAGATAAGGATGATGAGTTGGTGGCACATAAACTTATGTGAACCATTTTTGAGTGAATTCTAATGGATTATTCAAGAAGTTTCTAGAGGAAATAGAATATGGAATAGATACAATGTATCCTACCTAATCCATGTGAATTGAAATTGAAAAATAGAAGAATTGAGTGGGAAAAGCAACTCCAAGAATTATATTTAAGAAGTCATAGATCAAGAAGCAGAGAGTAGATGATCCTATTGCTACCAAAGTGCCAAAAATCTATGAAGTGATTGAAAGAGTGTCAAGAACTAGACATCTAGGAGAAGGAAGAGCATAGAGGTTGTGCTTGTAAGAGTGGTCATGAAGAGATGAGTGCATTGGTACATTGAGTATGGAGACTCAAAAAGACAAAGCTTGAAAGAAAAGGATTTAGTAGTTAAGAGTTGTAGAGATAGAAGGCCAGGCAAGGATATAAGCTGAGATGTGATCCAAAATCTACAAGATAAGTTGTATGTTGAAGTCAGGTCAAGATTTTTCTAATAATCTCTAGAAATTGTATTAGATCTAAAAATCCTATGGACTTAGGTTGGCCTAATAGCCATTTGTAAATCCTTTAAAAAGGTGGCATTCCAAGTGAATTTTCTAAAGTCCTTTCAGTAGGCCCACTTCTAATAGGGTCGTTAAATCCTCTAACAAGGTCACATTTAATAGTGTGTATTGTAAGCCTTTAACAGGGTAGGCCTTTCATAGGGCATCACTTCTAAAGGGTGAGAATTAAGTAGCATGTTACTAGTGGTTTTTTCCAAATTGGGTTTCCACGTAAACCACTGTGTTATGTGTTGATCTCTTGTGTGTTGTACTTGCATTTTAATTTACAATAACTTGCTAATTTGACAAGATAAAGTTTGGAATAGTGAATGCTTGGATTAGTTCACTCTATTAAGAAAAAGTTTGAATAGGACATCTGGACCTTGAATAACTAATTCACCCCCTCCCCCCAGTTATTCTAAAGCAATTATAATAGGCTAGGCATTTGGAAATTAATTATTTTACTATTTTTGAATCTTTTCCAAATTGTAGAATTGAAATCAAATGAAAAATGTAAAAATTGCACTTTTTGTGCAAAGTTGCATTGTTGAAAGTTGTAAAAGTTGCTCAAAACTTAGTGCAAAAAGGGTCGTGAGATTGAACTGTCTTCTCGGTTAGCTCTAGGTGGATAGGTAAACCTTATCCAAAACTCTTTTCTATGCCCTTTAGTGCTCAAATGTTCTCAACATGATGAACTAGAATGTCCCTAAGGGTCACTAAATGCCATAGGACTATGGTCTTTGACAAGGCTTATCTTGGAGCTCGTACAAGGTATAGATGCAATTCTAGTTCCTATAGGACCATGTTACAGAGACCTAAATGACCTCTCTCACTTTTTGGAGATCATGCTCCATTTTGATTTTGTGATGCCATCTCGGGTGATGCTAAAACTTGTAGTGTTGGCAAGTAGAAAGTTGCCAACTGCCAAATCACTCTCACCTTTTGTCGTGGGATTGAACTATCTACTCTATTAGCTCCAATTGGCCAATTAAACCTTATCCCCAACCTTGTCCCATCCCATTTAGTTTTTGAACATTCTTGTGCATGCCCAATCAGAATGTCCCTAAGGGTCACTAAATGCCATATGGCTGCAATCTTTGATGGGGCATATCTCGAAGCTCATGCGAGGTATCGATGCAATTCTAGTTCCTATAGGACCATTTTGTAGAGACCTACAATAACCTCTCTCACTTTTTTGATATCACACTGTATTTTGATTTTGCAATGCCATCTTGAGTGATGTTGAAACTTGTAGTGTTGGCCTATACAAAGTTTCCAACTACCAAATCTCTCTCACCTTTTATCATGGGATCAAACTATCTCCTCTATTAGCTCCAAGTGGCTAGGTAAACCCTATCCCCAACCTCTTCTTGTCCCCTTCAACACTCCAATGTTCTCGGGAAACTAGGTTTAAATAACCAACAATCTCCATGAGGATGAAGTACACAAGGTCCCTACTAGGAACCAAGGAGGTGACATATGCATATAGAGGAGGAATGAAGACCTAATAGGAATCCATGAAGGCATTTAATGTTGTATCATGGCCTTTGAGCCATTTAAATGTACTTGGAATATTAAAAAGTACAAATAATGTAATAAATTACCATAAAGAGGCCTTAATGGCTAAAAAGTTAAAATATGGGATAAGGAAGTCATTTCATGTAATGCAATAGTCCATGGGCTGTATTTGGGTCCTAGGAATGTTTTATGAGGTCATTAAGTCATAAGTTGCATAGTAAATGCAAGAAAGTCAATGTAATTGCCAAAATATGTGAAGTTGTCATAATGTTACTAATAAGCCAAACATGGCAATCTAGTGGAATCTAAGAAGTTAAGTTGAATTCTATAAGTATTTTAGGCATTAGTAAGTCAATTAGTACTGATCTTAAAGGAATTAAAAATCCTAAGTCATAAAAGGTCAAAATAAGAAACAAATTAGTAAAGCTTTGTTAATAAAAAGTTATTAAAACTGTCTAAAACTGTCATAGAACAGTTAGACTGTTTTAGTCAATCCAAGGGAAGTTATAGTAGTTTTGGGGAAGAGAAAAGTTGATAAAAGGAAGTTCTTTTTTTTTTTTGGGAGGTGGTCAAAGATCTCAAGAGAAGTTTGAAGAATCAATAACATTTCATATTTTTTTTTGTCATTTCTAACTATCACATAACAATGATTGTTGCATTTTTTGTGGTTTTAAAGTTTAAACAAGTCACTTTGCCTCTTAAGCTTTTGTATTGAAATATCAATGATTTAAAAGGTCTTTTTTATGTTCTCCTAATATCTCTTTTCCATTACAAACAAGTCAGCTTGCAGAGTTCTTTGTAATAGTGCAGAATACATCACTATCTATCTCTGTCACGTGACAGTCCTTCATTGTTTTGAGGCTAGATTAATGGATTTACCCCTATGAATATATGTGATGTAGATGTAACTTTTGGGAGAGGGTGTTAAAATTTTAATGAATGTATATATGATGATTTTTTGTGCAGGGTAAGAGTTTTGACAAAGAGAAAGAACCAAAGACTAGCTGGGCAGTGAAGAGCATGGGCATGGGTGACTGCCCCAAGTAGAGAAGTAAGAGTTTTCTCCAAAGAAGAATAAGTTTTATGTTTTATATCATATATTGGAATGATTTTAAGTATGTTTGATCCATTTTCAAGATCTATAAAGATTGGGAGATGAGTTTTTGGGAAAGCTCTAGGGTAAAGGGCCTAAAAGTGAGGGTTTAGTGAAAGGGGATGTAGAAATGCTAGAGTGAAAAAAAAAACTTTGAAATAAATTCATTTGAGTCATAGTACAAGAATTTTTGAGGTTTTTAAGGTTCCAAAAAATAAGGGGATATGATTTTCTTTGTAAATGACCACTAATTAGGCCTAGTTGTGTAACTAAAATAGCAAGATTTGAGAGATACTTTCAAAAACAAATATAGTTGAAATTTCAGTATGTTTTAGAAGGGGATAAGTTTTATCTAGAACATGAAAAGGTTTGGGAAGGTCAATGGAAAATTTTGGAGAAAACTGAGAATTATTGTCTTACAAGGGCTAGTTGAGTCAAGCCTACAATAGGCAAAATAAGGAAAGTGTAAGAAATGAGTTTTTGAGAGGTTTCAAGGAGTTGGAACATGTTATATGGGATTTTTTGAGATTACCCAAGGTGTTGGGGTCATGGTTTGAAGCCTAGGATGGGTGTTGGTATGTTGGAGGCACCAATGTACACTAGGTGCATAGGTAACAACGTGGATGTTTTGAAGACAAACTGAAGAACTGAGTTATAACCTCTTAGATATGATTGTGGAAAGGTATTACCGAATCAAAGACCTCCTCTTGAACCCTGGTAGAGTTATATCCCTTGGGTAGATTGCAAGAGTACAAAGGAATCCCAGAGTTAAGTTGTGATCCCCAAGGGAATAGTGGGAGGCTCTGCATCAGGTGCAGGGCTCAAAATATCTTCTAGGGACTATCTAAAGACAAAATACACCTTTACTTAGTTGATTTACTTCATCTACAACTCTAACAACTCAAATTCCCATAATTTAGGACCAAATACATGTAAATATTTGGCCCAGGGCTTGCAAGTAAAATTACCTTCCCTTTCTTTTTCAACTCCAACTTTTTAAATTTGTAAGAACACTCCCAAGGCTTTCATTTCCATTGGGTTTTCTGCCATTTGAACTGTACAGTTTAAAGCTATAGGTCCATTTGCACAAAATCGTGCTGAACCTAGGGTTTCTAGATTGATTTTAGAAAAAATGATCTAACTTTGCTTAGAAATCACTAATAAACCTCAAATAAAGTGCATAAGATAGAGGACTCAATAAATTTTCTCCTTTGACCATTCAACCTACTATCCCAATCCGTATAGCATGTGTGGAAGCGAGAATGTAGCAATTATAAGCCAAAAAACCAATAAATTTTATTAAAACTTGCATAAATTCGTACATCAGTGTTCTTTTGGGAAGGTTGGGTGTTACATTTATATGCTTTCTTGACTGATTAACTTCCATAGAAATAGTTGGAATTGGTTCAAACTTCTTCCTCCCTAATTAGCATTTTTTGCCAAAAAATTGCTTAGCAAATTTTTAAAAGTTGCATAACAACATTTATTGCATTTTTGTAATTTTCAAACCAAGAAGTCCTAAGACTTTCAAACCTACCTAAGACTTCCCTAAACCTATTCTAAGGTCTTTTCAACCTTCTTTGGAGTATATTCCTTATTCTAAATGTAATATCCCCATCTCTTTAGCCTCTCAAAAGATTTCTTAGCCTTTCATCCTTAAAAGGCTAAGTGGAAATAATTAAATTGATTTCTAATAAATTCATTAAATAAATTAAAAGAGATGACTTTAGATTTAAGTAATTTAATATTAGGGAATCGTTGAGAAGCACAACTCATCTATTGTTGAAAAGGAGGAAGCTTCCATAATAGTGCGATAAGATAACACTTATGATTCTTCTAAAAGTGGGGGTAGGAATATTATAAATAGAGGAGAGAGCCTCAAGGGAAGGCATCCAAATTTCTTATTGACATTTTCCTATGTATTTGTGGAGCCAAGAGCTTGTAGATAATCAATTTGTCTTTGGGAACGAAAGCTCCCAATGATAGCAATTTTGAGGTTGTGAAACATCACCTAAATTATTGCAGATTGGAGGTGATATTTTAGTCACTTCATTGTTCTGAATTTATGGTCAACAGCTAGGCATGAAGTGGAAAAAAAACCTGGGAGTTTGCTACATGCACCTATTGCAGGAACATGCTATTACTTGTCATTAGAGTATCATTTAGGGCACATCATTTGGAGCTGTTCGGCAACCTCATTTTGAAGAATCAAATACTTTAAGGAGGTTGCAACATAACCAAGTTTCCCTTATTTATTCATGTATGTTAGATGCTACTTCTATAGGTAGAGGTCTTTTTAGTTTTAAGCATTCATTCATACATATATTACCAGAGTTTTGGGTTTGAAATTGGCATTGTATTGGATAAGGAAAATTAGTAGATTGTTACAAATATTAGTTTTATATTTAGATCTTGTAAAGATTTATTGGTTGTAGATGTTTCATATTCTCTTAGTTGTTGCTTGCATTGTAATTGTAGAACTATTTAAAAGTAAAAAATAAAGCAATAGGTGATCAGATTTGAGCAAGGCTCATTACAGTGGTATTAGAGATTTCATCTTGCCATCCTATGAATAGTCAAATAGCAGATGAGTGAGACAAAAATTAGATGTTATAACAGGGAACAATGGAAACAACAATATTAGAATCCACAGGTTGAAGGGGATACATCCTCAAAAGCATTAAGAGAAAGAGATACCAGCAAAATAGTTTAGAATATGGCAGAAGAAGAAAATAGGGATGCAAGAGCTGAAAAGAAATTTAATACCTTGCTTGATATGTTTTCATGCTTATTACAAAAATTGGATCATCAAGCCACTCAAAATCAAAACATAGCCACTCAAAATCAAAACACAGTTGAACATAGTCAAAATAATGAGGGAAGGTCTATACATCATGTTGAAGAAACTAGAGGATCAGCCTCTAGGCCTCTTTTTCCCACCTTTATACCAAGAGAAGAACAACCACATGCTAGTCTAGCTATTTGTTTTAGAGATGAACCTAGATAGGCTTAATTGGAGTATACCAATCTCCCTCTTGATATGAGAGAAATATGGATATTTGATCAATTCATGAATCAAAGGAATAGGAGAGGAGGAAGGAATGCTCACTATGCTCCAAGAAATGACTATCAACAAACACTTGGTAAGATTTCCATGCCTTACTATGATGGAAGTAACAAATGAACAGCTAGGTCTTGGGTTCAAAAGCTTGATAATTAACTTTATTTGAGACCAATGCTTGAAGAGGATGCCATAAGATTTGCCACACTACATCTTGAAGGAGCTACTCATGAGTGGTGGCATCATGAGTTAGTCACTCTTGGACATAACCTTATCACTACATATGAGGAGTTTACTAATAGGCTGATTGAAAGGTTACTTTCCATGAACTGCCACAAATAAAACAACATGGTTCTCTTGATGCTTATGTCAATGAATTCCAATAGTTATTAGTCATGGTTCCTAACATCAGTGAAAGAATATTGGTGGTCTTATACATGGAAGGATTGATGTAGCCATTGAAGGGTTGGTTGAAAGCTTTCGATCCTCCCTCACTACAGGAAGCAATGAAGAATGCACAAAGCATGGACTTTTCTGCCCCTACCAAAAAGTTTACATCAAAAGGAACATTTTCTATTCATGATAAGAAGAAGTTTCCTAAGAAGGAGGACAAAGTCAAAGATACGTCTACTTTTCCACTTGACCATGAGAATCTTAATGATTTGAGGAAGAAGAAACTATGCTTCTATTGTAAGGGACCATATGATATTAACCATGACTACCCTATGAAACCTAAGGGGAAGTCAAATCATGCAATGTGGGCACTAATTGAAGATTCTGATTCAGACCAGCAATCTGAAATTAATGATTTAGAATCAACAAAATTAGAACATGATCAAGAATTAGAGGAAGAAGTGAAGCCTGAAGAGGCTCATCTCACAAGTATTTAGCGAGAAGGGTATTTTAGGATATGAGGGGTTCTTTTTGGTCAAAATATTATAACTCTTCTTGATATAGGTGTGACACACAATGTCATTGATACTAGCCTTGTTGAGAGGCATTTTATAGAGACTAAGAAGTTTGAGGGAATTTGAGTTGAGGTTGTTGATGGTTTCACTCTTAGGTGTGACAAAATGGTTTCAAAATTGCCCATGTTCTTGAATAACTATAAGTTCAAGGCAGAGTTTTATGTGGTGAACATGGGAGACACAGATATGGTTTTGGGAATGACATGGTTACATGACATAGGAATATTCACCCTCAACCTCCATGAGATGGAAATGAGATTTGAGATGGATGGAAAAACTCATGTGTTGAAAGCACTTAGAGACACCAATTGCAAGACTATTTCCCTCAGGAAAATGAAACATCTCTTGTGTCATGACATGGTTGAATGGGCAGCAAGTTGTGTTTTGAAGCCAACACGGGAAGGGCAGCAAAAACCTATTTATCATCCTAATATATGAGAGTTGAGGATCAAGCATGACAAGGTCTTTAGTGAGATTCCACCTGGTAGACCTCCAGATAGAGGGATATAACACATCATCAAATTGGAGGAGGGTGCTAAGCCTATTATAGTCACTCCTTATAGGCACCCTAAGTAGCTTAAAGATGAGATAGAGAAAACTATCAAGGAGTTGTTAACTATGGGGCATATTAGACCAAGTCACCTTTTGCTTCATCAGTAGTATTGGTTTAAAAGAAGGATGGTACTCTAAGGATGTGTATTGATTATAGGATGCTTAACAAGAGAACAATCAAGAACTGCTACCCCATTCCAAGGATTGATGAATTGATTGATGAATTGCATGGTGCTAAGTACTTCTCCAAAATTGATCTGAGATTAGGTTACCACCGAATTTTTGTAAGAGAAGAAGATATTGAGAAGACAACTTTTTGTTGCCATTATGGATATTTTGAGTTTGTGGTTATGCCATTTGGGCTAACCAATGCCCCTACTACATTCCAATCTACTATGAGTAGGGTATTTCATTCATGTTTGAGGTGATTTGTGTTAGTCTTCTATGATGATATCTTGGTTTATAGTCAGACATGGGAAGAGGATCTTGCACATCTTCACGTAGTTTTGGGTATTATTGGTAAGGAATCTCTATATATAAAGGAATCTAAATGTGACTTGGGCATGACAGAATTATTGTATTTGGGTCACATCATTGGTGCAGAAGGAGTTCAGATGGATCTAAATAAGGTCAAGGCAATTATTGAGTGGCCTCCTCTGACGAATCTAACACAACTTAGAGGACTTTTGGGTTTATGTGGATTCTATCACAGATTTGTCAATGGGTATTCTCGTCATGTAGCACCACTTACAGATTTGACTAAGAAAGGGTCTTTTGTTTGGACTCATGAGGCACATGAATGCTTTGAAACGTTCAAACAACTTATGACCACTTGCCCAGTGCTTGCATTTCTCAATTTTACTAAACCTTTTGAGTTGCAGTGTGATGCTTCAAGTGAGGGGATTGGAGCTATCCTTATGCAAGACAAGCATCCAATTGCATATGAAAGCAAGAAGTTGAAGGGCCCTAAGAGGAGCTACAGTATATATGACAAGAAAATGTTGGCCATTATGCATGCATTGGCTAAGTTCAGGCAATACTTAGTGGGCAGTAAGTTCATTGTTAAAATAGACCATAATAGCTTGAGACATTTCTTTAGACAATGAGATCTTAATGACCATCAGCAAAAGTAGGTAAGAAAGTTTCAATCTTATGATTTTGATATTTCTTTTGTCAAAGGTTCACAGAATATAGTTGCTGATGCCTTGTCTCGCCGACCAAATTTGAGCTTTCTGGCTGAGGTTTCAGAGGATTGGAATCATTTGATTGTGGTAGAATATGCTAAGGATTTTAAGGCTTCAATTATTATTGATGGGTCACTACATGATAATAGGTACACAGGGGTGAATGATCTTATCATTTACAAGGGAAGGATTTTCTTGACTCCAAGATCAAAAGTGAAGAACATAGTATTGAGTCCTTTCATGATTCACCATTGGTAGGCCATCCCGAGTATTTCAAATCTTGGGTATTTTAAAACTTATTGACAGATTCGGGAGAGGTTCACTTGGAAGGGTCTAAAATTTGATGTTCTACGATATGTTAGATAATGTCTTATTTGTTAGCAGAACAAACAAAACCATACATATCCTACTGGTTTATTATAGCCACTTCCAATTCTAAACAAGAAGTGGTAATGAATATCTATGGACTTCATCACAGGGTTGCCAAAAGTGCAAGGCAAGGATTGTGTTTATGTGGTGGTTGATCACTTGACCTAGTTTGCACATTTTTTTCCAATCACTATTTCATTTTTCAGCCACACAAGTTGCTGAACTATTTTTTTGTGAGGTGTTTAGATTGCATGGATTACCATGAAACATTGTTAGTGACCAAGATAGTCAGTTTATAAGAAATTTCTAGAAGGAGCTTTTTAGATTGTGCAAAATTGAGCTTTCTCCGAGTACTAGTTACCACCCTCTAATAGATGTATAGATAGAGATGGTTAACAAATGGGTGGAAGGATACGTCAGAAATTATATTGCTAGGTAGCAAAAAGGATGAGTTAAGTGGATATACCTTTGTGAGTACTACTACAACACCACTTACCATATTTCTATTTAGATGACACCATTCATGGCCTTGTATGGTTATGAGGCTCCTAGCTTTCTCATTTTGTTGATAGGTGATAGTAGAGTGCCTAGTGTTGGAGACATGTTACAGGAAAATCAGTATATCATGAGGGCTCTTTGTGAAAACATCTATAAGGCACAAAACCAACAAAAACAATATGTAGATCAGAAGAGAGTGGAATGCTCTTTTGAGGTTGGAGACATGGTGTATTTGATGTTGCAGCCCTATAGACAGTCTACTCTCAAGAGGAGTGGTGCAGAGAAGCTCAAGCCGTAATACTATGGACCCTTTCTGGTCATTAGGCATGTGGGTGAAGTGGCTTACGAGCTAGAGTTGCTGGCAGACAGCAAAATGCACAATATTTTTCATGTATCATGCCTTAAGAAGGAATTGGGACATCATGTGGCTCCTTCTATAGTTCTACCACCCTTAAACGATGAGGGTAAGCTGATTTTGATACTAGAGGCTATACTAGATTTTAGAGAGAAGAGATTGAGAAGATGTGTCATTAAAGAATATTTGATTAAATGGAAGAACCTACCTATTGAAGATGCTACATGGGAGAGTGAAGAGATTCTGCAACATCTAGAGTTGAGATTGCTTGGGGACAAGCAATTTCTAGAGGGGCGGATTGTAATGTCCCCATCTCTTTAGCCTCTCAATAGATTGCTTAGCCATTCATCCTTCGAATGCTAAGTGGAAATAATTAAATTGATTTCTTTAATTAAATTGATTTCTTATAAAGTAATTAAATAAATTAAAAGATATGAATTTAGATTTAATTTATTTAATATTAGGGAATCATTGAGAAGCACAACTCATCTATTGTTTAAAAGGAGGAAGCTTCTAGAATAGTGCAATAAGATAACACTTATGATTCTTCTAGAAGTGTGGTTAGGAATAATATAAATAGAGGAGAGAGCCTTATGGGAAGGCATCCAGATTTTTTATTGACATTTTCCTATGTATTTGTGGAGCCAAGAGCTTGCAGATAATCAATTTGTCTTTGGGAACAAAAACTCCCAATGATAGCAATTTTGAGGGTGTGAAACATCACCTGAATTATTGCAGATTGGAGGTGATATTTTAGTCACTTCATTGTGCTGAATTTGTGGCCAAGGGCTAGGCGTGAAGAGGAAAAATAAGCTCGAGGTTTTTTACAGGCACTTGTTGCAGGAACATGCTATTACTTGTCATTAGGGTATCATTTAGGGCACATCATTTGGAGTTGTTCGACAACCTCATTTTGAAGAATCAAATACTTTAAGGAGGTTGCAACATAACCAAGTTTCCCTTATTTATTCATGTATGTTATATGCTACTATTGTATGTGGAGGTCTTGTCAATTTTAAGCATTCATTCATACATATATTACCAGAGTCTTGGGTTTGAAATTGGCATTGTATTGGATGAGGAAAATTAGTAGATTGTTACAAATATTAGTTTTATATTCAGATCTTGTAAAGATTTATTGGCTGTAGATGTTTCATATTCTCTTAGTTGTTGCTTGCATAGTAATTGTAGAACTATTTAAAAGTAACAAATAAAGCAATAGGTGATTAGTTTTGAGCAAGGCTCATCACACTAAACCTATTTTTTCCCTTATAAGTCTATAAAGATTCATGGTTTATATGAACACCAAATGAACCTTGAGCCTTTACAAATGGGCTTGTTATGACATGATCTTATTCGTCATACCTAAAAACCTTATCAACTTGCTGAAGAGACACCTATAAAGTGGGTATTATGTAGAGTCCTTGAAAATGCTTCATGAAGATCTTGAGTGCCTTGAATACCCTACACCATATATATATATATATATATATAAACTAGTAGTAAATTTAACTTGCTTGTAAGTTTTGTGGCCTATCTACACGTAAAGAATCAAAGGCATCACAAGTCTCAATTTCAATAACCACAATATTGCAAGAAATCCATCCAGTAATCTAACAAATCTAAAGAGTAATTCTTCCTAGTATCCCCTTGGCAGGGAACCTAAGAGATCACATAACTAATAAGGGTAAAAGTGAAATAAATTTTATTCTATTTTTAACACAAAATTGAAGCACATGCATTTCATTTTCAATTCTTCTAACATTAAATATTTTGATATATCTCATTGATTAAATATATGAATATTCTATATTAACTCAACAACCAAGTTCTTATAGGTTCCCAAACATCACTACTAGAAATGCATACATAAGTTCCCATAAGTAAAAACCATCATAAATATATGAACAAGATTTCATTATAAATAATTGAATCCATTATTACAATTAGATAGTGTAAAAATCACATAAGTATAGCAAGGAAAATCATCTTGATATACCCATTCTTCTCTATAGCAACTAAGCATGTGTACATATACATATTACAAGGACCAAGTAATCATTATACATCATGTTTTCATATACTTCTAACATTTTTCTCCCCCAACATGATCTCTATAAAAAATGGATACATCAATATTATATCATAGTCATGATACAAAATAGGATGTTGCAACATCTAGTCACACACAAGAAAAGATGCAAAATTGGAATGTGTAAAGAAAGATCTTCCAAGGCTCTTGAAAAACTCTAGAAAAATATTCGATGGATAAAAGACTTTCCACCCAACCATGGAACGTAACTGCCCCACTCCCCTAATCTAGGAGATAACACAAGGCCCCACACCAAGTTCAAACATAACCAAGGGGATACAATAGCTATTTTAACACTGATAAAGTTTATTGATGATCAATATTGTATCAAAAATTGAAACTGATTAGGTATTGAATTAAAATTGATAAACAAATGACAAAAAGGAAAAATTTAAACACGAACAAGATCATAAATCATATAAAAAGGACATATTGGAAATGATAAACTTATGCTTAAACAATGATAAAGTTTATTCTTAATCAATACTCTATCAAAGTTTCAAACTGATTAGGTATTGAATTTAATGTCATACATGAACAAACATATCATTTTTTAACCAATAATGTCATAAGTCAAATAATGTCATGCATCAAATAAATATCATACATCAAATATAAAATGTCATATATACATCAAATGTATATCGAATATGTCCACTGATGCCTATATATATATATATATATACATATATATATATATATATATACATATATATATATATATACATATATATATATATATACATAGATATATATATATATATATACATAGATATATATATATATACATACATACATATATGTGTATATATATATGTATATATATAGATATATGTATATATGTATATATGTATATATATGTGTATACACACACACACACACACACACACACACACACACACACACACACACACATGTCTATTAACTATATCTTCTCCTTCCCATGAGGGGAAGGAAACAAATCTCTCAAGGTCTTCTGTTGTCATGAGGAGGGGGTTAGTGGCAATGATGGGGTCCTCTTGACATGCTCACTCATCCTCTTGTTGAGGCTCTTCTCTAACCTGAGTTGATACAAACAAAGTAGATATGAATCAATAATTTTTATACATTGAAATCAAATATATCTACACACAAAATTAATTATTTTATTACCGCCATCAAATAGTGACTCTGCAAGTCCACCTTGAAGGCTCGTGGATGATCAAGTGTAATGAGACCCTACAACAAGTAAATCAATATAATAACTTATAAATAATATTATAAATTTTGATACTAACTCTTATAAACAACAACTAAAACCAAGAAAATTTTTTCATACCTCAGTCAATGGCTATGAGCTAGCCATAGCTACAACCACTCCACGATCGATGGATTGCCAGAGATGAGGAAGAGTGTCCAATGTCATAAGCTGCATGTCATATAATACACATTACATGTAAAATTAAATGTGAAACAAATATAATCAAGTGAATTAAATTAACATCAAACAAATGTATCTCTACGTAGCTCGTATGATGTCTATGCTTCGAGTCTGTAGTAAATGTCAATGGTCTTATAGAGAACTGATGCACATGCATAATTTTTTTGTCAATCCTTAATATGATTACTTAATAAATATATGTATTAATTTAAATTATTAGATCGATACATAGCTCTAGAGTGGTAGATGGGACCAAAAATGGGGTTGGGGGATGATTGCTAGGCTCGCCAACACTTTGACCTTGAATTTTCAACAATGTCAATAGATGCTAATTAATTAATCATTCACTATACATATGAAATGTGATCAAATTAGTAAATTATAATTATAATTTACCTGTGTGTCAATGCGAAATGTGTCATTCATGAACTAATCAGTGACAAGCCCATCATCTGCACCATCTCCAGCATCAGTGCCAAATGTGCATAAGGATCTGCATGATGTGCACATGTGACCAGGACCCATAGAAGGCTCCCACTCAACTAATGGACTTGTGCAATGGATGAGGGTTTGTGTCAAAGCATTAATGGTCCCTAAAGCACTGGCCTCTACATGTTCCTTCACAACTAAAGGAATAGTCAAATGCTCACCCTGTGGCTTGACCATAGGTGCCCTAACTACATTAAGGTCACAACGTGCTCCCGGCCTCTCAAATGATGACCCCCCACCTCTACCGTGGGAGTCTAATATATCAAAATAATTGGGGATCTTCCCAAGGACAAACTCATAATACAATTTCTTTAAAAAATACATGGGGACCTCATGATTGTTGCAAGGAGGGGCATCAAAAACTATCCACCATCTATCCCAAAAAGAAATTCTAATAGCATCATGTATGCACCAATGGATGGGGAACCGTTTAGTATCCTCTCTAATAGTATTTTGCTCACCAAGTTTTCTATATAATGCACATATTGTACCTTTTGGTATTTGTTTTTTTTAACATCTTAATATGACAATTTATTTGCATAAAATATTTTTTGTTCATCCCTCTTGACCGACCAAACATCTAACTAACCACTAACTAGAGCTATTCGAGTCTTAATAGATTTGAGGGACAATGCCAATCAAGCCCTCATTGCATTGGTCTTTCCAAATTCTTTCAACTAACCAGTGAGTCCTTCTAACTTAGTTTTGCCTCTTTCCATTTCATTTATTATATTTTCTTGTGTGTCAGGCAGAGGTCTTGTAATTGGTTTAGGCTGAAAAATTTGTTGTTCTTCTTGGGGAGGGTTTTGATTTTGATTTTCTTGAGGGTTTTGAGCTTCTTGGGGATTTGTTGGTTGATTATTGACACTTCCTGATAAAAAATCAATTGAAATCTAAATAAATAAACAAATATAAAGAAAAATTGTAAAAATCCTACAAAACAATATAAAAAAACCTACAAAACAATATAAAAAACATATCAAACAATCCAAAATGAAATTTAGATCACATACAGTGTGCTCATGATCTCGAATTTCAGCAGCAAGGAGGCATATTGGCAAGATAGGTGGTGAAAAGTTTGATTTTCTCCAATTCGCATATGCACTTCTATGAGGAGAGGTTAAAAAAAAGAGTTAAAATGAATGGGTTGTTGGTATGTAGCCCATTTATAAAATTTTTCTTTTTAAAAAGTGCATACAGACTATAGTGCATACACACTATTGAAAAATGAAAAAAAAAAATGGTGTCACCTTTTTGGCACCACAACTCGGTGCACTTACCCATGATCTTCCCTATGAGGAGATTACCCTATTAAATGCTTAAGAGACTATTAGGTCTCATCTTTCTAGAGGATTTAACACTTACAACTAAGTATGGACTTTGTTAGGAGATTCACAAAGATTTGGTAAGACCACTTTGTTAAGAGATTTACTTTGATTCAAGTTTGTTAGAATTGATTTAGTACATGATTCTTAGTTTTCTCTATAAGATGATTTTGAGTCTTCTCCTTGCTAACAAATCCTATCCTCTAATCTAATATTACTTATCTTTCCCTTTCACTTCACTTCTTATGAATAGGTCACTCGATCTATTAGATGATAATAGAACCCTTCACTGACTTCTGATCTGTTCTTAGTCCTTCACTATATAATGCTCTATGTCTGCACATATACTCTTCCTATCTCCCTCTCTTTTCTTATGATTTCATTTAATTTATCTAGGTTAAGTTCATTTCTATTTAAAGAGTTTCATAAAGCATTTTCTAGATGATTCCATATTTTGCCTCTTCATCTTGATCATTGAACACACAATATAAGGATCTGTGAGCCACATAGTGTAAATATTATGTAACAACCTCTATAGGTATTAAATGTTCTATAAATACCTTGACAAAATTTATATGTTCCTTCCAAGTTGGCTTGATAATCATTTTGCCTCAAACTCTATTCCATTCCTCAATTTTATGTAAACTCTTTATTTCTCAGTCTTTACTATTTCCTAATGCTCAACATTGATGTTGCTCAATCTGTATTACTCTTCTGATGCTTAGAATGTATTTTTCTTGGCACAAACTATGTAAGTTGATGCTTGTATGCTTGATACTTGCTTGGTCATTGATGAGCTCAACTCATATAGAAAATACTCTATGACCATAACCTTACTTGGCTCCTATAGAGAATGATAAATACTTGTTTATATACATGAGTCAACCTATATAGAGTAGCTCAGTTGCAGTGATGATTGTCTGACTTTGCGTTATAAATAACTAAGAAGTTGACACTAATAGATAACAATGGTTAGAGATACCAACATATGTCAGAAATATCTCTACTACAATGTAGAGGAAGTTCATTCTAAGAGTTATATTGGTAGATCAAGTGGACACCAAGTTCCAAATTCAGAGATATAATTGAGGGGTACACAAAATAGATAAACTTACCATGAACTTGTTTGAGGTAAACTTAATTCAAGATATTTCACTTTGTTTATGGTAAAAAGTATAGCTTGTAAATTGACTAAGACCAAACTTGTCTAGCTCTATGTTGTTATGGTCATTGTAGTATTATTCTACATAGGAATCAATTTAGGAAAATAGAAGTTGAGAAAATTTATTTGGACACAAAATCTCTCTTTAATTATATATGATACAATTTTGAACTTATCTTGAGTTCATGTTTGCTTTTGTCTACTAATATAGATCAAAATTCTAAGAGTATGTATCAAGATAGTTCAACAATGGATGGGATAACTCTAGGAGTTAAAGTGTGTTAGTTTTCTTTACCATTGGATAATTTTTTTTAAAAAATCTTCTATAGGAAAACCTAAAGAAAATATCCATAATCATATAAAATATACAAAATAGCCCATGCTTACTATATTCATGGTTTAAAAATTTGTTATTTCCTTGACCTCTTCATTATAGATTAAAAAATTGCATTTACATATGGCTACTCATCAGTTGCAATCTTGTTGTTCCTTATATCCATCCAAGACATAAAAATCACCATTTTGTTTTTACTTTCTCAAGATTTGGTATCTTGTGTCATGAACTTTATGTTGTGCTTCAGTAGAAGTCTTACTTCCTATTATTCTTTTGGTAAATTTGCAAGGTGCGAATAAATTCATTTATTTATAAATCAATTGAGAGGGAACTAAAAGTAGAAAAATGAGATTTAGTTTCTCAAGAATGTATTAAATGTTGAATGAAATATCCTGAAATTTGTTTTGTTATGCTTAAAATATTTTTAACTTTAAACTTAAGAAAAGATAGAAAGATTAACAAAATAATAGTTAGAATTTTTTCTTTTCATTTATTTCAAGATTATCTTTATTTTCATAGAAGATTATCTATACTACACATTAAGAGCACTAGAGGGCTAATTATTATAAGGAATAAGCAACAAAAAGAGGTTTAATTATTACAAGCAATAAGCAGAAGCAACTTATTTAGAAAAAAAAAAAACAAACATGTCACCACAAATTAATTTCCATATTTTTTTTCTTCCTAAATTTTAATTATTAAATTGTATTATCAATCTTTCATGGCAGCTGCAGCTAGGTGTCTAGGTACAATTGGAATGTCTATTTTCACAAAGCTTGTCATCAATAATTTTTGTATCTATAGATCGCTGACTCTCTATACTGTAATTTATTTTTTTACAATTTTCAAAAATTTTATCCTTTTTTTGCATGATATAGTTAAATATTTATCCATAAATTTTCTCTTTTCTATCAGTGTTTCTACTAGATTCCACTAAACATTATTACCAATTGATAAAATAAATTAGTTAGAAAATTTTATTTTCAAACTATTATGTTGCATTGTCATGTTTAAAGAAACTTATAATTAAAATTGGCTAGACCCTTGAATCGATTGGTGAAAGGGCTAGTTTGTTAATTTTTCATGATTAGTAGTTATAGTTACTAGAAGCACTATAGTACATTAGGGCCCATTTGGATCATGAATTTGAGTAGGAATTGGAATTTGGAATTTTTAAAAGAAAAAATATCCACAATTTGGGTCTACAAAAAAGGAATTAGAATTCGAGAAAATGTGGATTCGGTATCCCCATTTGACTCCCAAAATAAGAATTTTGTATTCCTCCAAAATACTTGTTATTTGGGATTCCCATTTTAAATCCCATTTTTCCAAAATGAACATTCCAAATAAAAGTGAAATTGATTTGTCTTTAACATCTAGATGCTCATTTTTGTAACTACAAAGAAAGAGTTTTGGAGATCGAAGGAAGAGCACTAGAGAAATAATGAATCCAATCGATGTACAAATAGATTGAATTGAATTCCACAGAGAAATAGTGGGGGTTTAGGAGTGTTGGTCACTTGCAGATAGGGGAGAGATAGACAAAGGCTTATAGTGATAGGAGAAGATGAATTGGATTTGATCTGAATTTGGTGTTGTAGATGGGCATCTAACTCTAGCTGTGGATTATGTAACTACTATCTCCCCTTCTTCATTTAATTATAAATTAGCACAATTCTAAACTTTGATGCTTAAATCTACTCTCTAATTGTGTTGTTGATTCAAACATATGAACAACACCACCACCAAATACCCACATCATTCACTCATTACCACAAGAGACTCTTGTTCAAATGAAGTGCTTGGGGTATATAAGAAATTGGATTCACTATAGTGGATCTCTCTAAGTTTGGGCTCTATGTATACAAGAGCTTGGATTGCCTACCACAGCTCTTTCTAAGTTTTCACCATAGGAAATTTATCAAGCTTTGTTCATACAATTGGAAATTTATCAATGCTTTTGAATCAAATTTAATTTTTTTACGTACTACAAATCTGTCATTAAATTTTTTTTTCAAGTTTTGAGATTAGAAATTTGAGGATCTCTGTTCTGATCACTATAACATTTATATTTATCTTCTCTTTCACATATTCATATTTCTAAACCAAACTATTTTGGAATAACAAGTTTTGAATATCAAATATTTTTGGGTTTGAACCAAATGGTCCCAATATAAATTATGGAAACCATAATCTATACTTCAAGTTCTAGAATCCTAAATCCAAGATTTTGAATGTTAATTCTCAAATCATATTCCACCTGCCAAACAGGCCCTTAAGGAATTTCAGGGGAAACCCAAGCCTTTGGATAATGTGGCTAGTACATATGCGCGTTTAAGTCATATAGGGTTGTTGATCATCATAGACTTCAAACTGCCATTGGTCCTTCAAATCACAATGTTCCAACAACACACATGGTCAAATAGAATGGAGGCTTCAAAATATCTAAAATAAATCTGATACCATATAGAACCTAAGATTTATAAGGACAAAATATACACAATAAAAATCTGGGATTTTAAAGTCAACCATACATTAATATAAAAAAAATAAGTGTATATATAGATACGAGTTTCTTGGTAAAATGTGGAATGGACTCCTTGTAAAAGAGTGGTAGCAAAACAACTCATAGAAATATTGGGTTGAGTGAAACACACTTTCGACACTACTCACAAACCTATAATTATGTAGATATCTCACAAATGTAGGCATCAAGTTTCCTACTTAGGATTATAAATATATTTGGGCATATAGGTGTAGAATAATAATGTGCAATAGGAATTTGGAACATGAATATAAAGACATTTAAGTGTTGACTTTTGGTGTATAACAACAATTTATTCTAAATTAGCACAATTCATCATTATTCGGCACTATATATACTATAGAATGTGTAACCCCATATAGAAGCATTAAGTACCATGGTAAATTTATCTTGTCATTTCAATGAAAATAAATAGATATTGAATATAGAAAAAATAGTTGGGCATTTTTATATTTTATGTAGTAACTATTTATATTTGATTGTTAGAATGAATTTCTGAATTTAGAATTGCATTTAATTTTATTTATTTGTCATGTTACTTTGTTTTGGAGGAGACCTACATTATTGTGTAGATATGTATGCACTAGATTATGATTTTTTCTTATAAAAAATTTCAAAGTGGAAAATAAGTATATAATTTTGTGGATATTCACTTTAAAAATTGCATATGCTATAGAATAGTATAATATGAACAAGGAAAATTAGATTAGAAAGATAATATATTGTGAAATTATCTTATACAAGTGTGATTTACTGCAAAATGACAAGATTCAACATAATTGATCACTAAATTTATAAAGTCAATATTTACTAAATGGCTTATTTTGTGTCATTTACCATTCCATAGTTAACGAAAAAATGGCTCATAAATAGCCATAATACTAGGCAAAAGAATTTAATTATAAGGTGAATTGTATTTGGGCCAACTCACATTTCTTGATTTATCATTGGGAAGAGGCTTTTTGAAAATCATTCAACACTTTAATAAAATATCCAACATACACAAGGTACACATACATGATTAATATAAAATATAAACATATTTATTTGTTGAATTCCTTTAATTAAATTTAGCATTTGCTTCAATCAGTAACCTAATATAAGATGGAACTATGAAAGACAAGGCTATATTTGCCAAGTTGTTGATTATTCATAAGATCTCGATGAATATACGATTATGTTCCATAGTTCTTAATTACCTTTATCACATCTTTTGATATTAATCATTGGCATTAATTATTTATTGTCATTAATAATGATATATGTTTTATTGAGAACCCAAAAATATATATTTGGTTAGTGACTAAAATATATACATTTGAAATCCCAATATGAAAAAGCTAGATTCGGGCTTTGATTCCAAAGAGACTTAGATAAGGAAGGTTTCAAAGTAAAAACATGCATGTTTGGGTAATAAACTAAACATATTTTTGTTGACAGTATAACATAATATTTTATTTTATTTTCATGTATATATGTATAAATTATGAAAGATAAAATCAATTTAACACTTCACTAAAATCCCTCAACAGCCTTTCAAGTGTGGGTATACCTACTCAAGTTTAAAAATTATCCTAAATAGTGGTTGGCTATTATCAAGAATATTTTATATTATAATGTTCTATAAGATAAAATTTAAAAGCTATTTATAATCCTAAAATTAAAAGTACAAAGAAAATTCATTTTTAGCCTAAACCCTAACAAAAATAATTATGTAACCCTAACAAAAATAATAATGTAACTTGCACAATAATGTAAACCACTTACATTTGATAATTTTGAACCAAAGCTTCTAAATAGAACAATGTAATGTTCTCCTTATTTTCATTTCTATGTAATGCTTTTGTATTTCAAAGAAAATGAAATTATTTCATTCAAAACCTTGAGTACATACATAGAAATAATACAACATTACCTCAAAAAAGAAAGTGTATGCATAGAATAGAACGAGGCACTATGGGGAAAAGAAATTCATAAAATATAAAAAAGATAAACATTTTAGGGTTCAGTACAATTGGATAATAACTATTAAACACATACCATTGGCTACAAAGAGAAATGATAAATGACGGGTGGGGATTTTTAAATTGAGGAGAGCATATTTGATGACTCATCTTATCTAAAAATTGGCACTTATTTTATACATGTTATATTTGATCATATAAAAAAATTGGAGAGCTTGAATAATAGTATAAACACGTTATATTTTGAATGATTAGTAAACTAGAGATAAGTAAATAGTGTACACAAATAATTAAAAAACTCAAAGCTATAAACTAAAAATAAAATTCAACTATTAATTTAACAAGTTAATTTTAATAAAATTAAAATAAAAAATTTGATAAGTGCATAATGTTTTTGTTGCGGGTCATCATTCCAAATTTGAATTCTACAAGAGTAAGATATGTTAGGCATCTCCTAGAAGAAATAAAGAATAATCTTATATTATTGCCACCATATAAATCCAAAAATAGATGAATGTTATATTCTAAAAGCTCCTTTGCTTTTTTCCTAAAATGAAATGGGACTCTAAATCTATATTTATTATTCCTAAGCTATTTGACATCACACCTATTTTTTTTTATCCTACTAGAAGAAAGATGTGGACTAGTTTTTTTGTCACAAGTAAGACTATTGAATCAATTGCATATAATAGTCTCATGTTACTATCACCATATGTACATTGAAAATAGATGAATGCTATTCTAAGATGTCCTTTCCTTTTGTTCTAACATTGAATACTATTTTGTATTGATATTAATTGTTTGGTTCTATTAGATACACATAGATTTTTGTCTAATTAGAGGAAAGACTTGGACTACTTTTTAAGTCTTTGTGAAGACTACATAATGCATTGCAAATAATACATTCATATTATTACTGCCATATGTAAATCCAAAAAGAGATTAATGTTGTCCTAAAAGCTTCTTTCCTTATCGCCTACAATGAAATATGATTCTAAATTAATACACAAATAAGATTCTAAATTGATACACGTAATGATTTTTTCTATCATATTTGATTAAGTAAAAGAAAACATAAATTACTTTCAAGTATAAGACTATTGAATGCATTGGAAAAGGAAAAGTCTCATATTATTACCACCATAAGGAAGCCTTAAAAATAGATGATTTAAAAGATCCATATATTTTCTCCTAGATTCTCAAGTGATATTCCCATTGTACGTACATAGATTTTCCTCCAAGTGGAGTAAAGACCATAGACAACTTTATGTCATGAGTCAGGACTACTTTATGTCATGAGTGAACCCTATAGAACGCATTGCGGGTCATTCACGTCTGCACATCTTTCGGATATATCAAATCCATCTAACATCAAAAGCCAAATCCATGTCTGCAAGCAAGCACCACGAAATTGCATTATCGCTGATGTGAGAAAGAAAAGTAACATATCTACAATACTTTAGTTGCGAAAGTCCTACACCAAGATTTCTACACAGCGAACTCTTATTTTTTTTATTTGTCATATTTTATTAGTTCTTGCCATAGGCAGGAATACTTATGCATTCATGTCACTCTAATATGACATTAACACTAGCCAATCAAATCAAAGAATTTAAAACATTATATGAAATTTCAAATGTTTATATCATTTTCTAATTTTTCATTATTTTATAAATCACATTTTTCATCCATTCTATTGATCCATACTATTTTTGGTGGGGGAGAAAATTAATTTTCTTCCACAAAAATACAATTATTTTCTAACTTCATCTTGCATTAATGAATGCATTAATTACAACTTTATCTTCACATTTGTTGATAAGATTTTTTTTCAATCATTTTATCTTCCACCTCACACAACATCACACAACATGTCTAATCAATATTAATTCTCACTAACAATATAATTTCAATATGTTATATCTTTGTATTTGAATTTCTAGTTTTTTTAAAATTTTGATTTTTTAATGAATGTAGTTAAATTATTACTATTATTTTACTTTTTAAAAATAAATTATGCAATATTATTTTTTAATTATATTTTATAATAATGTTTGTAATATGTATAATTGATAAGTGTTACAATTTGTAAATTATATCATTTATTATTATTAATATTTTATATTTAAACATTTTATCATTTAGTTTAAGTATATTTAAAGCATAAATATATATTTCAATATTAAATTAATAATTATATTTTACATCAAAAAAACATAGTAAAGGAAATAATCACAAAAATGAAATAATTCAATTCTAAAAGATATGCAAATTATTATTAAGTTTTTATAAACTATGTATTAAAATTAAATAGTTATATTCTATTTCTTATTTATTACATCATATTTATTCATCAACATCAAATTTATATGTATTTATCATTGAGGGAGTTTTTCCGACTACTTATGGTTCTCTAGTAGCATGCATAACATGCTTAAACATATAATGTGATACTCCAAATGCTTCATCACTTCTTCAAGTTCTATAATTCAGATATTGGTATGGATAACTTTCCTCATTGCACATATTTTATGTTTTCAATGTAGAAGGTGCAAATTTGTCTAAAGCATATGAATTGATCATAGTATGATATTAGGTAGTTAGTACCATATTGGGTACTTTGGCCTCTTATTCTTGGGCTTAAATACCCAAATATATAATAATATAACACAAGAACTTAATAACAAAATATGAGTCATTCTATCAGATCACAAGTGCATTTCTAGGCAAAAATTAATGCATTCACAATGTTAATTTAGAACTATTTAACCTTATTCTCACTCATCCACACCTCTACAACCATTATGCAGTAGGCAAAAACTATGACGCATCACGTCTCTTGTTTGTTTTGGAGGAGACTTACATTATTGTGTAGATATGTATGCACTACATTATGATTTTTTCTTATAAAAAAATTTAAAGTGGAAAATAAGTATATAATTTTGTGGATATTTACTTTAAAAATTGCATATGCTATAGAATAGTATAATATGATCAAGGAAATTTAGATTAGAAAGATAATATATTGTGAAATTATCTTATACAAGTGTAATTTATTGCAAAATGACAAGATTCAACATAATTGAACACTAAATTTCTAAAGTCAATATTTACTAGATGGCTTATTTTGTGACATTTACCATTCAATAGTTTACAAAAAAATGGCTCATAAGTACCCATAATACTAAGCAAAAAAAATTAATTATAAGGTGAATTGTATCTAGGCCAACTCTCATTTCTCGATTTATCATTGGGAAGAGGCTTTTTGAAAATCATTCAACACATTAATAAAATATCCAACATATACAAGGTACACATACATGATTAATATAAAATATAAACATATTTATTTGTTGAATTCCTTTAAGTAAATTTAGCATTTGCTTCAATCAGTAACCTAATATAAGATGAAAATGTGAAAGAGAAGGTTGTATTCGCCAAGTTGTTGATTATTCATAAGATCTTGATGAATATAAGATTGTGTTCCATAGTTCTTGATTACCTTTATCACATCTTTTGATATTAATAATTGGCATTAATTATTTATTATCATTAATAATGATATATGTTTTGTTGACAATCCAAAAATATATGTTTGGTTAGTGACTAAAATATAGACATTTGAAATCCCAATACGAAAAAGCTAGATTCAGGCTTTGATTCCAAAGAGACTTAGATAAGGAAGGTTTCAAAGTAAAAACATGCATGTTTGGGTAATAAACTAAACATATTTTTGTTGACAATATAACATAATATTTTATTTTATTTTCATGTATACTTCACTAAAATCCTTCAACATCCTTTCAAGTGTGGGTATACCTACTCAAGTTTAAAAATTATCCTTAATAGTGGTTGGCTATTATCAATAATATTTTATATTATAATTTTCTATAAGATAAAATTTAAACGCTATTTATAACCATAAAATTAAAAGTACAAAGAAAATTATTTTTTAGCCTAAACCCTAACAAAAATAATAATGTAACTTGCACAATAATTTAAACCACTTACATTTGATAATTTCAAACCAAAGCTTCTAAATAGAACAATGTAATGTTCTCCTTATTTTCATTTCTGTGTAATGCTTTTGTATTTCAAAGCAAATGAAATTATTTCTATGAAATGCTTTTGTATTTCAAAGCAAATGAAATTATTTCTATGAAATGCTTTTGTATTTCAAAGCAAATGAAATTGTTTCCATGCAGTGCTTTTGTATTTCAAAGCAAATGAAATTATTTCATTCAAAACCTTGACTATATACATAGAAATAATACAACAATACATCAAAATAGAAAGTATATGCATAGAATAGAACAAGGCACTATGGGGAAAAATAATTCATAAAATATTGAAAAGCTAAACATTTTAGGGTTCAGTACAATTGGATAATAAGTATTAAATGCATACCATTGGCTACAAAGAGAAAGGAGAAATGATGAGTGGGGATTTTTTAATTGTGGAGAGTATATCTGTGACTCATCGTATCTAAAAATTGGCACATTTTTTTTATACATGTTAGATTTGATCATATAAAAAAATTGGAGAACTTGAATAATAGTATAAACACGTCATATTTTGAATGATTAATAAGCTAGACATAAGTAAATAGTGTACACAAATGATAATTAAAAAACTCGAAGCTATAAACTAAAAATAAAATTCAACTCTTAATTTAACAAGTTAATTTTAATTTTAAAAAATAAAATAAAATAAATTTGATCAGTGCAAAATATTTTTGTCATGGGTCATCATTCCAAATTTGAATTCTACAAGAGTAAGATACGTTAGGCACCTCCTAGAAGAAATAAAGAATAATCTTATACTATTGCCGCCATATAAATCGAAAAATAGATGAATGTTATATTTTAAAAGCTGCTTTCCTTTTTTCCTAACATTAAATGTGACTCTAAATCTATATATATTAGTCCTAAGCTATTTGACATCACACCTAGTTTTTTTTATCTTACTAGAAGAAAGGTGTGGACTAGTTTTCAGTCATGAGTAGGACTATTGAATCCATTGCATATAATAGTCTCATGTTACTACCACCATATGTATATTGAAAATAGATGAATGCTATCCTAAGATGTCCTTTCCTTTTGTTTTGACATTGAATATTATTTTTTATTGATATTAATTGTTTGGTTCTATTAGATACACATATATTTTTGTCTAGTTAGAGGAAAGACTTGGACTACTTTTAAGTCTTTATGAAGACTACATAATGCATTGCAAATAATACATTAATATTACTAGCAATTGCACCTTAGTCTGCAATAGGTATGCTGAATAAATTTTGAAGGCCAATTATGGAAAAGATCATAACCTAGATTATAAACACAACCCTAACCTTAATTATTAGATAAACCTAAACCATTATCCTTACCATAACCTTATGCTTAACCATAAAATTAAACGTGTTCCAAGGTCTAACTCTAATTCTACCCCTAATACTAATCCATTATAATATGTATGTTGTAATCACTTATACTAACCATAATTGTAACATTTTCCTAATCTTAACTCTAATCCTAACCCAAACATTAAAACCTAACACAAAACAAGATTATAACCTAGACTCTAAAACTAATTTTAACTATAATTGTGACATAAACCTAAATCATTATCCTACCACTAACCCTAATTATATATCTAAATCAAATCCCTAAGTTTGATCATAATTACAACCACAATATAAACTTTTAAGAGAACCATAATCATAATTGTAAACCTAAATCCAAATCCTAATAAGAATATGAACTATGATATAAATCTTAGCCCTAATCATAATACTAACTATGATATAACCCCTTACTCTGACTATAATCATAACTCAACTATTAAACTCTAATCCAAAACAAAATCATAGCTCAAAGAGTTAACCTAATTGTAACCCTATGTGACATTAGTGACTAGTATAAAATGATTAAAATTCATGATTGAGAGCAATTTAATGATTCAAGCCCAAGCGAGATATCAAAGCCAAAAGAAACATCACAACCAGACGAAATGCAGAAGAATAGGAACAAGATTTGGGTTGAGAGCTAAAAAGAGGATTTCCATAGAGGGCAGCAGCACCCATGGCATCAGCTTCACTGAGAAAGTGTTGCACAAGTCTAGGTAGAAGCAAACGAAACATGACAGACTGATGAACAGTTGAATGGTCGAGTCCAATCACATGCTCATTTTCATGCAGAGCCACAACGGGTTATAGTGAATCTCAAACTTCAAATCAAATTAGGAGACCACATTAAAAAAAAAAAAAAAAAAAAAATTTGAAATGTTTGGTAAATAGAAATGCTTCAGAAAGGGAGTCGACAATAATAATGGTACCAGAAGGAGTGGTAGCGTAAACATAAAAGTTATTGGGTGAACCGATAACAGCAGTCAAATATACTAAAGATAATAGATGGATAGATTCATTTCAATCATCTTGCATTGTTCTAGTGCACTTCTGATCATAGATTGGATTTTGCAATTGCACAACTCCAGTATAGGGACGCCTTCACCGTAATTACTACCATATGTAAATCCAAAATCAGATGAATGTTGTCCTAAAAGCTTCTTTCCTTATCGCCTACAATGAAATATGATTCTAAATTGATACACACAATAATTTTTCCTACCATATTTGATTAATTAGAAGAAAACATAAATTACATTCGTGTATAAGAGTAGTGAATGCATTGGAAAAAGAAAAGTCACATATTATTGCAAGCATAAGTAAGCCTTAAAAATAGATGATTGTTATCTTAAAAGCTCCTGATCTTTTCTCCTAGATTCTGAAGTGATATTCCCATTTGACATACACAAATTTTCCTCCAAGTGGAGTAAAGACCGTAGACTACTTTAGGTCACTAGTCAGGACTACTTTATGTCACGAGTAAACCCTGTAGAGTGCATCGTAGGTCATTCACATCTTCGCATCTTTCAGATATGTCAAATCTATCTAACATCAAAAGCCAAATTCATGTCTGCAAGTGAGCACCACGAAATTGCATTACCGCTGACGTGAGAAAGAAAAGTAACATCTTTCAGATATATCAAATCCATGTAACATCAAAAGCCAAATCCATGTCTGCAAGTGAGCACCACGAAATTGCATTATCGTTGACGTGAGAAAGAAAACTAACATATCTGCAATACTTTAAATGCAAAAGTGGTACACCAGGATTTCTACACAACGAACTCTTTTCTTATTTTAATTTGATGTTGTGAAATATAAGAGAGTCAGTAATCATGCTCCGCCCAGTTCTCGCCTTCCTTCAACTTATTCTCAGCTGCCTACTTATGATTCCCCATTGTGCTTCCCTCTCGCTAGACGGCCAAATCTTGCTGAAAATCAAAAAAGAAGATTGGAGGGACCCCAATAATTCTTTGAGCAACTGGGATGACTCTCACCAAAATCCATACGCTTGGAACAGAATATCTTGTGATAAATTCAACACTGTTACGGCTGTTGATCTCACTGGTCACTCCATTTCTGGCAACTTGACTTCTGCTATTTGTGCCCTACCCAATCTCACTGGCTTGACTCTCCATCACAATGCTTTCACCAGCCCCTGTTAATTATTGTTAGTTGGACAGCTATTATTTCTGATCTGAAAATAGCAGTTGTATTTATGGGTAGCTTGGACAGTTGTTTGTCCTTATCTATGTATAGCAGCACTATTTATGGGTAGTTTGGATAGTTGTTTGTCCACTTGCCAAGAATTAGTAAATGGTTGTTGCAAGGATAGTTATTTACTAATTTTAGTGATTCCCTTTTGGACACCTTGCAACCAATTCTGTTATTGGCTGTCGAGTTGTCTTAATCTCAACCATTGGTTTGATTTAATCTCGATCATTGGTTTACCAATGAGAGTAGTATAAGAGAGGGTCTATGGGGCATTTGGAGAATAAGGGAGAAGTTTTTGAGAAATGTTTGCAGTGTTAGCAAGGGCGCAGTGTTAGTGTGAGGATAGCAGTGGGGAATATCAGCGGGAGAAATTAGGAGGTTGTCAGAGTTCTGCTAGTGAGAGGCAAGGAATTTTGTATCTCTTGATTTGCTGAAGTTTAATATAATTTCTCATCTGTAGAACTGGTTTTCCCTTAGCGGTTTTTTCAGGGACAATTTGTCCGAAAATATTGTGTTCATTGTGTTGTGCATTTCCTTCCATATTTTATAAGTGAAGTTGCAGTTGTGTTATTTTTCGATATTAGCTGGGAATTTATTTTCAGCAGTTTAATAATTTTTTATGATAGGAGATTAATAATTAGTGACTACAATAGTTAGATTTTTCACATGGTATCAGAGCATTGTTAAGGGTAGAAGAGTTTTTCCCTAGAAAAGAAATTTTCATCTCTTTAGATTTATTATTGCTTTAAACCCTTGAGATGGCTTCAGCTGGTTTGAGAGACCAGGATAGATTGGATGGTGCCTCAAATTTTGGTGTCTGGAAGGTCAGAATTTCTTTATTGTTGGAAGAGAATGGTATCAAGGATTATGCTACCAGTGGTGTACCTGTACCAACGGATGCAACACAGCTTGCAGCATATAGGAAGGACAATGCCAAAGCAAGGAGGATTATCCTTGATGGTGTCAAGGATCATATTGTTCCACATATCTCGGAGCTAGATACAGTAAAGAAGATGTGGGATGCCATTCTAAATCTATACCAGAATGCTACCATCAACAACAAGTTGATTCTCAGAGAGAAGCTAAAGAATACCCAAATGAATCAGGCAAAAGACGTCACAAGTTACCTCACCAGGCTCAGACTTGTCAAGGATGAGTTAGCAGCTATTGGAGATAGCCCTAGTGATGATGAGCTAGTGAGAATAGCCCTAAATGGGTTTACTAAAAAATAGAGTGTCTTTGTTCAAGTTGTTAGTGGACGAGATACTTTACCGAGCTGGGATCGACTATGGACTGATTTCACTCAGGAGGAGTTTAGACTAAGTCTTGTCAATGGAGCCAACAAGAGTTAGAAAAATGAGGTGGAATAAGAGAATGTTGCCCTAGCGGGTAAAGGGAAAGCAAAGAAGGGATCTAGCGAAGAATCAAATTCACAAAGTGAAAAGAAGAAGAAGGACCTTTCTAAGGTCAAGTGTTTTGGATGTCACGAGTTTGGCCACTATGTTAGTGATTGCCCAGAGAGGAAGAAGGGTAAGAAGTAGGTGCCAACTTCAACAAGTGCAGAAGAACTCTCTAGTAGAATGGAAGATGAGTTTGCACTCATAGCTTGTATGGTTAGCTAACCCTCACAGTGTGTTTGGTATATAGATAGTGGGGCATCATTTCATATGACAGGAGTTAGAGAGTACTTCTCTAGTTACAAGGAGGAGGACACCAACATCCAGATTTCTGTGAGAAACTTGTCCAAACTCAACCCTGTTGGGAAAGGGACTGTTCAGTTTCAGAGGGAGAATGGAAAGATAATTCCACTTCATGATGTGTTATATGTGCCAGGCTTAGGTATGAATTTGATTTATGTATCTGTTCTTCAGGATAGGGGGTATAATGTACTCTTTAGAGGGACACATGTATTAATTAAGAACAAGGATTTGAAATCACGAAGTGGTCACCTTTATAGATTGTAGTTTGATACTCCTAAGGCACATATGATTAACAGTAATCCTAAAGATCTTGGAGAGCTATGGCATAGGAGGATGGGCCATATTCATCATGGAGCACTTAGATTGCTTCGTGAGACCGTGACAAGTGTTCCAG
Organism: Cupressus sempervirens; assembly: GCA_028749045.1. Taxonomy (NCBI): domain Eukaryota; kingdom Viridiplantae; phylum Streptophyta; class Pinopsida; order Cupressales; family Cupressaceae; genus Cupressus; species Cupressus sempervirens. Next base: position 236,035,674 of record CM053791.1, read on the forward strand.
AGGTGAGCACAGAGCATGATGATGTATGTAAGGGATGTGCATTGGGGAAGTTTGCGAAAGCATCTTTTCCAAGGAGTGACACCAGATCTAAGGGTGTTCTTGATCTAGTACATTCAGATGTTTTTGGACCAATGTTGACGAAATCTCTCAGAGGATATGAGTACTATGTTACTTTTATTGATGATTTCTCTAGAAAGACCTCGATATACTTCTTGAAGACTAAGGATGAGGTTTTCAGTCAATTCCAAGAGTTCAAGGTTCTTGTGCAGAACTCGACAGGAAAGAAGATAAAGGTTCTTCGGTCAGACAATGGAGGCGAGTACAAAGGAAATGTCTTCCAGGAGTTCTGCACCAGAGAAGGAATCAAGGGACAATGGACTGTTCCTTACAATCCACAACAGAATGGAGTTGTTGAGAGGAAGAACCGTTCTATATCGGAGGTAGCAAGAGCTATGCTACATCACCAGGACATGCCCCGTTACTTATGGGCAGAGGTGTGTAATACAACAGTCTACATTCAAAATAGAGTTCCACGCAAGGTGCTAGGGAAGATGACACCAGAGGAGGCTTTCACAGGGAAGAAGCTAGATGTTAGTGACTTCAAGATATTCGAGAGTTTGGCATATTGTCATAGTCCTAGAGATACACGTACAAAGTTAGATCAGACTGCAGAGAGGGGGTACTTTGTTGGGTACAGTGAGACCTCAAAGGCATATAGGATTTTCATTTCGGGGACTAAAATAATTATTGTCAGATGGGATGTCAAGTTCATGGAGCACAAGGCATTCTGGAGATCCAGAGATTTGCTAGCAGATGATCAGAGTAAGCAGCCAACAGAAGCTCCAAGACCAAGTCTAGGGCAGCAAAGCTCAAGTACAGTTACAAGTATGAGTGTAGACTCAGTTAGTGAAGATTCATAGAGTATGGAGCAATAGGTGCAATAGGAAATGCATCTAGAAGACTTTGAGGTTGACATTTCATCCTCTATAGTTGGCAGCAGGAACCATGTGGTTCCAGATACACAAAGGGATACTCAGGAGTTTGTGGGAGCTCCTAGGAAGAGTACTAGACAGCGAAGGCAACCAGCCAAGTTCAATGACTATGTGGCATTAGTTAGTCAGTTGGTAGATAGTGAGCCTTCTAGCTATCAAGAAGTTGTAGAACATTAGGTATGGCAAGATGCTATGGTTGATGAATATTTTTCAATAATGCAGAATGATGTGTGGGAGGTAGTACCTAGACCAATAGATAGGGCTATAGTTGGATCTCATTGGATCTATAAGATAAAGCACGGTGCAGATGGTAGCATTGAGAAATACAAGGCTAGGTTCGTGGCAAAGGGGTTCTCTCAGAAGAAGGGAATAGACTATCAGGAGACATTTGCTCCAGTTGCCAGGTATACTTCTATACGAGCTGTAATCTCACTTGCAGCACAGATGGGATGGCAAATCCATCAAATGAATGTCAAGACAACATTCCTCAATGGTGAGTTGAAGGAGGAAGTATACATAGAACAACCAGAAGGCTTTGTAGCACACTGCAAAGAGACCCATGTGTGCATATTGAAGAAAGCATTGTACGGACTCAAGCAGGCTCCTAGAGCGTGGTATGAGCGCATTGATACATACTTGCTGAAAATGGGCTTTGTGAAGAGTGAAGCAGATGCTAAGCTCTACTACGTGATGTTTGGGGGTGAGATTCTCATTCTTGTTCTTTATGTGGATGATCTATTTCTTACAGGTTCACTAGGGCTCATAGTGGATTGTAAGAGGAACCTTGCAGAAGAGTTCGAGATGAAGGATTTAGGACTTATGCACTACTTTCTAGGCATGGAAGTGTGGCAGACAGATGCGGAGATTTTTTGTGGTCAAGGGAAATATTGCATTGAAATCTTGAAAAAATTTGGGATGGAGGATTGCAAAGCCATGTCTACACCCATGATCACGAATTGGAGGAACGTAGATACATCTAAGGAGAAAGATGTAGATCCCACTTTATATAGACAGTTGATTGGTTCACTTATGTATTTGGTCAACATTAGACCAGATATAGCATTTGCAGTTAACTCTCTTAGTCAGTTCATGGTTGAACCAAAGAGAATGCATTGGATAGCGGCTAAGCATGTGCTACGTTACTTGCATGGTACAGTCGAGTATGGGATTAGATATGTTCGAGGTGAAGGTATCAGGTTGATAGGCTATACTAACGTAGATTGGGCAGGAAGTACAATAGACAAAAGGAGCACTTCAAGGTGTTGTTTCAGCTTGGGATCAAGAGTTGTATCTTGGTTCAGCAGGAAGCAGAAGTCTATGGCTCTAAGTTCAGCAGAAGCAAAATACATAGCAGCTAGCATGGCGACATGTGAAGCTATATGGCTTTGGAAGTTGTTAGTAGCCTTGTTTGGTCAGAAGGTTGAGACTACTGTGATACATTGTGACAATTAGAGTTGCATCAAGTTGTCTGAGAATCCAGTGTTTCATGATAGGTCTAAACATATAGATATCAAATATCACTTCATCAGAGATTGTGTACAAAGGAAAGTTGTTTAGCTACAGTACATACCTACAGAGGAGCAGGTAGCAGACATTCTGATGAAGGCTTTGGGAAAGGCCAAATTTATCTTTTTCAGAGATAAGATGGGTGTCATGCAGAACAACTTCCTCACTAAGAGGGAGTGTTAATTGTTGTTAGTTGGACAACTGTTATTTTTGACCTGGAAATAGTAGTTGTATTTATGGGTAGCTTGGACAGTTGTTCGTCCTTATCTATGTATAGCAGCACTATTTATCGGTAGTTTGGACAACTGTTTGCCCACTTGCCAAGAATTAGTAAATGGTTGTTGCAAGGATAATTATTTACTAATTTTAGTGATTCCCTTTTGCACACCTTGTAAACAATTCTATTATTGGCTGTCGAGTTGTCTTAATCTCAGCCGTTGGTTTGATTTAATCTTGGTCGTTGCTTTACCAACGAGAGTAGTATAAAAGGGGGTCTAGAGGGCATTTGGAGAATAAGGGAGAAGTTTTTAAGAAACGTTTGCAGTGTTAGCAAATAGTCTTGCAGTGTTAGCAAGGGCGCAGTGTTAGCGTGAGAATAGCAGTGGGGAATATCATCGGGAGAAATTAGGAGGTTGTCAGAGTTCTGCCAGTGAGAGACAAGGAATTGTGTATCTCTTGATTTGCTGAAGTTTAATATAATTTCTCATCTATAGAATTGGTTTTCCCTTAGCGATTTTTCCAGGGACAATTTTTTCGAAAATATTGTGTTCATTGTGTTGCGCATTTCTTTCCGTATTTTATAAGTGAAGTTGCAGTTGTGTTATTTTTTGATATTAGCTGGGAATTTATTTTCAGCAGTTTAAGAATCGTTTATGATAGGAGATTAATAATCAGTGACTGCAATAGTTAGATTTTTCACAGCCCCTTCCCACTTGGCCTCTTGCACTGCTATCATCTGCGCAAGCTCGATTTGTCGATTAACAAGTTCGCTGGAATGCCGCCCACTCATATATCCCAATTGAGTGAGTTGAGAGTCTTGAACCTAGCAAATAACGCTTTCAGTGAGACCATTCCTATATCTTTCGGAATATTGCCGAAGCTAGAAGCTCTATTATTGCATGACAATAGTTTGAGGGGAACATTCCCTTCATTTGTTGGGAACTTGGAGTCCCTAACGAACTTCACAATTGGGAGTAATCCTCCGAGACCTGGCGTTATACCGAGGGAGCTTGGCAAGTTAAAGCAGCTACAAGAGTTAGGGCTAGAAAACTGCAACCTTGTAGGCCTAATTCCACCATTCTTGGGCAATTTAACGAAGCTAGAAGCTCTCTTCTTGAACGGCAATAGTTTGAGGGGAACATTCCCTTCGTTTGTTGGGAACTTGGAGTCCGTAACGAACTTCACGATTGGGAGTAATCCTCTGAGACCTGATGTTATACCGAGGGAGCTTGGCAAGTTAAAGCAGCTGCAAGAGTTAGGGCTAGAAAACTGCAGCCTTGTAGGCGGAATTCCACCATTCTTGGGCAATTTAACGCAGCTGAAGTCGTTGGACATTTCGCACAATAATCTCTCGGGCGGCATCCCAACATTCTTGGGCAATCTAACGCAGCTGAGGTCGTTGGACATTTCGTACAATAATCTCTCGGGCAGCATCCCAACATTCCTGGACAATCTAACCCAGCTGGAGGAGTTGGATTTCTCGTCCAATCATCTCCGAGGCGAGATTCCGGGTAACATTGACCAACTGAGGAGCTTATCCAGTTTGAATTTTTGTGACAATCAGCTTAACGGCACAATTCCTCAAGCAATTACCAATCTCACAAATCTGATTCTTCTTCAACTGTGCTCCAATCGGCTTACTGGGACGATACCTGCTCAGCTCGGAGAGCTACATTACTTGAATAACTTGATGCACTACGACAACAAATTCAATGGCTGGTTATCACAGAATTTGGGTACGTACTCAAATCTAATTGTAGCTGATCTGTCCAGAAGCGGACTGGAAGGCCCTCTGGCAACAAATCTGTGCATGGGAGGAGTGCTGTATGGATCCGAAATCAGTTCAAACAATTTCAACGGTTCTCTGCCTTCTACTTTTAAGGACTGTAAGTCTCTGCGCTTTCTCTACATTGACAACAACCAGCTGAGCGGTGAGATTCCTCCGGGGCTATGGGGTGCTGTTAATCTCCAGGGATTGTTGTTAAACAACAATAAGTTCCGAGGCAAGATTTCATCTGCAATTGGCCAAGCGAAGGAGCTGAGTCGATTGAAGATAAGCAACAATCTGTTCGAGGGAAGAATTCCTGCGCAAGTCAGACAGCTCAAAAGTCTTCTGGTATTTGAGGCTGGCAACAATTGCTTGTCAGCCGCCATTCCCCGCGAGCTCGGGAGCTTGGATTTGGTAAATATTCTTACGCTTGACCATAACTTTCTGTCAGATGAGATTCCAAAGGAAATAATGTATCTTAAGAATCTCAGTGAGCTCAATTTGGGTCACAATAGACTTACTGAGGAAATCCCTGCATTGTTTCTGAGTGACATGACTAGTCTTGATTTGTCAAACAATTTTCTTTCTGGAGGGGTTCCTCCCGAATTGGGACTATCGAATATTTAAGTTTTCAATGTTTCCAACAATCACTTGTCTGGACGCATTCTCGATGGCTTAGACAATCTGGCTTACAAGGACAGCTTTGTGGGCAACCCGGGGCTATGCGGAGGTCGGAATTTGATGCTTCCTTCGTGTTCCTCTGATCAGCGCAATCTCCCGCCTCGCAGTTTGGCTACTCTTCTATCGATCTGTTTAGTTGTAGTCCTCATTGCCGTGTGTTCCGTTTGTGTATATCGTTCCTTGTATTACAAGAAGCCAAAAAGCACGCCATTGTGGAAAGTTACTCCATTCCACTCGAGATCAGTGAACGAGAGATACATCTTTCCGAATTTGAAGGAGACTAACGTGATTGGATCCGGAAGTGCTGGAAAAGTTTACAAGGTCCATATGCAGAACGGAGAAGCAGTGGCCGTTAAGAAGGTCCGTAACATGAGGAGATCAGTTGGAAGTTCGAAGAGAAGAAGTGACGAAAAGGAAAGTAAAATGGGGGAAGTGGAGGTGAATACCTTGGGGTACATCCGGCAGAAGAACATCTTGAAGCTTCTCTGTTGCATTATGAGTGAGAGTTTTCCTAATATGACTGATCGTTATCTTTCCAAAACTCCGGGCACTCGACTCAGTTTCGTCGTTGTCAAAAGGGCTTCATCGGCATTCCGAACAGGGGATCAGCAGCTCTTCGCACAGAGGCTAAAGGACTGATGATGGATATGGCTGCAACTCAAGGCGAGTTATGCGTGATTTATGTCATGTTTTGTATTCTCATCTATCATGCCCTAGTCATCGGCGTCTTCAATGGGAACGATCTACACAATAAACATGTATTTAAATACCCTAAAGATCTCTTGTTTGTTTAATATATTGGGCTCGGTTTCCTCTCTATTTGCATTACAGTTTTCTGGTTTGTAATTAATCTGCTCTTCCATATTTTGGGTTTTCAATCTAACAGAAAAAGAACACGTGGGCTGGAAATCGTCGACTTCTCAGAGCCTAGATGATCTCAAATGCAATTTTTTGGCTCAAACACAGTTTGTTGAGGTAAGACACAGCTAGTTGTCATGGCTGCTTAAACTCTTAAATTGGTTTTTTTTAATTTTTATGCCCTGCGGTGGGCTATCCTGACCATTCAGTGTTTTCATTAACATTGTATTTTTTACATTGTTTTGCCCTATTGTGACATGGTCTGTTACCTTTTAACTCTGAATGCCATGGATCCTCCTAGGGTTTGGACTCGTCAAGCATTTTCGTGTGGGCTCTTTATGGTAAGTAAAAATTCTAACACATGCTCTCTGATGACGGTCACATTTGGTTGTTGTTGTTGACCCCCTATTTTGGATCCCTCCTCTGCACCTATCAGAAAGAAGAGGTTGTTGCATTGTCATAGAAAAACTGAGCCTTGGCACCATCCCCAGAGATACAGTAATGATAGTATTCTTAGTGATCCAGGCTGCAAGCCTATGTGTAAATTTTCTATTCGTGGGGCCTGCAGAATTGATCCTGAAAACAAGAGACCCATCAATATTCCAAATGAATGGCCCATTGCATACAAGGGCCAGAATGTCATAAAGTTTTAGAGGAGGGCAAAGCACATCAATTAGGTATTGAGCAGCGAGGGCCAATTTCTGATTAGACCTCGAAACTCCACATGGTACCAATGGAACTCCTTTCCCTGCCCTTCTGTTAGATCCCACTCCTTACTGAAATAATTTCCTTCGCCATCAAATCTATAAGCACTTATCTTGACGGCACCTGGGAAATGCATGGTGCGTTTGTCTCTCTTTTTACTAACATGGGAGTCTCCATGTCATTCTCCTCTGCATCAGTGCTGGTTTCTTCGACATTTGGTGAATCTATAGCTCTTTGACCTAAAATTTGGGTAATTCAAAAACAAAAATGTTTCAAAGAAAAAACCTAAACTAGGTGTCAATAAATCCAAAATCCAAAATTGGGGCAATGAAATTAGCCAAAGTGAGCTATAATTGGCATTGGTATTCCCAATTCAACCTAAATATGAATGCTTCTAACATTGAATCATCCAGAATCCTAACTCGGTGTGACTGAATTTAAAAAGAAATCGAGCAAATGAATAGAAAACCAAAGAGAGATGTAACTAGTATAGACAAAATCACACAATGAACTGCAAAGAATCCTAAGTGGGTATGAAACAAATTCAAAATAGAGAAACACAAAAGTCCTTGTAAAAACAAACTAGTTGGGTATGGATTAATTCTCCAAAAAGCGTATAAACTTTCTCATGGTCATACCGTAATTGAGGGATGGTTAGCTATTATGGCTCATCCATCAGTCTAAAATTTCTGATTTGGCAACTCAAGTTGCTGAAATGAGTGAATTAATTAATGTAGGATGAGAGGCAGCATCATTTTCGGCGTAGGTAAGAAGAGTTGAATTGAAATTTATGGTACCCCGACACTTTCCTCTCTGCTTCCTGCCATCCATCTGTTTGCTCTTTTTGAGTTCCAACCAATTCAATGGCGTTTGGTCCTATTTGTAAGAATTGTGTGTTGGAAAAAAATTTTGTTCCTTATTTTATGGTGGGAGTCATGTATTCTCCAGAACTCTTGTATCTAATTTAGCAGAAAGATGTAAAGGTAACAATATGGATTGTGGAAGCATGAAATCTTTCAACAGTAATATTAGGCTGATAAAATTTGTTGTTGACTTGCCCTTACTTTTTCCAAGAGGTGTCAATTACTGCAAGCAGTCAAGCCCAATTTTTTTGGCTCCTGCTATTTTACTTGAGCTATGCATCAAGGTCAGTATAGATATACAGAATCTAGATTTTGTAAAGGTAGTAACATGTGTTGTAGCAAGAGCTAAAGAACATAAGAAGGCATCCATATGAAAATTTAGAAAGGTATTACAACATGCAACAAAAATTCAGCTATTGCTGATTTGATTATGTACTCTGGTGGGCTGCAAATAAGATACAAATGCATTCTTATGTCTGACTTTAGAATGTTGCGAACCTCTTTAGCACATAATTGGTATTGATATTTTCTGTCTGTCAAAAGTTTAAGTAATTGAATAGTTAATATCATACTATTTCAGTGCTTTTATGTTCCTATGTTCATTCCCATCAGATCTACTAGAAGCAACAAGGAGGCTAAAGATAACTTAAACTTTTGGATATTGCATGAAAAATATTACTAAGGTGCTAGCCAAAAGATTAAGCAGGGTTTGTGAGAGGAGTATGAGTTGAGCAGGTGAACCTTGTTGTATGTGGATTATGTTTGGATAACTGCCCATGGATTCATGAGACAAGCCAAAAGATGTAAGAAGTGTTGCATGAAAACAGATAGGAACACAAATTTCTTAATTAGTTAACTAACAATGTTATTTGCAAAATAACTGAACACAAAATTAACAATACTAACTAGGAATTAATTCATAATAAATCAGCTGAAGACTAAAGATTTTAGTCCTAAATCTAACTTAATTGTTGATAGAGTCTTTATTTCCTTATTCCTTGTTTGTAAAGACTCCATTTCATACTTGGATTAACAAAGAAAAATTATAAGCTCTCCCCTCTTGAGACTTCTTGTCCCCTAGCAAGACAAGGTTGGGTTGTTGAGGATATCAGTCCACTTCTAAGTGATAGTCTTTTCTGATTATGGAAGACCTTCCATTGCCATGCCTACTAGTGTAAGAGATTACATTTTTAAACAATGATAGCTCTATTTTGTCATATAACAGTTGTAACCAAAATATTATTTTACTTTGCAAAGTGTGATAAAAAATTATAGTGTAAGAGAAACTATCTCTGTAGTTTGCATTTGAATACATTAGCACAAAATCAAGCTATAAACATAACCATAGTTGGTTTGCACTACCAGGTATTTTTCTTTATTCCCAACAAACTAAGAGCTATGAGCAGAGATTTCTACTAAATTACAATTCTTCCATTTTACATGCTTTAATAGAACATTTAATGTCCTAATCCTATACCAAATAGAAGTCTAAGTCAAATTTAAGGAGATAGATAATGGTTTCATCAATCTATGGAATGTCCCTTGTTCTTAAAGGTTTGAGACTACCAAATAATTTCCCTCCTTGAACTATTTCCTCTGAATAAGAAATCCAATAATATCGTTTCACCAATCCAAGATCATTATCTCCCAAAGTAATGAGCAAGATAATTTTTGTTAGTGTAGTTTTTTATTTTTCCTATTTTGATAGGTTTTTTCTACACTTTTAATAATCTCACTTAGGTTAATAAAGCATGTCTTTTTAGGTGAATGGTTGTGAGGTGTCACCTTCCTACATGTGAGCATCCATTAGCTATCTTGAGAAGATACTTTGCTATCTTTAGTCTGATAGATGGTTGCTCCTCATTGGTTGGTGTTGCCACCTCCTCCCTCTTCTTAGCCTATATAAGCATGCTACCTGGCTTGTATTTGCATCTCTTATTTTTGCTTCCTCTTAATGCTATTTTGCTTCTAGAATTTGCATTACTCTCTTGGAGACTAACTCTATGATGCTATTTTGATTTTGTATCATTTGCATTCATAGTTTAGATATTTACTCTTTGCACTAGTTTTCTGGGTTATTAATCTTTTCAGATTCTAACATGGTATCAGAGCTTTTCTATGTGCAAGAGTAGATTTTAGTTTCCTTATTTGAGAGATTCGTGGGGGGCAAATAAACTTTATTGTAGTTTTTTGAAAAATGAAGTATGCTCTTCTCTTGCATCTTTGGATGATCCTGAGAATCAGAAAAGTTTTGACAAAAACAGTTTTTCTCTGGAGTTTCAATGTCAAATCTGACAACCAACTTGCATATTTGGAGTTTTCAATCAGCTTTGCAAGTTCCAGCATGCCATTGATGGAATTAAGAAGCTGATCCAGCATTTGCATGTCATATTTTGGTTGCTGGGGTCGTTTTCTGATTTTTGGAGCCGTTTTTTACTGTTAAAGGCGTCTTATTTACACTACAACAACATCTTCTGTTCATCAGCAAGAAGAACGCTTTCTGGGTTTTGTTTGCAGCCCCGAAAAACCATCTGGATATCTTTTAGATTTTGCATTCAAGTTGTATATTTTTTAGAATCGAGCATGCAAAGCTATAGCAATACCCCTCTCTGTTGGCAGCCGCAGATTTGAATGCAGTTTTCAAATGTCTCATTTTTGCTCATACGGACTCCGATTTTGATGATTTTTGTTATGAACTTGGCTATTTTTTTGTGCTCTATCCACTAGTGGAGTTATTTTTTGATTTTGATGCATGAATTCTTCAGAAATTACAGATTCTCAGCCATGACTGTGCACAGTTCTCGTTTTGAAAACTTCGGAGGATCATAACTTTCACATACGACCTCGTATCGAGTTGATTCTTTTTTTGAAAGTGCATGATTTTTTGAGTAGATCGCAGTGGTGCTATTTTTTTCCTTGATTATTGTGCCCAAGTTTTACTTTTAGCATATGCTCTTCATAAGGGTTTGTAATGCATTGAAATCAAGACCACTAAGTATCTCTTTCTAGTGGTAGTTGTAAATGCACTAAAATAAAGTGCCAAATCATATTTCTTTGGGGGGGAGGGGGGTTCTTTGATTGAGTAAGAAGGGGGGGGGGGGGGGGTGGGGCATTGTCGTGGCTGGGTTCTCTTCTTTTTAGCATTTCTTTGCATTTCTTCATCATGGATCAAAAAAATATGCCCATCCTAACTCCATAAAATTACTTTGAGTGGAAATCACGCATGAAAATTCACTTAAGGAAAGCTGGATTAAATAGGATAACTATGGGACTTGAAACTGAACCAGCTAAAGATGAAGATAAGCCTAAGTGGTTTAACAAATGTGATGAGGCATTTGGAACATTGTGTTTGTCTGTTTCTCCTGACTTACTATTTCACATTGAGTCTTTGGATACACCAAATGAAGTATGGACAAAGCTAGAAACACTATTTGGCACACAAGATTCAATGAGAGGTCATATGTTGGAAAATGAATTAATTAGTTTGAGTCCAGGCAATTTCAACACAATCCAAGATTTCTTCACCAAATTGAAATCACTAAGGCTGCAGTTAAAACAATGTGGAATTGAAAAGAAAGATGAACACCTGATTCTTAGTATTCTCTCTAAGCTAAGTTCAGAATATTCTATGTTTGTCTCTACCTTGTATGCTACTAAGGGTGCACTTGGTACTCAATTCACCATGCCATCTTTAGATGATTTTGCTATCAATCTCACTCAAGAACAGGACAAGCTAATCCAGATGGGCATTCTTAAGTCCTCTAAGTCACATGCCTTTGCTGCCAACCAAGGCACAAAAGAACAACAAGGTCAAAGTAGTAACAACAATAGTAAGGATAAGAAACAAAAGAATAGCGAGGAGAAGAAGGATTAGATATCGATTTCTTCAAAAGAAACTATTGATACACCATCTTCCAAGGGCAATAAGCCTAAGAAAGAAAAGGTCAAATGTGCCTATTGTAAAAGACCTGGTCATGATGAACATAAATGTTTGCAGAAACAACTTGATCACTTGACATACATTCTTGAGAAGAATAATATCAGTGTTCCTGAGTCTATCAAACAAAGTTCTAATGAAGGGTCTAACAAAGAAAAAGACAACAGCAAGGGGAAAGGAAAGGGCAAGGCCCTTTTTGTAGTTTCTTCCTCACCATCCACCTGGGTTCTTGATTCGGGTGCTTCACACCACATGGCTTCATCTAAGGAATTGGAGCCGTGTACTATGCCTTCTATTTTGATGGGTGATAACACTCTTGTTGAGGTGTGTGGGAGAGAGTCTGTTGATGTGGGGGTTGGCACATTCCATGATGTTCCTTATGTACCCTCATTGTCAACTAATCTCCTATCGGTATACTAGATCACTCACACAGGTTCAGGCAAGCGGGTTGAGTTCACTCCTGATTCAGTGGAGATATGTGAGTTGCACAATGATTCTATAGTTGCAGTTGGGAGAGCAGATCATCAGTCACGACTCTATATGTTTTCTCACTTTGTTCCTGATCCTCCTTTGACTGTTTCACTCATTCACTCTAATGATGTGAGCAGATTATGGCATGAGCAGTTTGGCCATCTTAACTTCCACTACTTTCATCAGCTTAATTAATAGAGCATGGTCACAGGGTTGCCTTCTACTTTGACATTGGAGTCACTTGGAATACATGATGGGTCAGATTCACTTGAGCAGTCTTCTACCTCCACTTTTGATGCAGAGAGTGATTCAGAGGACTCACCTCCTTCCTCTCCTAGTCATTATTCACAGGTTGATGATTCTCCATCTTTTGGTCCACTTTGGGCTAGACAGACCTTGCAGTTTGTAGGTGATTGGGTTGGGGATCCATCAGACACCAAGCAGACTCGTTTACAATTCCAAGATGCTCTACATATCTTCATTGCTACTGCCTCAAATCCACAGTCCTTTCATGAGGCTTCTGGTATTTCTGAGTGGGATACAGCTATGCAGGAAGAGTATAGTTCCTTGATGAGGAACCACACTTGGGATCTTGTCCCTTTTCCTAAGGGAAGAAAATTTGTTCGATGTAAGTGGATCAACTGGACAAAATTTGCAAGCTTTGCTGGAGGTGCGGGATGCTTCATCTTTTGGGGGGGCCTCTTCCTCTCACTTGGAGTCCTAATTTTCTTTGGGGAGTCTCTTTTCTCTCTCTTTTGGGGGAATTTTATGTACATGGGTACCTCATCAGGCTTGACTTGCCGAGACCCATTTCTACATCCACCTAAGCTTCGCTTATCGGGGGGTGTTAGTGTAGTTTTTTATTTTTTCTATTTTGATAGGTTTTTCCTACACTTTTAATAATCTCGCTTAGGTTAATAAAGCATGTCTTAGTAGGTGAATGGTTGTGAGGTGTCACCTTTCTACATGTGAGCATCCATTAGCTATGTTGGGAAGATACTTTGCTATCTTTAGTCTAATAGATGGTTGCTCCTCATTGGTTGGTGTTGCCACCTCCTCCCTCTTCTTAGCCTATATAAGCATGCTACCTGGCTTGTATTTGCATCTCTTATTTTTTCTTCCTCTTAATGCTATTTTGCTTTTAGCATTTGCATTACTCTCTTGGAGACTAACGCTATGATGCTATTTTGATTTTGTATCATTTGCATTCATAGTTTAGATATTTACTCTTTGCACTAGTTTTCTGGGTTATTAATCTTTTCAGATTCTAACAATTTTATCTATATATGTGTACTTGACAAAAGGTATTATCTCATCTATACTTGATACAAGTGATATCACTTCTATAATGACTGTCCTGATGTTCCATATACCTTTGGCCTCCTCTCATTTCTTAATGGAGGATATATTATAATGTTTCTCTATATGTATAATGATGAATTGGTAGTTCTAATCCATTGTTTGAGAATATGGAATGTATAGGATGTTAATATTGCTTATAGTGGGATGTTGCGATTTCCAATGTGTAGTTATATTCTTGCATCGAGAGTATGATGTTGTCTAAAAGTAGATGGTTTGTGCGTTTTGGATAATAGCTTTCTTTGGTGATTATTTGAAGTTGCATCTTCTAGTATATTGATGGTACCCTATTAATGCTATGAGATATTGATCACGAGTTTAATGTTGGAAAATATATAATGATGACCATTCATTGTTTACGCCTATGGAAACCTAAAAGAATCCATTATTTATCATTATCCAATACTGCTTTTCTTTACAACTCATAAACCCTTAATACTGCTATATCTATAATGTCATATCATTTCCTTTCTACCATTCATTATCTTCTATGCGCCTACGGCAATGATCAGATCCGTTCTATATTTGGTCATGATGAGTGCTTCATGTTTTATTCTTATCTATTCTGAAAAGTCTTTCCCTTCATCCGTATGCCAATTCTCACATTTCGAGTTCCCTTGAACTATAGTTTATCCAGTCACTAGTATAGAAGTATGGCTTCTATAATCACTATCAAATATCATTTCATTTGCTTCTTTTGTCAACTCTATATGATTCTTTCTGATACTATTATGGGTGCTGCTTGTGTTCTGTTTTGCCTATAAAATGTTTTTGAGCTTTAATGATTATTACTATGGCTGTGTATATACGGGGCCTTGTCTTCACTTCCTTTAAATGCCTATGATTCTCAGATTCAAGGGTGATCATTGGCTAGAGTTTGTGATCGCTCAGGGAGGTGCTGACATGATTTTATTCACTGGATTAAATATCATGTCTATGGGTTCATCTCTGTTTCGGGTTTGTGTCAAGATACGAATACCTACATGGTTTTACTTTGTATGTTGACTATAGAGTCTATAGATATAATTAAAGGTTCTTTCTCCTGAATTGTCACTTTTATAAGCTGGTGTCTTGTCAAGTATTACTAGTTCCGATATACTTGTCCTTGTTTACTTTTCTATCTCAATGGGAAAATATTGTATCTTATTTTTTTTTATTCTCCTTATATGTCTTTTCTAATTCTTTCTTATATCTATCAATTGTTGCGTATCAGTCCTTAATTCCTGACTGCAAGACCAGCTGTTATATGGTAAGCTTCTGAAAATCTTCTCCAATCTGTCTGCGATATCCTCCTTTTTTTTTTTCCTTTTCTCATTCTCCTTAATCTACCATATAAATATCCAGATAGATAATGATTTGTCAACGGTTGTGACCATTCTCTATAGTCACATTATTATAATTATTTAATATTTAACATGTACTAATCATATATTTAATGATAATATAATATTATGTGATGAAATAATTAACATTATTTTATCCAGTCGATGGACCAATAGTAGCATCTAAGGCAGAGGCAAATCCTGTTGATTATGTTGATTATACAGAAACTTCTGATCTTGATCTTGGTCATGCTGTAGATTATGCCATTGATTCTGTTGCTTATGCAAATCAGTTGAAGCAAAAATTTACCTTGTTGCCTATAGAATGGTAGGGCAGTAGTTGTTTAAGCCATTCATTATGTTCTTTATTTTGATCTTGATCCATCATCCTCAGTAGTTGAACCAGGTTCCTGCAACAACATACCTAGTAGCATATCTAGGAGCACAGCTTATAGTAGCATTTTATCCTGTTATGAGTTTTGGTACATAGTCCTAGCCAGTAGCATGGACCATAGCATACCTTTGCACCATCTCGAGATCCAGCATCAGCAGCTTGACCAGCAGACCTTATGAGGACTAGTGATCGAGATCTATACCTTCTGCCGTGATGTTGTTCCGGAAAAATTCTGATCTTTGTGATCCACACCTATAGTGAGTAATAGCAGAGCTAGAAGCACCAGAGGCAGCATAGGTAGTAGATCCAGTCAAAGCAAGGATGTATGAACTAATATATTCAGCAGTTGGTGATGTATATGGCAATTCTATTATAATAATAATATGTGAAATACAATCATTTTGTCTTTGTATTTAATTTTATTATTATATAATAATATCAAATTAATCCTTTTTATATATATTAATGAAATATACTTCTTCATTATAAATTAATAAATTATATTATAGTTTATTATTTTATTTTATTTACTATTATTAGGTTTTATTAAACATAGAATAAATAATTATATCTAAATATCTATTTATTCATTTGTTTAATTGTATATTAACTCTATTATTGTTAAAATCAATCTTAGAAATGGCGACATTGCAATCTACCTAAATTTTCAGTTACAATACATAACCAACCTCCAACTAGACTATGACCTCAATAGAGAAAGAAATCTGCAAAATTTCTCATCCCTGGGAAAGAGAGGAGAAGAGTACCAGCTTCTAAAATGAGTGAATAATGTAAATGGGTCTTTAAAATCTACGAAAACCCCTACTGAAATCTCCACCAAAATTTTATGACATCTCTTTCATAAGATCTGGGATGCCAATCTATGTATTTTGGCCAATGAGAATAATATCTATCTTTCACAGGCTAAGGATAATACCAATAATGACCTTCCAAGTTACCATATTCCCATACCTTGGGTCTAGGTTCTCTGTAATAGTAAGAAACCTCCTGTTTTAGCTGAGCTCTTATATTTGGTAGGTCCCAATAGTATGCAAGATATTGGCGCCTATAAACAGGGCTCCTTGTTGGAGCAGTATAATTGAATTCAAACAGCTAGAAATTATTGAGTTTAAATTATCAATATTTATCTACAAAGATGAGAACATTTCTAAATGTCATTTTCAACAAAGTCCATTCTTCATATTTATTCAGCGTGTTTTGTCAATCCTTTAATTGATCACATCCTACAAACATCATTCCTATTAAAAAACCCCATAAAACTAAGTTTGATCTAGGAATTTGTTAACCAATATCCTCATACTATGTTATGACTTCCATCATTGACATTGACATCTTATAAGGCATTTACCAATCACAACATCTAAAAACTCCTTACTTCTATTCTTTGATATGTGTTCCTACCCTTCTCATGCCTCTTCCATAGACTAAATTTTTTTTCTAGGCATAGGAAATGAGTATGCTGGCAAAGATGAATTTTGTGCATAACTAGTGGTCACCATATCTGATTGAGAAATACTAGCACATGCTGTATTTTCTCTCAACATTACAGTGCATCTCAATATTTTTGTTTATAATTTATCCTTCAATCTAAACACCTCATGAGACCACATTTTTGCAAGACTTAGTCAAGGTTAATGTATCTCGCCTAATGTTTCATTGCTCCACAAACATACTTGCCAGGAATCAGATCTATCAAAAAGTGAAGAGATGGGTTCTTTTTAAAACTGTGTTGTATAGAATTGTTCTGTACATCCATGGCAAGCACAACATTTGAAATCTGAACGACACTATGACTTCCATCATTGGCATTGACATCTTATAAGGCATTTACCAATCACAAGATCTAAAACTCCTTACTTCTATTCTTTGATAGGTGTTCCTATCCTTCTCATGCCTCTTCCGTAGACTAATTTTTTTTTCTAGGCATAGGAAGTGAGTATGCTAGCAAAGATGAATTTTGTGCATAACTAGTGGTCACCATATTTGATTGAGAAATACTAGCACAAGCTACATTTTCTCTCAACATTACAGTGCATCTCAACATTTTTTTTTATAATTTATCCTTCAATCTAAACACCTCATGAGACCACATTTTTGCAAGACTTAGTCAAGGTTAATGTATCTCGCCTAATGTTTCATTGCTCCACAAACATACTTGCTAGGAATTAGATCTATCAAAAAGTGAAGAGATGGGTTCCTTTTAAAACTGTGTTGTACAGAATTGTTTTGTACATCCATGGCAAGCACAACATTTGAAATCGCAATGACACCTTTGAAGCATTGAACTAAAGTACATTTATGTCTGACAAAAACCTACTCAAGAAGCTCAAAATCAAAGATGAATCAGACCTTAAAGAACATACTTCAACCATGGCTAGCAAGGTAAAAGTTATTAGCTATATTTTAATTTTCTTTGACAAAATTTGTTGTTGATTATTTTTTAATTTATCATTCACTGTTGTTGTTACAATGGAAGAATAATTGGTCATTCTATTGAAAACATTTCGGTGTCAAACAGTTTGTTGAAGGCTTCCCTGGTTCTTTTTCTTAAATCGATTTCATCATAGTATTTTAATTCTAGAGAAAATGATGAACTGCTGCTTACATCTCTATGCTAATATGCGTAATGGCTTATGAATATGTTTAAAGCATAAAGCATAAAGTTTATAAGTTTTTTTTTATTTTGGGTTTTTTACCTCATTTTGCATGCCACTGTGTTTTCTCAAGTTTTCTAGCATGATGTTGGTCATGGACCTAGACATCTATTTAGATCTTAGTCAGACTATAGTTGCACTTTTATGTTGCATTGGGAATCATGACACATGCATCCTCCTACGTCTATTATTGGTTGAGTGTATTTTTGGATTGTGTTCTCATCTGGTCCTCATGTCACGATCTTTTGATTGTGGTGCACTACACACGAGTACATGCACATACATTTGTTAGATGACTTATGAGCCCTGATCTTCCATGGTACTTCTGAGAATTATGATCATTTAGGGTTATGTTGGCAATATGCATGCCTATTGGAACTCATCATTGGATGAGCATGGGTAGGGTAGGGTAGCATATGGAGCGGCTTCTATCTCACAACTTGGCGATCATGGAACCAAAGGTTGGTAGAGGGAGTTTTAATCAAGTGATAACTAAATAAAATACCAAGTGGTAATAAAAAATAAGATAATAAAATGTGTGAACACCCAATTAAGTTCGAGGACATAGTGCATAAGCCTTCCACTGGGAAGTTGAGTTTGTACGATCCAAGCTTGGGCTTTTTAGTGCCAAGAAAATCTCCATGATGTCAACCCCTATGTAGTAACCCATTGAGTGTTTGACTAGGACCTGTAGTACTTTCATTATCTGATGATGTTAATTTTGACATATTTCCTTATTATGATATTTGGCATATGATTAGATGATGAATCTGCTTAGTTGGAGTATCTATTGCTTTTGGTTTAGCATGTTAGATTTCTTGTTCTTATGGTGTTATTATGCCTTAGCAATGGCATCCTTATAGGACAACTTTGACTATCTAGTTGGGAGTTGGGATGTTACACATGGGGGATGGCTAGAACCTTCAAGGTTTCATGATGCTATTACAGTTGGGAGGAACCATGCACTTAGTTCATTGTTTTGGTACTTTGTGATGTTTCTTTTGTACAATATGATGTTTCTTTTAGTTATTTCCCTTCACTGCTATGTTTAAATGTTTAGATTTAGTTCCATCTTTCAACTATATATTCGAGTGTCTATGCCTCAATTGTGGATCCGATGCTCCTTGATGTGGACGTTTTGACTTCTTTTTTTATTCCCTTTTTTTCTTTGGTGCTTTTCTTGTTGTTCCTAGGGTGACCATGTATCAACATTGGGTTATATTATAAAGTGTTGCATGCCCAAAGGAGAAGAATTGCATGATACTAGAAAGTATTGCATGTCCATAGGAGATCTATCATGTGATACTTTAATGTATTACACATCCTCTTGAGGGATGTGTATGATACTTGAGAAGTATCACACACCTTCTTTAGAAGTGTTGCCAAACCTTGAAAGTGTCACATGCCTTCTTTAGAAAGTTCGTACAATACTAAAAAGTATCACAGAATGTTGAATTATTGTATCCCCTAGGTCTTAGGAAAAATTGTTTGGGTTGATAGCAACCACTTTTTGGCTTGACCAAGAGTTTCTTGAAGGTGTTTTGGCTACCTTTTTAGGGATTCCTAAATACCTTGGAATTGCATTTTTATTTTGTATTTTTTTTATTTCAATTTTGATTGCATCCTTCTATGGTTCATTGTTGTTGGTTAGTAGTGGCGTTTGGAGATTTGTTGGTGTCTAGATGTTTGTTTAGTCTTCCATTGTGATCTTTGTGATCCATGTATGTCACACATATGTCATGTGCATCCATACTTTAAAAATAAAAAATATTGTCTTATATTTATCCTTTTTCCTAGGATCTTTGGGTAGGGCATTATAGTCTACATCACAAAAAATATACTGGCTACTTTACCACCATGATTTCTAGATAATATGCCCTTGTGTTACACCTGAAAAACCATGTTAGTATTGATATTATCATTTTATTCCTTAGTAGGTATTATCAAGGCAACTTCATCCTTTTATGTCATCGTATTGCAAGTTGCATTATCTACTTCATCTTCATCTACGAAAAATTGCAAGTGTATGACATCATGAATCTATCTTTTCACATATATATCATTATCATTATCATCACAATCAGACACATCATCATAGTAAGATTCAACCATGTTACAACCTATATGATCATTGTTATTTTCCTAGTTAGATTGATCATCATCTTCATTCTAGTAGGTAGAAAAAAATAATGTAACAGAACAATGCTCTAATGAATGAGGTAACTAGCATAACGTGAACCAATGAGAATCATCTATCATGTTGAGGGAATCTCTTTGAAAAGCATCAGGGGTTGTCTTTTCATTTGTATTTTTGGGAGGAGGAACAATAGGTTTACCATCTTTCCATTGGGTATTTTAAGGATAAATATGAATCCTACTTTTCCTATTGAAAATTCCCTTGGAATTGAGGCATGTCTATGAGAAGACTATTGTCATTTCTACTTAAAAAAATTCTATGATCCCTCATAGCACTAAGAACTTGATTTATCTTATCTGCTTCTTACTTCTTGTTCCTTTGAAGTTTATGATCATCTTTCTTATTAACTTTATACCCAAAAAGTCTGGGGACATCTCTTTTATTCCCCAACTTACTAGAGATACTTTCAATATTTACTACAATTTCGAAAGAATCTTTAAGAGTTCTTGGATCCTTATAATCTCTTAACTAGTATCCCATATTATCATCAAAAGTGTTAAAACAAGTCTTAAGACAAAATTTCTCACCAAGCCTCCTAACATGAAACAATTTGTACATTTCCTTATGAAATCTAGCATTAAATTTATGGACAAATTTATTCTCGAGCTTTTTTATATTCTTGAATTCATTCTATTGACATATCAATCAAGTTTGTTATTGGTAACGTACACTTATTTAGATTGTAAGTAGCTACTAAGTTTATTGTATAGTTAACAGTGTTTGCCAAGCATTTTAGTTGTCACCTAGCTCTACAATTGCTACTGAGTCCTTTGGACAAATTCTGGTGTTTATCAAGCTACATTGTGGTAACCAAGTGATTCATTTTATATGGAAAGTTTCATAATATATACCGAGTCAACAGTGCAGATCGAGTTTGAGACTACCTTGAAGTGATCAGTATGAACCAAGCTTCTACGTCTACCAAGTTCATGATGATGCCGAGCTTTGACAGTGGATGTCATGTATCAAGACTTCACTGAGTCAGCCTTCAGAGCCTGAGTGTCTACATTTGAGATGACTTTGTAATATTTTGTGTAAACTTGTATTGTGGAAAACTTTGTAATTATGTAATTGGATTGGTATATGTATGTAATATATTGTATCACATCCAGTGTGTGAATGAATTGTAATATTAAGTAGAAGGATGAATTAAAAAAAGGCTACAACAGTATAAGGAGTAGCAAGAATTCATCTATCATAGTAGCTGATTTATACACTCAGAGACATCTCATTTAGCAAACCAAGTTGTAGATTAGAGATCAACTACTACTTCATCCTAATAGGTGGATCAATCAAATCCTTTAACAAGGTAGACCTAATAGTATTTTGCAAATATCTTCACTAAGTGCATAGTTCATTGTATGTTTGTAAAACCTTTCAAAGGTGGACCTAGATTTCGTTACTACTCCTAATAGGGTAGATCATCAGAAGTGATCAATAGAAGCCTTAAAAGGCCAACTTTATACTATAGTACTAAAGCTTGTGGTTATCATCCCCACCCTAGTTTTACTTTCTATTTGGAAGGTTTCTGGGTCGCCAAATCTTTATGTCAAAGTGTTATGAATGCTTTCATGTTTTTAGTTTCCTATGCATGCAATTAAATTAGATTATATGTGAAGTATTAATGCTAATTGGACTATTGGATGAAGAGTTTAAGTTTGTAGAAGTTACTAATTCACCCCTCCCCTCTCAGTAACTTAACATTGTGAAGAATATTTTCAACAATTGGTATAAGAGCATTGTGGTTCTCAGGAGAAAGTTTAACAGCTTGAGCAAAGATCATGGCCATGGAGATATTTAGACTTGACAAAGCTATTGACAATGAGAAGCTAGATCTAGAAATAGCTATTGCTCAACTCAAGAAAGAAAAAAACCAACTCTCTCAATCCCTAAAAAGAAGAAAAGAGCTTGCAACTCAAATAAATGATTCACTCTACACTAAAGAAAAAATTGAAGACCTTCAATCAAGCAACTCAGAGGAAGCTAATGAAGAAATCAAAGAAGTCCTAGAGAATAATGGTTCCTTGCAATAAGAAGTAAGAAAACTAAGAAGAGAACAATAAATTCATTAAGGAAGGCTATGTGAAGTCATGGAAGAAAAGAACAAGATAAAAGAAGAAATAGAAGAAAAGAACAATGAAATCCAGTAACAATCCCTTCAAGAAGAAAACTTCATAGATTAGCTATCCAATGAAAATGAAGAAATCATGAGCCTAAGATCTAAAAATGAAAGATTTTGAAATGACCTAAACTTTGAAAGATAAATCAATGAAAGAGTGATGAAATCCCAAGAAGAGGTGAATCAGTTGAGTGAGAAAAATCTCTATAGATAAAAAGGAGAAGTAAGACTTAGATATATAGAAG
The DNA here is from genome assembly GCA_028749045.1 of Cupressus sempervirens. Lineage (NCBI taxonomy): Eukaryota > Viridiplantae > Streptophyta > Pinopsida > Cupressales > Cupressaceae > Cupressus > Cupressus sempervirens. The sequence continues at coordinate 236,057,985 of CM053791.1, forward strand.
AAGGAGAATCATCAAAAAAAGGAGCTCAAAAGTATCAAAGACCTACTTGCAATCATTGTGGTAAGATAGGTCATTTATCAAACAAATGTTGGAGCAATGGAAAAGAAAAATTCAACGAAAAGTGCTACAATTGCAATCAGCATGGTCATAAAGCTAATGAATGCAAAGAGAAACTAAGATTTGAAGGAAAATGTCACAAATGCAATAACCATGGGCACAAATCATTAGAATACAAAACCAATATATTGAATCTAGCAGAGTAGATTATGAAAGCAATATTTGGTTGGGAATACAACACCTAGTGTAGATGTCATTATTGTGGAGAAATTGAACACATTGGAATGAATTGTGTAAAACATCATATGAGGAAAAGAGATTCTACTAAAGTATGTTTCATTTGTACAAAATTTGGTCATCTTGCCAAGAACTGCATGAATATTGGTAGAATTGAAGATGAAAAGAAGGAAAAAGTTGATAACATCTAAAAATAGATGAGACAACAATGGGTTCCAAAGTCTATTGAGAATGAAAAACCAAGCAATGGTGATCAAGTCACTCAAGAATTGGGTGACTCTACCATCTCTACTTAAGTTCTCTAAGGAGGAGCTAGAACTAGGTTATTAAATAAAACATTCAAAATAGTTTTAGATTGAAAAAATAAAGATCCAAACCTATATTCAGGATACAAAGGGATCACCAAGTAAAAGGGTACTAGTGTCTACCAAGTTACCTTCTCTACAGAGTGAGATTGGGTCATAGACTCTACTAAGCAAGGTCGGGAGTAACTAAATTCTATGAGGTTACTAAATGAAAGAAGACTCTACCAAGCAAGGTTAGGAGCAATCAAGATGCATATGATTATCGAGTCACGAAGACTATGCCTAGTGTTTAATGAAAAAGGATGGATGATAGACTGTCAACATGATGTCAATTAATCTACCTTTTGTACTAAAGCATTTATGGTGATATTTTGATAAAAGACATAGAATTGAAGTCATTCTTACTATAAAATTCTTGAGAGCTATTGCGAAGTGTGTTCTTTAGGGCATCCAAGTGATTTGAGCGAATTATTAGTGAAAGATTTTGAATTCTCTGAAACCCTATCGAGTGAAGATGGCATCCAAAAGTAGCAAGGCAAAGTGAGGATCAGATATGTTGGTGCATGGTGTTCACTGGAAGACTCCGGAATTCAAACTTACCCCTACAATCACATAAAACCTAGATTTGAGTGAAGCACAATCACAAATCCCTTGAAAGGTACTATTTATCAATGATATTCACACTCACTTTAAATGTGTTATTCAAGAGATTGGTACTTTTGAAATGAATGAATCCCTAGGATAGCTATGTGTGAATGGAGTTTTGAAACCTAAGCACCAAGACCTAGAAACTAAAGGGTTAACTCACATTCCTCACATGCCTCATGAATTTAAAGTAAAGTGGATAAGGTTTATCCTTAGTTGAGTGCATAATGTGCAGTTGTGGTTGGAACAACTAGTGTTAATCACAAAGAAGATGATTCATTGAATCACCAATCTCCCAATGCTAGCCAAAGCCAAAAGGACAAAAACACTAAGTTGGTCAGAACTTGAAAAGAAAAGCCTAGTAGACTGAGATGATAGAGGAATGAATATTAGAAGTGTTACAAACATGGAATTGAAGTTTGGCATCCATATTATTGCACATAAGATTTATAGCTCGAGCAGGTTAAATAACATATCATGCAAAGTAGTTGACCTTGCATACAAGGTATTAAAGAAAAATCTCTCTTATGACCTTCCCGAGCTACTGTTGGAACAATTCCACAAGAATATGGAAAGCATTAGAGCATCAAAGAATAAATCATGTAAGTTAGGCTCCCTATTAACGTATTTATTCTTTTATGTTCACATTTTTTTCCCTTCAAAAAGCACTACTATATAGAGAAATGATGTGCTAGTGCTATATAAGATTAATGAGTTTATTGTTGAGATGGGTGAGAACTATAATAGTATTATGGAAAACTACTTTGATGCATTCAATGAAAATATTAACAAAAGGTTTAGGATACCCAAAAAGCTAGTTGAAGATTATAAGGATGATGTGTGTTTCATGGTGGATAGTGACAAAGTATACATTCAAGTAGTTAGGCCTAGAATAGCATGGGTGAAACCTCTTGGATATGAGGTTAATATTGATGAAACCAAAGACATCATTGAGGCAGTTTTTAATGAGCCAATGGATCCTAAGGCAAGATATTTTGGTACCTATGATGGAGGAAAGCAAGCATAGAGCTTGAGATCAAACTCCCTCAACTGGTTAACAAAGGAAAGAGAAGAATTGCTAAACTAAAATCAAGTTCTACTCTTTTGTTAATCAAAGGAAAAGGTGAGGATGAGGAAGAATCTAATGAAGAAGAACCATTAGAGAAGAAGGGCAAGGTAATTATCACCAAGCCACCAAAGCCATCTAATGCAATATTTACCATGAGATCCTCAAGAAAGAAAGTTGATAAGGAAGAAGGGGAAATTATATTTAGAAAACCTCTACCCACCTTCCAAGATAGGATAAAAGAACTACAAGATGGAGCAGGTATAATTTTTTTTAAAGCATTCAAGTATGAATCGATGACTGAGGAAGAACACAAGAAAATTGAAGATCTGGTGATGGACAAAATGGTCAAATAGAAATACTCACTAGACCAGCTTACTTCTTAGGTTCCTAATATTTTGATGGATAAGATTAATCCAAGATTGGAATTTTCTATGTAAACTACAAAAAATATCTATGGGAAAACTCTGAGGTAGCTTATACCGAGCATACAAAATGCAGAGGTAAAAGAGTCACTATAGAAAAATGAAGAAAAATTGACTCTAAAATTTAACACTTGTCTGATCTTCTAATGAAAGATATTGAACATGTTGTGAGGAATGCAACTAACACTTGGAAGAATGTATATCATCTTCATAAACTGATTTATTTCCCTATAAATATAAGTGATGATGATGATGATGAAGATAAGGAGAAAGATGAAGAGGAATAGGATCAAGAGGCTATCGAGGAAGAAACTCAAGATGATGAGGAAACTGATCTAGTTAAGATAGTTATAGCAATCATTGGCTCACTTCCTCAGTCTCCAAGCAAGGTATTGACTACATCAAGCACATAGATAGCCTCAGCAGGATTGGTTGTTACTAGCATGACAAGCACAAACATCCAATCAATCTTTGCACCAGTTAAGCTTAGCATATCATTGACTGAAGTGACCTCCAATTCATCTATTAAGTTGCATACTCTTCCCTCTTCTACCGAGTTGGCTACATTAGTTTTGAGTACAACAGTTTTAGACACATCTATGTTGGGCACATCAATTTTTGATTCTTTAGGTATTTCTATTAGTATTCCTTTAATAAGTTCAATATTAGTTTTTATAGCTAGTCCTACTATATCCACAATTATTTCTATTTTGGGCACTCAAGCAATAAGTGCAAGGATAGTTGAGACCAAGGCTTAACTAAGCACAAAATCTTTGGGTAAAGGAAAAGAGATGGAGGAAGAAATTGACCTAGATGAGGAAATTGTAATCCCTAATTGGGAAATTTTCAAGCTCACTCTAGACCAAATGTAGACATTTGGTGAACTCTTCTAGAAGAAGGCCAAACAATAGAGATTAAGAGAGGCAAAGAACATTTTGGCAGAGGCCATAGGCATTGAGGTTGATTCTGCACAACCAATTTTGTATCAGCTAGCAGAGGTAGTTCAAAATTTTAAAAAAGATATTGATGGATAGGATAAACTAGTGCAGAAGGTAGAAAATAAGTTTGATAATAAAGAGTGGGAACACATTGCTCAACAAATATCCATCTATCAAGTAGAACTTTCTACAATTTTGGGTTCTTTGGAAACATCTTGTACAAATGTATCATCAATTTTTAGTAAGTTATGTGATGTTTCTAATTTTAATAAGGAATTAAAGGTCAAATTGTCCAAGATAGATGAAGATCTAAACGCTAGTGCTCAAGAGTTGCAACTTGACCCTAGCTCAAGTTATGTACACTTCAGGAAAATTAGATTTTTGATAGATATGCAAATAGAATTACTTAGAGAAGAAGCAAGGATTATATCTACACTACTAGATATACAACATATGATTCTTCCCAACATGGATATGCTGTAGAAACATATTGCACATTCTAAAACTCTTATCCATGACAACAATTTTTCCATAGCAGATCACATGATAGAGTTGTCAGCAGAAGTGCAGATTGCACTGCATAAGAGCAAGTTCTTACAAGAGGAATGGGACAAGACCTTGGCTATCATACTCAAGGTATCTTTCAGAATTTCTATCCCATTTTGGCATTAACATGTAAATAAATAGAACAAACCTTTGGCATTAATGTCAAAGAGGAGGAGAAAGATATATGAATAAGGGGAGTATATATTGTGAATAAGAAGATATGAGAAAGATGTATAGGAGGAAACAAATGGACAAAGATATAAAAAGGGATGGTAAGAAAATGTAATATGTTGTAATATGAATGGGGGAGAAAGATATGTACACAAAGTATATGTTGTATATAGCAGGATGTATAGTATAATGTATGAAAGAACCTTATTATGTACAGATATATATATCTTACAAAACCAATTTTGAAAAATCTCAAAAATGGTATACTCTATCAGGCTAAGAATAAGTAGGTAATGGTTAAAGGTATTTGAGAAACTTTTTTGAGTTCATTTTTTTGGCTGATAAGTGTTTTTTTAACTAATTCCAAAGTGGGAGATTGTTGACATATCAGTCAAGTTTGTTATCAAGGTATGTGTAAGATCATGGTCAACTAAACTATGCCCTTAAGTGGCAATAAAAAGTTAGAAAATTAGGGTTATGTCAACTTGATGTGCAATTTTCTACTTGTTATTAAATTCACATAAAAAATTTGAGAGAAAATAATCTCTAGCAAATTGAATGTAGTTTCTAAACTACTAGGACTTATCTCAAAAAAATAAAAATTGATTGGTCAAAATTTTGAATATTAATGCAATATTACAAAAAATTTAGAACAAAAATAAGAAGTAGACGTATGTCTAACCATCTTAAACAAAATCAAATGATAATATTTTTTAATAATATTATAGATATAAGTAGTAGACGCATGTTTGGATGTGTTACATATTTTTGGGTATTTTTATTCTAAATAAATAATTAATAATTAAATTTTGAATTTAGTATTTTTGGAATAAAATACATCTCGTGTTTGACCACCTTAACTAATTCAAAACTTTGTAAAATTCAATTTTTCATTTTTTTTCCTTATAGTAGAAGAAACATAGAATGTGATGCATCTTTTGGATTTAAAAAATGTTGTACCATTTGAAAGTTATAGTTATTTTTCAAGTAGTGTGTGAGTCAACACTTTATACGTAACTCTATTAGAAAATAAGTAATAATTTCGTACTAAAATCATAATTTGACAAACTTTACATTTATGGAAACGTAAGAACATTCTTAAGAAACCTGTTTTATTTCATAAAATTTTGGTGAAAAAAAAGTTGTCAGGTACATGTTTGAATTAAAAATCACATAAAAATAGGTGAAAAGAAAATTTTTAGGATGTTTTTAAAGTTGACCATATAGGTTTGGTATCAAAAAATATAGTAGACATTATAAATAAATTAATTTTTTTCATTTAGTATCAGGGTGGGTGGGAAAAAAGTTGGAATAGATTTTGAATTGGTTTGAGATATTTCAAAACTATAGATTTTTTAGATCACCACTTTTTGGCACACCATGATCTTGCACATACCCATCAGTGTCATACACTTATTTAGATTGTAAGTAGCTATTAAATTAATTTTATACTTAATAGTATTTTCCAAGGATTTCAGCTATCACCAAGCTCTACAATTGCTATCGAGTCCTTTGGAAAAATTCTAGTGTTTACCAAGCTACATAGTGGTAACCAAGTGACTGATGACAAGTTTCATAGTATCTACCAATTCACTATTGCAGACCAAGTTCCAGACTACTTGAAAGTGATTTGTATGGACTATGCTTCTATCTCTACTAAGTGCATGATGATGCCGAGCTTTGACACTGGATGCCATGTATCAAAACTTCACCTAGTCAGTTTTCAAAGCCTAAGTATTTTGTGTAAACTTGTCTTGTGGCCGACTTTGTAATTATGTAATTGGATTGGTATATATATGTAATGTATTGTATCACATCTAGTGTGTGAATAAATTGTAATATTAAGTAGAAGAAAAAACTAGAAAAGGCTGCAATAGTATAAGGAGTAGCAACGATTCATCTATCATAACAAGTATTTATACACTTAGAGACATCTCTTCTAGCAAACAAAGTTGTAGATCAGAGATTAGCTATTGCTTCATCCTATTATGTGGATCAGTCAAATCCTTTAACAATGTAGACCTAACAATCTTTTGCAAATCTCTTTACCGAGTGTAGACTTCATTGTACATTCGTAAAACATTTCACAAGGTGGACTTGGCAGTCCTTTTTGCTCCTAATAGGCAAGATCATCAAAAGTGATCAATGTAAGCCTTAACAGGCCAATTTTATACTACACTACTAAAGCTTGTGCGTATCATCCTCACCCTAGTTTTACTTTCTATTTGGAAGGTTTTTGGGTCACCAAATCCTTGTGTCAAAGTGTTATGAATTCTTTCATGTTTTCAGTTTCTTTTGCATGCAATTAAATCAGATTATATGTGAAGGATTAAATGATAATTGGAGTATTGGATTAAGAGTCAAGAAGTTTTTAGAAGTTTTAGAAGTTACTGATTCACCCCTCCCCTCTTAATAACTTAGCATTATTAAGAATATTTCCAACACATTCAAGATACAACTACATTAGGTTTTTCAACATATTGGTCCTTAAAAGAAATGATCTATCTCTTTCCTTTAGGATATACGTCCTTTAGGAAATCTCTTAAATAGTTCACTGACATCCTTAATTAATGATTATACAAACAATTTCATAACTAGATCCTTATGCTCAACATCATAGTCATTTAACCACTCTAAGAATCATCTTAAATGATCTTCAAAAGAAACAAAATCATTTTGCGAAAATTTTGTCAATTTATTTCTCAATTCTTGTGCAATAGCATTTGGATATCGAGGGATCCCATTAAAACATAATTGCATATATCCCTCTATCTAGATTGGTCTTCTTTGTGTTCCAACCTCAATATTACTACTAGAGCTAGAGGTATTATTTATACTAATGTTTGAGACTATCTTAACATTAGCATCCACTTTGGAGAAGATGGAGGAGGAATATGAAATGTAACATTCTTGTTAGTATTAGCTTTTGACATGGAACCTAAAGGCATACATTTTTCAAGACTAGTTGTTATGTGGATATTGGAAGTTCTTGTGAGAAATAGAATCTTCCTCTTCATTTTAGAAATAGAAACATCATTCTCTACTCTCTCTAATTCCTTTTCCAAATATTCTCTCTCCTTTCTTTTCTTCTCCAATTCTACATCAAAGGCTACCATAGTAACTTGAATCTTTACTACCTTTATAGGCTCATTGATTTTAATACCAGTCACCTTTTGCTTACCTTTGATCTTTTAAACAAAAAAGGATCCTACATTTTAATCCTCATGAGTTTCAAGTAGCATGGTTGTGTAGTGCACCTGTCAAATAAAAGAGCCCTCTTTTTCAAATTCTTTAACAATCAATAAGCATTATTTCTCATTCCTTAGATTGTCAACATCATCCAATGTTGTTGGCTGCCAAGGAGTAGTAACTCTTTCATTTTTCTCTTTTAGAGAAGAAATACTTCTAAGTAAATTGTCCCTTTCTTCTATTGTAACTTTTCTAATTTCTTCCTTCCTCTCTTTTGAGAGACATTTTTCTATTGTCATTTTCTTAACAAGTTGCATTCTCAATATTCCCAAATCATTTGGATTTGGCCTAACATCTTCAGAATTTGAATTTATGTCTGTATCCATAAGATTTATATGAATTTAGTGGATACGTTCTAACTCCATATGAGGAGAATTTAAAAAAATAGGAGTTTGGTTTGTATGGAACAAATTGTTATATCTTCTTTGTTCTATATTCACTAGATTCTAGTGTATAACCTTCTCTTGACCTATAACCTCTGGGGTGTCATAAAAATTATCATGAGAAAGATCACTAATAAACCTAGAAAATTTATAAGGAGATCCTTTCTTAGTGAGAGAAACATATGATTGCCTACTAATTGTAGCTTACTCCTGAGGGACTTGCATTCTTAATGATTCACTTTTCTTTGCTAACCAACCCTTTGTTCCTCTTGGTAGAAGCTCCCTTTGAAGATTCACTTATGTGTTCTTTCTAACAAAAGCCCATGTATTCTTCCTTTTATCCATAGTTTTAAACCTAAATGATGCTAGTTCTATAACCACTGAGTCACCACCCACTAATTACAAGAACTTTGACATTAAAATAAATAAACCTTGAATTTTTTTAAAGTCACCTATCATAAAATACACATGAATTATTTGTACCAAATAATACCCCCGAAAAAAGTATTTGAGCTCAAAACAATTCTAGTATACCTAATAAGAAAAGAATTTGAAAAGTATTGTAACATTTCAATATACCTCTATAGTACTCCCTAGTAGACTCGCTATTTTTTTTGGTTTTTGAATTAACAGATTTAATAATACCATAACAACATCAAATCAGATGATGCCTAGGGGTTAGCTATTTCCCATAACTAGTACCCTTTATTTAAGTTTTCACAACCTAAAAAAGCTATTGTTCTTTCTACTCTTTGGGCTTTAGTAAACCAAGGTGGGTCAACCTAAGGATTTGACAATTAATGAATAATACCTTATCTTACTTGTCCCTTATAGTAGAACTGGTCTTGAAACTTGACAAGTTATTGCAACAAGTGTTGACCAACTTTATATCCTATTTTGAGAGAAATATTTAATGATTTGGATGTGTAAAATTGAATTCATGCAAAACTAAGATTGATTTTCTTAATTCAACTAAATGACTAGTGCCTTAATCCATTGCCATAATAAAGTCATATTAGTCAATATTAATAGATCTATTTAACTAGCTTACAATTTAATGTATCCAAATTCTCTAGTTATAATATCCCTCCCATACCTTAAATGACCCTATCATTCCATAGTAAAAATTAATTAGTTCTTTTAATTAAAAGAAACAATGAGATGATATACAACCTACTTGAACTACATTTGAATAAATTGGAACTTTTCCATTCATTGTAAAATATCAAAAAAGTATGAAAATGGAGACAAATTTTAGAGACACGAATAGAATGAAAAGTTCCTTGTAATAATCTATTTATAAATCATCCACATTTTTGATAATCATACGTATGAAAATAATATAGGATTCAAACCTTCATTTCATTTGCTTCAAACTTTCAAAAGAAACAAACTAAAATATCTTGAGACTTAACACAAAAACTAGTCTGACTCATATGATAATATCCATCACATAACTAGACCTCTGACCCTTCATCTCAATCTTGTACATCTTTTCTTAGAATAAGGATTGCAACAAGATTTAGATATGGGAAGACACATGTCATTAAATGACTCAAAAAATAGCTACAATGAAGACAAAATATTAGTTTAGAAGTATTCTTTGCAACTAAAACGATATGGAAGGTAGCTCAAAATTCAACAACTAGAATCTTGATGTTCGGGCATAGTCCTTTATTTGTAATACAATTGTGTCCATTGAAATCCAATGAAAAAGTAAGATACCTTGATATGATTTCTATCCTTCCTATATTTTTTCTTTATTTTTCCTCATCAATTATCTTCTAACTACTCCCCATAGGCAAGACCTTTATTTCAGCAATTGCTTCCCACACATAAAATTCTCTCTAACTTGGCCACTCAGTAGCTCTAACAACTTCTAGATTATTTAAAAATTTATTCCATCTAACATTTGTGATGGCCTTTGATTTTGTTACAAATCTATTCATATCCCCTTCTGTCTTGAACAAAGAATCCATTAGATCATAAAATAAGTTGTCATCAACATCCCCATCAAAAATTGTTCCAACCGTTTCCAATGTCATGATGTTATCAAAGGATGTTGATCACTCTTTCCAATCCTTCAACTTATTTTCATTACCAGTAATCGAGGGAATAAAAATATGAATACCTTCACTCATTATCTTGACTTTACTTTGAATTACTTGTGAGTTTCTCATAAAGAAAGAAATTGATTCTTTCACCATTTATAAATCCTCTTTTATTGTAAAGATCTGATTAGGAAACCCTAGCATTTTAGCCATCAAAGTAATCAACCTATCAAATAATTGAATCTATGGGCTCCACTGACTAAAAATAGGTGAGATCCATGTTAAAGCTTCATTGCACACATATTCTTCACTTTACAAATGATGAAAACAATATTAAATTGTTGGGATATCCTTTTCAATACATCCAATCTATGATATAGCATCTCCTTTAGTGTGTTCTCCTATAGTTTATGGGTAAGTGCACAAACCTGGGACACAATTCCATGGAAGTCAATTTTGTGGAATGAGACCTTTCTAGAAATGGGTACTTGATTTTAAAAAATTTGGTACCCATTATGGTTCGGGCACCTGATCCATATTCAAAAAATCAAGTACCTAATTTTTGAATACGAATTGGGTGCCCAAAATGTGTTTTAAAAATTACATACCTGATTACAAAAAACTACAAAACCTAATATTTTGGGGTTTTTTGGCCATTTTGACTATGTGCAAAAGCCCGATTTTAGCATAGAAATTAGAGCCCATTTTTGGATTTTTACTAACCCCCTATTGCTTTTTTTTGGCATACCAGGTATTTTAATTTTTTTATACTATTTTATTTCATTATTTTCATTTTTATTCTTTATAATTCCATCAATGTATTGTTTTCTTTTCACTTTTAATATGTAAAATTGTAAACTTCCATTTCTAATAGTTTTATCTTTAGATTATTTTATATGTTCATTTAAATAGTTTCATATATTTTAGTTTTTAAAATTTGTAGATGTTCATTTAAAAATTATTATTTTAGATGTTTTGATGTATTTAATAAAAGTTATAATGTTGAATGATTAGATAGATGTAAATTAGATTATTTAAACATGCAATTACATTGATATTTTATATTTATTTCAACTAAATAGTGATTAATTATAAATTAGTTTGTAAACCATATAACAAAGAAAGTAAAACTAACTATATTCCTAATTCTAACCTCAACCTAACCATAACTATACAATAATTTAATCTAAACCCTAAACAAGAAACTAAGTATTTAATGTGCAACACCCCACCAAGGGATCCAAACACAAAACTAAGTATTTAATGATTTTACTTACTGTATTGTACTTTGTTTCATGGATCCAAAAGGGATAATGTAATCTATTTTATAAATATATATTCTTTTAGACTTCCATACCCTATGACATGTATATTGGATGATTATGCATTCTAAATTAATGCTAAGTGGCATTCAAAACAAATGTATATTTTTAAAATGGATTGAACTTGTTGTTATTCTTTCATGTGGATGTGTTATTTATTTTACTTAGTATTATTTAAAAACTAAATGTGAATCAATATCTTGGGATCCTTAAGGAATGTAATTTGTTATATTTGATTATGGATTATTGTATGTTATTGCTTAGTAAAACTTTAGGTTAGTTCTTTGGATCCCTTGGCGAGGCATTACATAATGTGCTCCCTTATCTTAAAACCATATCTTTTTTAATAAAACTACACACTAACTGTAAAAATAGTATTAACCTTGATGTAAAATCTCACTCTCACCATAATTCTAAGCCTAACCCTAATGTTCATTAAAATTTTAACCAAATTATATATTTAAAATTGAGAAACCTAACCCTAATCACTAATAAACTTAATCCTAAATGTTAAACCCTAATTCTAATTGTAAACTCAAATCTTAAACCCAACACTTGATCCCTAGCTAGGTAACCATAATAGTAGGTCCATAATGTAATCTTAATCCTAGATTTGAAAATATTATTTAATGATTTTAAATTGGGTTAAAGAAATATTGAAATCCTAAATGATAAACTATAAACTAGTTCTTCAAGAAAAAATTATTTTGTATACTTATAATCTAATTATATTAATTTGTTAATATTTTTCTGGATAATGATATTTTATGAACTTTTAATTTCTCCACACAATATGTAGGACCTAACTTTTCACCATAATTTATGTAGATAATAAATTTCAATCAATATGTTTTAGATGTGTGTTTGATTCTTTTAACATGAGGTTTGTTCACATTGGACATGTATTTTTATTGTTTAATACATAATTGACTTAAAACTATATTTAGAATGGTTTTTATACTTAGACATTGGTGTAAATAGTTTCATATCTATGTCTAAGTTAAATTTGGATTTTTTTTCCTTGAACCATTATTTGGTAAAGAGTTTTATTTTTTGGGAAATATAACTATCTACTGTAATAGCTAGAGTGTCATAAATTTGACAAAGAATCCAATCTTCCATAAGAAATAAAAACACATGGACATCCAATAATATCTTCCAACTAAGATCTTGTTATCACCCTAACTATTACTATGACATTTACACAAAACATAATTGTTATCTATTAGTCAAACATGAAGTTTCCTATAAGTAAACACCACTTTTAGATACACATTCTTGGTTACACAAATCTTCACTGAACATCTAAGGTCATGATCTAGATGTGTCTCCAAATTAGCCTCTTTACAAAAAATTATATACTAGAGGGAGAAACAATATTTTGGTTACTTTTGACTACATTATCCTCATGTTCACTAAAAAGACCTTCTAAAACCTTTACCTTTGGGACCACCTCCTTCTATCATCCATTAATAGGTCCAAAAGTTTCTTAAAGAAAAGGGTAGTAAATCTTACCACCATGGACACCTCTATTCAATTCTTGAAACATCACCTATTTGAGAAGGAAAAAAAATTTCACCGGACTTTTATTTTCTACATATCACTTGATAGTTCTTTAACATCTAAACCTCTTGAGAAACCCTTTTGAATAGTTTAATTCATAGAGCACATGTCATTTTCTTTGGTTTACTAAGATCCTATAAGACTACAAAAAAATGTGGCAATGATAGTGTTCACATGCATTGTATGTAAATTATTGGGTCATGTCCAAAAACCAACCATTTTAATACTATGAACTCCAAAATTACCTCTAAGAAAAGCATTTTTTTGTCTTATATGAGTAATCCTAATCAACATATCCATATGATGGCACCTTAAGTGTAGAGCGTCACTATTGGAATGGAAAGAAAAATTAATATTTCTACCTGGCCCATGATATATATAACCTTCACTATGTTATTTGATAATGATTAAATTGGTTTCTAAAGTCACATTATTAATTCCCAAGGTACTGATCAACCTAGTGAGCCACTTGGGATTATTAAACTTTAGCCTTACAAAATTGATAATTCCATTCTCATGGGGAAAAATTTATATTTTTTTTATAAAGCCATGTTTTCCATAACAATAAACAAAATGGAATTATTATTTCCATCTTTACATTACCAATACATAATACCCTTCCACTTTTGGATATGGCCACTAAGGGAAATAAAATGTCATAATACTTCCCTCCATTTAGTGATATCACCATACTAACTCCTTTTGAGTAATGATATTGATCACCGTCTAGATTTCTGAGATGGTATGCCATGCTTTCTTTGTCTATGTTGTTTCTTATGACTCTTTTTGCAACCCTTTTTCTAGGACATTTCAAGTTCCATTACCTTTTGGTATATATGGAAAATGAAAATATCTTTATGTTTAATTATTATCTATGTGATTGGTCTTAGCCATTTTCCAAAAAAATAATTATTTGTGATATTATATTACATAGAATTAGTATAGTGATAAGGGAATCTCATTCAAGATGCACACACTTAGCATTAAGGAAAATCCTACATTTTAACCCCAAAACAGTAGCCCCAATCGTAATGCTAATCCTAAATCTTATATTTTGTGCCTCAATCATAATGCTAATTACTCTACCCTAATTGTTAATGGATAACCCTGAATCCTAACCCAAACCACAATCTTATTTATATGTTCAATCCTAATTGTATTAATATTGAACCTTAATCGTACAAATTTGCTAAGGCATAACCATAAACATATTTATATAAGATATTTTCAGAATTCACATTTAAATTGATTTATTGATATAGATTTTTGGAGTATTATTTTATGATTAGGCTTACATTTTGTATAATGTTTAATTAGCCTTAACATTAAAGATTACTTAAATGTTTTACTTTATTTATTTAATTGATATGGTTTTAAAGATCTATGCATTTATATAATTGATATTTTAGATTTATTTTAGTAATTTTGTGATTTTTAATGTTGTTTAAACATATATGTAGATTATATTTGATGGACCCACTGCCACCCACTCCCCCTCCCACTCCTTTGCCTCCACCTCCTCCATCTCCACCTCCACCTCCACTCCCACCTCCACAACCACCTAGTCCTCCTCCAACACCTACTGTAGAGGATCTAAGGGAGACCATGAGGCACAACCTTAGTGACCTCATGCACAATATTGAGACCATTAAGTGTGAGGCCCACCCCCCCACCCGTCCCTCACAAACTTTGCCTTGCAGATAGTATGAAAGGTGTTTTTCACTCTATATTGCATTTGGATTCTAATATTGATAGCTTTAGATTATGAAGAAAAAACATGTTTGCACTTTATTATGATGGCCTATCATATAGAGAGCTCCATAAGCTCAAAAATAAATAAATGACATTTTACAAGATATTTTGTAAACCCTAAGATAGGTATTGAGATTAGCAAGAAGAAGCCTCATATTTCTATTAGATGTTGCACACATCCACGTATATCAACACACTTTTGGGGGCAGTGGTGGATGGTATTTGACCATCCACCACATGCAAATCAAGAGATGCCCATGTATTTCCATAGGAAGCTACAGGCTGAATTTGAATTGGGTTTCAAACCCAATTATTTTGATATTAGATCATATTATGGGGTTGATGGAGGGATGCCTCAGGATAGGCCTAAGGCAAAGCTGAGTGATAGAACAAGGAATTTCATATAGCCTCATCCTCTTATACCTCTTCCTACACTAGTTGTCCTAGTGTCACACCATTATCGAGCAGTTTCATCTACTCTTACCTCATTGAGTGCCCTTTTAGGAAATTTAGTAGAGTGGTGGACATAGGCAAGAGATATTTGTCCACTTGGAGACATTTGTACTAGTTATGGAGATATATGCAGAGGTCTCCAGATTGATGTTTATGTGGCACATGATGACCATTATGATGAGGATGTCAATTTTGATGATGACGCATACACTACCCATGGTGATGGTAGTGATGATATTGATGTGTCATCATTTGTTGACCTTCTACATGGATAACCTAGAGATAGTCAGGAGTAGCAGGTAAAATTTTAATTAAAATTTAAATAAAGTACATAATTATTTACTTTCTACATACATGTATAATTGTATTAAAAATATTAATGTATGTTAATTTTGAAATAATAGAGGATGGATGATATTGTTCCTCCTAGGAGGCAATACAATCTTTTTTTGAGACCTACAGACATTGGCATCCCTCATACAATATGCACTTTAAATTAAATTGTAAATAATGTACATTCAAATTCAAATTTAATAACATGCTCTCATATGTTATTTTTATCTTATTTTGGAGGGATTGTCAGCTACTACATAGTTTGATGTTAGTATAGGTCCTAATCCATTGACCACTGAGGCACAACCTCAAATACCTACAGTATGAACTTTTGACTCAAGAAAAATAATTTGTACTATTTTTATGTATGTACATTTTTATTAACTTATAATCTTCAACTTTTATTCATGTATAATTTTATGTGTTTTGGTTTTAAAAAAGGAGATGGATAATACTTATCCATATAGGCTTGGTATAGTTTATTTTTGACTCCATCTTTTGACCATGTGAGACATGCCGATGATCATCATGGTAGCATATCTTTAGACACATCTGTGACATTGACTACTACTTAGGTATGATAAATATACATGTTTTTATAATTTATAAAAAATGTAGTGTAAATTATGTACTTTTTAGTTTATGTACTTTGTAATTCATGTATATATAATTTTGACTCAACATTTATGTATGCATAATTTTAGGACTATGTCACCATGAATGTTGCTGAGAGTATGCGACTAAGCTAGATTGAGGTACCTACGCCATCCTTTAAGGTCAATATTGTGATTTATGTACATACATAGTTCATTATGCTCTTTATCAAATTTTTAAAATGTATGTATTGTAAATTACAAGACCTCACCACTGTCGCATTTGGTAGCTTTCGCAATGCACCTCCTTCTGTTACAGAGGGACACCCATCTCATGTGGTATTATTTTTAGTATGTAGTGAATATTTAATTTATTTGAAAGCTATATTTTGAAACCCATTTCAATTAAGCATGTACATGATGAGACACGTCATGTTACATAGGATGATTCATCTACCTCATGAGATGTCCCATATGATGAGACAACTCATGTTATACAAAATGATCCATCTGAGTCCTCTTCGTGTGTAATAAAGAGGACTATAGATCAAATAGATTAGGTCTTTTTGGCACCTTAAGATTGTGTTTTTATCATGTACATATTGTTTATTTTGATACAATTTGTAGTAGGATAGTTAACTGTATTATATTTATTTTTTGACTTCATAGATCATGTTATGACATTTTAGACCATGTACTATTTTTTTTATGACTTCCTATCATGCTAGTGTATGTAGTATAGATTATTATGTTATCATGTTGTAAGCATGAACCATTTTCTTTATTGCAATATATTTTATTCATGTTATGACACATTTAGTAAGTATATGGTACATAAACAATAATTTTAATAATTTTAATTATTTACATAGGAACATTAATCTAAACATGTTTTAATGTAAAAGTAATGGAGAAAAATAGGAGTTCATTACTTGAATTGATAATTAATTTATAATATCAAGTGCATAGCTTTAACTTTCAAATAGAAGTAAACTCCTGTTTTTAAATGCTTACAACATGTTTCACAATATATGTAAGACAATGTCAATGACATAAATAGAAGTGAATTCAAAATATAAAATTAGATCAACACGTTTCTTCAAATGATGTCCTGCAAAATGAAATTGTAAAATAAAAACACAGGTTAATAAAAGCATAAATTAATATGAGCTATCTAAACTATGTAAATATGTGTAATTTGTATGTACTCACTATGTGTAATTACACAAGATGTTGATGTTCAATCCACCTTAAAATGTAATTGCATAAGATGTTGATTTAAATTTTCATAACTTGTAATTGAGACCTGAATAAGAGATAAATATAAGTTCTCTAACTTACTATTGACAATGTATACATACATGTATTTAAATTATATAAGTACATATATAAAAATAGCAAAATAAAGAAAAACACTTACATGTGTTTGATTTAGATGTAGTCATCCCACTATACCATTTGCATCCTATCTCTTTTGCAATGCATCTATGATTGTCTCATGCTTGTCCATTGAAATTGTCCATAATACCTTATTGGCAGGTCTCCTTTTGTATTTTTCTAATTTGATATTTGTTGCCACAACCAAATGAGAATAGTGTAATATCTTCTTTTCAGATTGGCACTCTTCAAATCTTGGTAAACCATTTCTTCTTATTAGGTGTGTATGTAGCTAGGTGCCAGCTACAATGACAAACCCAATTGGATACTCAAAACCATCATCACCTACTTGATGAAATATCAATTTTTTCTTAGGTTCCACACATCTAGCTAGCCAATACTCAGTCTTTTCATCATTATCATTAGGTGTAATAAGAATGTAAACATGTTCTGCAAGATAAGATAAAGTACATAAACACTTTAATCACATGTGTACATATATAAATAATATATTAAAGACACTTACTTGAATTATGTTAATGAAATGTACATAAATAAATAATATTAATTGAAGCATGATCACAAAAAAATTTAATATAATTGTGCATACCAGGTTGTATGAGGTTTGAAATACGACCATAGTCTTCTAATGCAAAAGTGACATTTTGGCCTTCATTTACTATATCATTTTGAAAATGTGTGTCAGTAGGTGCTAATGATTTTTGTTTCCAATCTTCAACCCATTCTATATTCTCAAATTCTTCCCATTCACCTGTAAGACAAAACTAACAAAAACAAGCAAGCTCGCTAGTCCATACAGTCCATCTATTATAATCTAAAATCCTAAATGAATGCCATTTAGCTGACCCACTAATTGTATCATAGTCATATCTTGAAAAGATATTCTTCTCTTCAACTAGGTAGGAGAAACATTTGATTGTAGAGTTCTGACTTGATCCTATGTATAAATATTTGTTATGCCATTTGACAATCTCATGTGCATTTTTGAATTTGGCTTTTCCTCAAATTTTAATTTCTCTCTACTAAGGGCTCTCTTCATGCATGCACTAGCACCATCATGTTCTCCTTTACCATGTCTAGCCTCAAAAAACCTCCACACATTTTGGATATTAGTTTTCCTATGTTTTCTACACAATCAATAAAACATTCTAGCATTCTTGAATTTTCCTATACAATTATCTGACCATATCGAATGTTGTGTAATTTGAATTTGTCTCTCTTTTAAATCATCATAAAAGACCTTGAACTAATTGTTGTCCAAAAGTAGTCAAAGCATTTTCATACAAACATTCATCTAACGAACAAAGATTGCCATACATATCATATGTACCAGAAAGAGATGCATTGCAAAAAAAGTATTGGTCATAGGTGGCTTACAAAACAAACCTGATATAAAATCTTTTATAGTTTGAGGTGGCATTTTCATACCGCATTCTTGCAACATTTATTTACTATGCATGGTACAACGTATAGATAGAAATACATCATAATGGTAATCAAATTGAACATGACTTTTACAACAACATGTGATTCTTTCCTTGCTAATCCTTATATACCATGGTTTACACTTTTCTAAAGATCTTTGACTAATGTTAATAGCTAACACCTTACCATCTACAAATTTTCTAAACAATTCAATTTGAGTCATGTTTAAAAGGTTTTTAGGATGTGGATCACATGTTTTTGAGCCAACTCTCAATTTAAGAACATCTCTTGAATTAGGTGATACTTTGTATTATCATGCCAAAAAATTTCAACCAAACTTTTGATTTCACAAGTAAGTTTCATATCACATCTCAGGAGTATACCACTACAAGTCCAAAAAATATTTGCTAGACCGCATTCAGAGTTAACCCTTCTCTTTAAAAATCCTTCTGAAGTGTTACAATTCACATTAAGATATACACTTATCTTACTAATCAATCTTTTGTTAGTTGTTGATTTGTTAACTAAAGCTCTTGTTATTGCTCATCGTGCTGCATTCTTATATTTAGAGTAACTTCTCTTTCCAATAACATCAAAGGCACTAGAAACAATGGATACAACTTATTTTAAAGACTCATTTTTATTCTTGGGTTTTGCATACATTCCTAACCTTTTCGTTACTTTTTGCATTTTAGATATTTTAATTAGTTGAAACATCAACTAAAATTGAAACCCACATTTCTTATTATTAAAAAAATGTCTATGTAATCTATTAGCATGTGTCCTAATTTGTCTTGATGAAACCAATCCCTCAAGATTATCTAGCACAACATTTGGAAAATGAAAATTATGTTCAGGCACTTTGGTATCATTCTAACATGTTAGTTCAATAATTGGTGTTTCTATGTCTACATTCATACAATTGTTATTTTCAATTGTCATTTCATTTTCACTGTTATTTGGAATTTGAATTGGATTTTCAATTTTTCTTGGTATTTCTTTCGAGACATCCATTTCCATTAGATTTTTTTGTGCATGATTGTTTGGCAATCTATTCTCATGAAGAAAATCTAAATCGGAACCTGCTTCTAAAAAATCACCAATTTCATCATGAGAAAAAATTTGAAGGTTTGGAGAAACACCTATATTGAATGTTCGATTAGAATGTGAACCTAAATCTCCTTGTATTGGGTTCTCTTCTTCAACCTCTTCATCCATCGTTGCATCCTCAATGTCTTTCTCCTTTGAAACATTGCTCAATTCTCTAATTCTTTTTCTTCTCTCTCATTGACATTGTGCTTCATTCTCTTTTTTTGTAATCTCGTCATTTGTTAGAACTTTTATTTTCTTGTTTCTTCATTATTTTTATCCCATG
Source organism: Cupressus sempervirens (assembly GCA_028749045.1). Classification (NCBI taxonomy): domain Eukaryota; kingdom Viridiplantae; phylum Streptophyta; class Pinopsida; order Cupressales; family Cupressaceae; genus Cupressus; species Cupressus sempervirens. The sequence continues at coordinate 236,078,272 of CM053791.1, forward strand.
TTTGCACTAGTTTTGAATTTGAATCAATAGCTTGCAAATTGTAGAACAAGACAAGAAAATAGAATAACTATGACAAAAATTCACTATTGCAGATAAAAATTGTCATTCAATAATTACAATAATTGAAAATTGTTCTTTGAGGCATCCTTTGGGGCCCAACGGGTAGATTAGAATCAGGTGCCCATTTTGGTTAATAGCTAAAACCAAATCGAGCACCCAATTTTTGAATTACAAACTGGGTGCCTGATTCTAGTGACATGGGTGGGAATTTGGAATGGCTATGAATTTGCATGGGGTTTTTCCTTGGGGAAAGGCATGGCATAGGCTTAGTGGGACCAAGCCTATGCCTTTATAAACCAATTTTTTACAATGGTATTTAATCGATAATTTCAGGGATTGTCATAATTTTTTTATGGTCATCCCCATTAAAGTTTTTGACATTTAAAAAATGTAAGTTTTATAGTCTTATGAGTTCATTTGCTATTTTCCTATTTTTTGTTAATCAAAAGTATCTCTTAAACATTAAATAGTGACATTCATTAAAACTTTAATAATATTTTACATTTTTCCTATTTTGAAAATTGATTTACATGGCATCAATCATCGTACAATTGGTTTAAAGTAGAAATAAAATAAGAAAGAATAAATTTTGATTAAATTATGCCATTTGTAGATGAGAGGTTTTAGAAATTAGCTTAATCATCAATCAAAAATGAATTTAAAAAATTCATTAAATAATTCAAGAAAAAATATTCTCATCAATCTTTGGTGTGTCAGGTAACTTTTTTTAAAAGGATTTGCAAAAAAATTATTTACTTGTGTCAAATTAGATGGTGTTTGTACACGAGCATGGGATGGTCCCGAAACAAGCATTTTGAAAAAGTTCTTTTTAAAAATCCATACCAAAAAGATAATCTATAATATGGGTATACAAATAAATTACATATTCAGAAAGAAGATCCGAGGTACTACAATTTTTATTTCTGAAGTTTTTTTGTATTTAATCTCTAAATGACTCTAATTTTGGCATCATTTGACAATATATTTCAAAAACAAGAAAAAGACTTGCACTTTTTTGCCAAATGTGAGACCCAACTTCTTGCACTAACCCTAATTGTTCTGACTTGGAGCTTCAGTGTCCAACACATCAACTACATGTTGAGTTCCCACTACCTTATCCTTTTTCATGGGAGCAATTTGATTGTTTGTTCTTTCTGATTCCTCAACCCTCATTTGAGTACTACTTTCCTCCATGGCTTTGAGCTGCTCCTTCAAATTGTCAATCTCAGTTTAAGATTGTTGAGCTTTATCTTCCTACTCTTTCATACTCTATTTGATCACATAGCTCCTCTTGAGCTCCTCTTCATACAACTTTCTAGCAACAATGTACTCTTTGAATGCCTATCCAAGTTGATCTTCAATATGTTCATCCTTGGCCTTATCCATAAAAGAGAAGTTCCTTAAAGCACTAAGATATCAATACTAGTAGTTGAGTCCAATGTCCATATTATTGCACTACCTTGAGCTATATCTTATACACCCATCAATAGGGGCTTATATAATTCATGAAGAATGCTCCATGTAGCTAATTTTTTAGTGTCAATATTAAAACCAGAGCCTCTTTACAAACCTTGTGCAAAAAATGCTTCATATGATATTGACTTCTATTTCCTTATTTATTTGATCCAGCACAAATGTTGTTCCCATGTCCCATCCAGGCACTAGTAGTATACCACTTCTTTGTATGAGGTATCTTGCCTCATTTACTACCATGGTTTCCCTGTCAAGGTCATATGCTAGTAGTTTCTCAATGATTTCTTTTATCTTTTCCACTGACCTATGGTTTTATTGTCATTTTCAATTCACTTCTATTAACTTTATACAAGAAAATTTTAAATTCTTCTAATTTTATGAATTCATCATCTTCTAAGAATTTTTTTGCTTGAATGATCCTATCATCCAGTCTTGTTGCAATCAATTGCAAGTTTGCAAAGGAAAGTTTAGCTACCTTTACACTTTCTTGTAAGGATTTCTACCTCATATTGGCATAGTATTGGCTCTTGCGAGGCATTAGTTATAATGTCCTCTCGTTAATCTTCTCAGGCATATGAACAATTTTCTACATCTTATTACTTTTTCCTACCAAAGTAGATGTCTCAAGATGATCATGTGTCTATCCCAAAATTGTATCTAGCTCTAAAGGGTCTAGGTTTACTCTGTCTTCTTCCCCTAATGGGATTTGTGGCATCTCAGACATAATATGGTCATATTTTTCTAATAAATTTTCCAATTTGAAGGGATAGAGAATTTCCAAGGAAAAGCCCTTGAAATCAAGGCCATTCTTCTTCAATTCCATCTTTACCCTTTGGATATCTTCATTTTTTCTCAACTACTCCTCTACATTTCTTTCAATCATATTATTTCTAATTATGTCTTACTGGGGTAATTCTTTATTGTTAGGAAGAGTGTAGTTTCCTTTTTCTTTCAATGCACTCCTAACTACATTGTTAGGATCATAGATTCTATATGGAGCAGAAGACAAATTGTAATATCTCAAAAATTCATGAATTTGATCGACATCTTCTTTCCCAACTGTGAAATCACCAATCTTAAAACATCTACACATAAAAGTTCCTTTGTATAGCCTAGGGCCTAGATATTCCCTATCCATCATGATGTGTTGCCACATGAACTCAATTATTGCTAGCCTAGTAGGTATATATCTTGGCAATACGTGTGGGGGTTGAGGACAAGCATAAAATTTCATAACTAAAATCTTTTGAAACAAAAACATGTCTCCCTAGTTATGGGCTGATTTGGTATCATATCTTAATAGGATAGGCTTCAATAAATTCTTTAAAGTGTTAAGAATCCTAGCTTATTGGGCACCTGACATTCTCATGACATCAAAATAGAAATTATTAATAATTGACACATAACTAAAATAAAGGTAATTTTTTTCCTATACCCGGGTTCAAAGATGAACTAGTATATAATCAAATCTAATCTATTCTAAAGTAGCCAATATTCTTGTATATAATCAAATGCATTAGAAATGAATAATGGTGCAATTTAAAATTTCCAAATTCTCCTATTTGGGAAATTTTAGGGTCTAAAGTTTGGTTAATCAAATCTATGCTAAAGTAGCCAATGTTCTTGCATATAATCAATTGCATTAGAAATGAATAATGGTGCAATTTGAAATTTCCAAATTCTTCTCTTTGGGAAGTTTCAATTTGTTCTTGCATTTTTTCAATAGTATATTTCACATAATCATATTCAATATTAGTAAATGGGTCCTAAATATTAAGATTCATGAGGTAAGGTCCTTCGGTCACCATATTTGAACCATTAGTTCCTAGTGCCTTAGGAAAGTCATAGATTGTATTCTGAAGATAATTACATAATTTATTCATAGGGAGCATCTTATTCACCTTCTTTGGTATCCCTCCAACTAAAATGATCTCATATGGAATATGATGGAGAATCATCTTCACAGTATAAAAACCTAAAATTTCTTTCAAATTTCTCTTGAAAATCTTGGATATCAATCTCTACACTCATATGGCCTTCAAGCCCAAAATATTCAATTAAACACACATGGTCTAGTGTACACACTACACTCCTATCCTTCTTATGAAAGGATTTTTCTATAGGGTTATAGGATGTTATAGGAGCCTTGTGTATTCATCCACATCCATATACTTCCAGGAATATGAGTTTTGCCAAATTTATGTGCCATGGGTGAAAGGATAGCAGCTTCTTAAATCAATTACTATAAAATAACATAACAATCTCATACCCATTTGTGTCTGGGCATATAGCATCTCTATAATACATATACGGATCCCTAAAATCATGGTCATTTGTTGAAATAGTATTTGATGACCCAAGTAAGAGTCAAGCCCTTTCTTCTACATATTTGATTGAATTTATTTGTTTAGTTTTTTGTACTTTTGATGTTGATGTTTGGATCACATCTATGTCCTTGGATTTTCCCTCATTATGTCTAGTCTTAGACATTTTTTTCTACAAATAAATATTGAACCTTGAAACTCGCAAGAAACAATTCAATAGTTTGATAGCCTGAACACTCTACAACTCAATGATTTCATTAACCTTGGCAACTAGTACTTTTCCCTATCATAGAAAATATCTTTATGTATGTGCATGCTTCATCAACTTCCTTTACTCTATTAAATGTATGCATGCATGAGAATTCAAAATTTACAGTATGAGTGTCACTTTAGAATTTGGTGACATTAACAACCAATTAAGCCTTCTTATTTTATGCAAAAGATTCTAATTCACTAGAAACCATTGTCATTTTTCAATTTAGTGACCTCACTTTATGTATTTTTGTCTATTTAATGTTATGATCTTACACTTCATCATAACCCCATGAACCTTAGTGTCACAGCCTTCTCATCATATGCTCCACTCCTTATCGTATAGTTAGAGACCATAACTTTTATATCCTCCTTGGAGAAGTAAACCTAGGCTAATAGTTAAATTCTTCTCATCATAGCATCGGTCTATTAATGTTACCCTAGAAAATAATCCCCTGACCTTATGTTTCACTTCAATCATAGCTTTGAAAGACCTTGCAATTAACTTTAAAATCGTATGCTTTACCTTTAATCATATTTTTGAAAGATTTGATAGCCTATGAGAAAACCACTTACACATTTAAGCTCAATCCCTAGCCCTATTATTTGGAATCACATTTAGACTTAAGGATTTTTACTTATGAACCTATGCTCAACCCTTGGAATGTAAGGTTGGCATACTTGAGTAATATCTTTTATAATTCTATGTTTAGCACTTCATTATGAGATCAGGAAAGGGTAAAGAATATTCCCATTATGGATTACAACCTTCCACTTAGTATAAGACTTAAGAAAAGGTAAGTTTTTGATCATAGGATTTTTTTTTTGGGGTAGGTGAACAATATGGTTATTTAACACCCAACATAATTTCAAGTTATAAAAGATAACATATAATCTGAAAATAAAATAGGGTATGGGCTAATCAATCTAGGATTTCTCTATTAAAAATTTACAATAAAATACATGAAACCCTAATTGCATACATTTACTTGACTATAATAATATTTTCAAAAAATTCGAAAGGTGAAAATACAGGCCATTATGAACCAAGAAAAAGACTAGTGTTGATTCATCTATGCATTTTAGTGGCCCTACAAAATCCCCTTGAGAAAAACCTACTTCTTGAAACCCCTTCAAAAAGGAAGAATTATCCTTGAAGTAGCCAAGGTCCCACCGCTAAAAAGCGCAAGACTAAAAAAGAACACCATTGGAATTGACAGACATTAAAATGAGGACAAGGAGAGAAAAGATATGAATATCATGGGGAAATGTGGTTAACAAGAGGCAACCTCTACAAAGAGAATATTAGAATGGATCCAATAGAAGAAAGAGAAAAAATAATATAAGGATGAGAAGAAGGACACCTCTATTGGTTTACAGGATTACAAATTACTTGAGGTGGAGAATGAAGGAAAGGATGAGACTAAAAATGATGACATGGAGGACAAGGATGTTAGCTATGATGGGAAGCATGATGATGCATGGATATGGTTGAAGAGGAGGCAACTATCAAGGTTAACTTTGGAAGGATTACTAAGAACAAGACTAATCTAATTGAGCTTAATGAGATGAACTAGGATAAGAAAGGTCACAATGAGGAAGAGCAGGACAAAAACATGAAAAGGAATGCACTTCTCAACAAGGTTAAAGGGCTTGAAAGAAATATATCAAGTAGACTAGATGCTCTATAGATCAAAATGGATTCCATAGAAAAAAATGTATTAAGATACCATCACAAACCTTGAAATAGGGGTCTTCATTGAGACTATCTATAGAGTCTAGAGGGATATAATTGAAAAGTGGTTCTAGGGATAAATAATGGAAAAATTAGACTGTGGAAGACTAAGGACATGGACTCCATAGGAAAGAGAAGGATGATGAATAGGAGGCTAGAGATGTCACATATTGGAAAGGGGAGTTATCCCAGCTAATCAAAGATTGAATAGTTATTGAAAAAGATTAGTTGTCTTTCCTTTCTAGTCTTTTGATCACCTATTGGGAAGGTGTTAAAACATTTAATAATAGTACTTTTAATGTTCTTTTTGTTATTTTTAAATTTCATTTCTTTAAGATCTTTCAATTTTTTTGAGGAAAAGTACTTAAATTGTATTAACACTTTATCCTATTGTAGCTCAGTTATATACAAAAAATTTATATCGGTTCCTATATTTTAGGTTGATTTATGCGATTACAACCTTTTTAGTAGGGTTAGTTTGATGCCATCTTTGATCTATTTTATTGATATTCTCATCATGTGTATCAGTAGCTATAGTAGTTCTTAGTATCTATTTTTTGATTATTTTGTGGGACTAATCTCTTTGTTGGTTCTAGTTTTCCTAGGAAGATGCTCGACTATAATTTCCCTAGGCTTTTCCTTTCTATGTTTGTAACTTCAGGTTAAGGGCCATCCCCCTACCTCCTTCATAAAAAAGAAATCTTATTTATTTTCATGGACTCCATTTTAATTTCTCCAAACTTCGCAATTAAGGTCTTACTTGTTCCTTTGCTACTACTAGGAGTTTTGGGGCTTTTACCAATCTCAAATAAAAAGACCTAGGGAGGATCTCCTTAACATTATCTATCATCAACTCAAAAATAAATCCCAGATCAACCCTTCATGGAGAATGTGTTTTTTAGCTTGTCCTTAAAATTATTAATTCTATGCATTGGAGAGAAAAGCAATTAAAATACAAAGGAAAACCTAATTTTATGTTTGAAACTACTTAATAGAACAAAAAGGCATCTACACGTCTTATCATACATCCCATCAAAAGTAATATAGTAAACTACTTCTTTTAGGAACAATTTTTAGAGCATTTTTGTAGAAGAAATAGAAAAGACCCCTCCCTTATCTTTAATTAGAGCCCAATCATCAAAATTTAAGAATTTCTTAATTGGTTCCCCTATAATTTCTTTATTTTGGTATAATTTCATACTTTGGATCTAAGCCCTATTATCAGTACCATAATGTCCATTTCAATATTAAGATGTCTCATTGCTAAGGTAACTATGCTTGCATCCTAGCCATTGATAAACACCTCATCTATCTTTGGTTTTTCCATCTTTCATTGTGTTCATATAGGACACCAAACACCCTTATCTAGCTTATCCGAAACCTTTTTTTCTTTCCTCCATCTATCACAGTCCCCAAGTTCTTGCCTTTTCAAAGTGCCACACATCATAATATTCCTAGAAATTTCCTCTCCTATAATTTTTTGCCAAATAAAACTTTCTTTTCTTAGTGAAAAGATGAGACAAATGAGAAAATATAAAATCATCCACAAATTATGGAAAAATATCTGAAATCAATACAATAACTTTTCATATGTATTTCCATCATTACTATGCATGTCACTAGGCCTACCTTTCATTAATATTTTGTTCTTTTAAATCCCTTAGTTTACATAACACTTTTTTATGATCAAATGGAGCTTTTGAATTTCCATAATCTTTGATGTTATCATCCCAAAGAGTGGACTTCATATTGATGACAACCACATTGGAAATATCTTTAAAATCAATACAATAACTTTCCATAAGTATTGCCATCATTACTATGCATGTCCCTAGGTTTTTCTTTCATTAATAACTAAATTTTTATAATCCCTCACTTTATGTAACACTTTGTTATAATTGATTAGAGATTTTAAATTTCCATACCTTTTGATGTTATCATTCCAAAGAATGGGCTTTAGATTGATGTCCACCACATTGGCGAGTAAATCTTCCACATTATTAGCTTCTCTATACACGTGGCTAATAACCACCAAGTTGAAATTATTAGCAATAATTTTGCACTATCATAATATTAGATATGGTCCACAAGACCTTAAAATTTTCCTCTAAATAATTTAGAAAATTCATAGAATCTCGCTCTATCCACAATAGTTTGTGATTGCACTTTTCCACTAGTCTTAAACCATGAAGGAGTCTTATCACTTCAACTAAATGAATTTATGGACATCCAAGAGGCAAAATAATCATCTTGATAATATCTCGATAATCATTTCCAATAACCACACCATAACCAGTAGCTCCAAGATTCCCCTTTACTATTCTATTAAAATTCATTTTGCACCATTCCTTAAGTGGAAAATTGCATCTATAATTCTCCCTTTTCTTGTTCTTTATATATTTTTACATCCTAGAGAGATCTTCAATAATCCCCTTATTGAAGTCCAATTTACCTATGAAGTATATATAAATGTTTTTGACAACACTAAATTTGATTTTGTTAGCCAACATTGATAGTGTTTGAAAGAATTCCTTGAAAAACTTATTTTTTTCATTATTTCTAGAACTTAAAAAATATGGGGAGAAAGGAGAGAAAAAATATCTTTATCCATTGGCAGTTTACAACTTCTCCACATAATCCACAACTTAGTCACCACCTCTAAAGATGTCTAATGCAAATTCTAGCTTTGAAATAATAACATCTAGGTTTCCCAAGCATAAGGGAACTACAAAAAGATATGATCTACAATCCCAAGAGCTTCTTAAAAAAACAACACTTGTTAGTAAAAAATCTAGCTCATTCCATCTAATTATAAAGCATGAGGCTTTTTTTATGTAGCATTAGTCATTGGAATATATTAATTTTTAGAATAAGATGATGGTTCCACTCCAAGGACCACATTGGGGGAGGATTAATTTTAATTTATAGAGATGTAATCCCCAATTCCACAAAATAAGAACCACTAATACTACCTTCCCCAATGATTTGATTAGGCTTATTCAGTATCAACACTTTATAATTGAACTTAGTCATAACATGAGTAATGGTAGGATCAAGAGAAGTCGGGTAAAATCATCTATTATTCTATCAATAATTAAAAACATACAAACTGAATGAAATAATATATCTTGAAGGGCACTAGCATCAAGATAGAAGAGACCAAATCCTATAGAATCCAATTGTCTTCGCAAATTGTTGACACTACAACCATTACCCACTTTCCATCTAGTTCTAGATTTAATTAAATCCTTGTCCTATTGGATACCATTCCAAAAATAAGATCCTTTGACTACATTGTTCAAATCAAGGAAATCCATAATACTCATATTATTGATAAAGTATTTACTCATTAAGATCTTATTCCAATCTTTGTTGTCTTAAAAAATATGTCATATTTTCTTAGCCATAATTGTTAAGTTTAATAGTTATAATTTATCAAATTTATAGGATGCCATTATATTTAGAATTACAGGCTTTATCCCATCCAACTAGATCCAATCGTGTTTTATTGTTAACTCCACACAAAAGAAAATTTCTAAGTATTTTTTCAATGAAATATTAAAATTTGCACAACATTTTGAACAAACTAAGAGCATAAACCAATAAGTTTTGCAAGGTAGATTTTACAATTTGGATTTTCATGCTTGACTAAGAAGGGATTCTTTCTATCCAACTGGTATCACATTTAAGCTATGAACCAACTTCATCAATGAAGACTCTAGAAATTTAAGCCCTAATTGAAGAACAAGGTAGGAGACTAGCATATTATCAATTTTATAATCCAAAATCCTAAAAATATTCTCCTATCTAGGGAAAGGGGTGTTGATAAAAAGGATAAGGATTTTTCCCTAATTAATATAGTACCTAGAGGTCTTAATGTACACTTGGAGATGATCATTGAAATTTCTAGCTTCCATTATCAAAGATTCCCCCACCATTAAAATATCATCACAAATTGTACATGGGTGTAGATTACTCCATTAGAAGGTGGTTTAAGAGAAACAATCATCCCTTTTGATGTACTAGAACTTGTAGATATATCCAAGGTCTCTACCATAATCACAAAGAATATGGGAGAGAGAAGATATCCCTATCTCAATCCTCTAGAAGGTTTAAATAATTTTTAAGAGGATCCATTAATAATAACTATAGAAGAAGAGGTATCAACCTATTGGTTGACAAGATGGACGAAGTGGTTTCCAAAGATAGAATTTTTTAAAACTTTGAACAAGAAGTCCCAACCCACTCTATCATAAGCCTTTGAGAGGTCATGTTTAAGAAGAAAAATATGGCAATTCAAATAATTAGTTTAGTGAATCACCTCACAAGACTTAATAATTGAATACATAATATGTCTTCCTAACAAAAACCCATTTTTTTGAGGTCATATGATAGAAGAAAAAATTGATAATAATATTGATGTCAAAACTTTGGAAAATGTGGTTTCATGCGATCTTTCAGTTCTCTTGTCTACAACTCTTTGTCTAAGATTTCCTTCTATTGTTTCCACTTCTAAAATTGCATTTATTACAGGAGTTTTGAGGCTAGTTTATAATGTCCTTGGCTAGTGTTGACCCAGTTGTTGATACTAGTGTTCACACTATTACTTCAGATAGACATGGTGCCTCCATTGAACAAACATCCTCGCAAATTTGTCTTGAAGGTTTTTCATGAGGTAATCTTGCTATTATCATTCCTTTGCAAGAATTTGATTTTTCTTGTGATTGATTAGAACAAACATACCTTAATAGGGTATTTTATGGGTAGGACTCCTCCTAAAGCTATGCTTTGAGAATGGGTTAACAAGAGCTAGGCTCGTCATAGAGTCTGCCTTGATGCTATGCAAAATCTTACCATAGGTTTTTTTTTTTTTTTTTTTCACTTTGCCAACCTGTCATAGGCATATGTGATTTTTAGCAATGGTCCTTGGTCTGTACATTCCTCCCTACTTGTTTTTCAAATATGTTCAAGAGACCTCACTATCTTTGATGACAAAAAGCTTAGGGTTCCTGTGTGGGTCGAGTTCCTAGGTTTACCCTTTCCACGTTGGCCTTTTATTGAGTGCATTTCCAACACTCTTGGTAAAGTTATCAAAAAGGAGCATGAGATATTTTTCAATGCTTTCCCTTAGAAACATGTTTGCGTTGATGTTGATCTTTCCAAGGATCTTAAGGATTCTGTGGAAATATGGATTGGGGCTCAAACCTTCTCTTAGAAGGTGGTTTATTTGAACCTACCTAACACCTGTTATAGGTGCCATTTAGTGGAACACAAGATTAGGGATTTCCCTTTTGTTGTACCTAGGGTTAAACCCCCACCTAAAGAGGTTCCTACCAAGCTAGCAACAAGGAAAAAGGAAGAATGGAATATTGGTGGATGCAAGGGCAAGCCTCCCTTGGGTCCTAAATAGTCATATGCAGTGGCCATTTTGATTCCTCCTATTTCAATAGGAGTGAAAATCCTAGCTAGTTTAGGGATGTAAGTAGTTTTTTTAGAACGAAACACTAGTGTCTCATAGGGGATTAAGGTGGCTGCCAGGGCTAACACCTTAGTTGTGATTCGTACCCCTCTTGTTGCTTCTTCCATAGTGACATAAAATGTGTGGTATTCTCATAGTCCTCCTAGATGCGCTAAGAAACCAGAGGAGAAACAATGGGCCATCAGTCCAGAAGATTTTCCTTCTAGCTTTAACCCAATTTCTACTTCCTTGTAGAATAGTTACTCCTCTCTTGAGGACGAGGAAGATATGGAAGAATTTTCATGAATTTTTTATCATGGAATGTGCAAGGTCTCAAAGACCTCTCTAGAAAGTACTATGTTAGGGATACCCATCATAGGCATGGAAATTTAGATTTTCTCTATATGCAAGAAGTTAAGATCTGTAGTTTCATGCTTTCTTCTACATATCATGTCATTTGTCTGGATGGCATTATGGTTTCCTCTCAACATGAGGATGGTAGAGGTGGTGTAGTTACTCTCCTGTCATCTCATCTTCCTTCTACTATTATTTTGCACAGTTTTGACACCATGCACTGAATAATTTTTCTTTTTCTTTAGATTAACAATCATTCTTTTGGAGTCATTAATGTTTATGCTCCCAATGATGCTTTGGAAAGATCTCAATTGTGGGGCTGGCTAGCTGACAACTTGCCTGCAGCTACTTGGGTTATGTGTGGTGACTTCAATATGGTTGAGTTGGCCTCTGATAAAGATGGCATTTTTCCTTTTTTCTGGATAGCTAGGGAAAGGGAAGCCTAGTACTACATGCACAATAAATTGGGCCTTTTTTTATCTCAATACTAACTACCCCCAACATAGTGGAGTTTTGCACATTTGGTCCAACTTTCAAGCTGGCTCTGGCCACATTTTAAAGTGTCTTGATCATTGCATGATTACTACACAATCTTTTTTCTACTTTTTTGAAGATCAATATTTACCTATCATTGCCTTACTAGATGTGATGTTATCTGATCACTATCTCATTTATTTTTCCATTTCATGGCAAAAAACTATCCAGAAAGTTGTCAAGTCCCAATTCTTCCTCAACACATCTATGTTAATGCATGCTTCCAATATTGATCATATCCTACGTGTCTAGAATTTGGAGCCACGTTTGTATTCCCAAACAGGGTAGATTTAGTGGTGGAATGATGAAATTACTAGAACCACTCACTTTTTGTGCATCTATGGATAGCTGTTGGTAGTTTTCAGAAGGTGGTCTTATGAATCCACTACTTTTGTGCCCAAAAAAGCTTCTGAGGCTCTCACCCTTAATCCTTTTAATGTTGATTTGGAAATTCAACTTGCCAAACTTTTCCATGACAAAAAAGTTATGGATAATTATGCTTCTCGAGGAGTCCAAATCAAAGCTTGCCTCCATTGGTTGGAGGTTGGCGATAAAGATTTGAAGGAGTTCTTCTAGGCTCTTTGAGTTTGTCATACCAATTTTGAGAATAAAAAAATAAAACAAGGCACTTTTGTTCTCTCCAGTCTTCTTGACATCCTACAAGCTTTTGTTCATTACTATGAGAATATTTTATCTTCATAGGGAAATTTGGTTTCTTAGGAGGAAGCTCTCAAGAAGTGTATTTCTATCACTCCAAACTGCCTAGCAATTGAGCAGCATGCTTTCTATGAGGATCTTCTTACCCTCCGAGACCTTAAAGAGGTAGTTTTCTCCATGCGAGATGATAAGTCCCCCAGGTGTGATGGGTTTCCTTGTGAATTTTACAAACACCTTTGGGAGCATATTGGTCCTGATCTGCACAAAGTTTTTCTTGAAGGCTATCACTCTAAAAGTTTAGGAGCTATTATCAACAAAGGAAACATTAAATTCATACCTAAAGTTGGGGATCTTGAGGATATTTTCAATTGGCAGCCCATTACCCTTCTAAATGTTTCATATAAGATTATTGCCAAGGCAATTTCTCTCAAAATTTGCCACCTCCTGCCTTTATCTTTATGGCCTGAGAAAACTAGCTTTATCAAGTCCAAATATATTCTTGAATAGGTAGGAATGGAGTGGTCTCACAAGTCCAAGCAACTAACTATTTCTTTGAAATAGGTTTTTCTAAAGCCTATGACTGAATTGAATGGCCTTTCATTTTGGCTATGCTCTAGGCTCTTGGTTTTGGTCCCAATTTTTTGCAATCCATAGAGATGCTCTTTGGAGATGCTAATGCTTGTATTACCATCAATAACTCCCAATCTAATGCCTTTGAGCTTTATTGTTCCATCAGGCAAGGTTTCCCTCTACCTTTGACACTTTATGTTCTTTCTACTAAAGGGTTTGGCTATTTGCTAGCCCACTCCATGTCTTTAGGTTTGGTTCATGACATTTCTTTGCCAGAATCCTCTTCCTAGTTGGTCAATGGTCATTTTGTTGATGATTCCTTTCTCACTCTTTTGGAGGATGAAGAAAATATCAATAATGCCTTAAATTGCCTTGACAAAACCTCTACTATTCAATGGCTTGCCTTAACTAGTTTGAATGGAAATAGGTTGCTCATGGGTAGATCTTCCACTTTCTAGGCATTCCTTTTTCTTTTCAAGTGTCACCAGTGGATATGTGGAATGTAGTGCTTGTGAAGATTACTAAGAAGTTGGAATATTGGATTATGAAACCACTTTCTCTTATGAGAAAATTCTAGATTTTCTTGAAAGTTCTTACAGAAATGCATGTCTATTATTCTTCTTGTTGGGCTCCTTCCAAAGCCTCCTACTAGAAATTAGAGTGATTGCTCTGAGATTTTCTTTGGGCCTCTAGTTCTGATCATCATGGCTTTCACAGAGTTGCTTGGGATTTTTGTTGTCTCCCAAAAGAGTCTAGAGGCATTGGCCTTCTCTCCACAAAGAAGCAAGGCCTTGCTCTGTGTGTTAAATGGATTATTCATACCATCACTAGAGATGAAGCTTAGAAGATTTTGGTTCGACATTGCATTTCTTCTAGATTTCCCATCAATAAGACTACATGGAAGGGAATTGGCTTTTACACCCTTCTCATCATGCAAGAAACCATACTCATACAAGGCTCTTTTGTTATCAAGAGCATATGGAAAGCTTGGGAAGTTGCCAAACCTTGGCTTCACTAGTCTAGTGATGAGTTCTATAATGGGCTCTTTTTGAACCATTAGAACATTTGGTTGTCTCCCCTGTTTTCCATCACAGGGTATTCCCCTTGCCAACACTCAAGGTGCTAGTGCTCTGCATTTTTTCAAATGAGGCATCAAGAATCCTAAAGATCTTTTCTCTAGCATTTCAATGAGTTTTAGATATTGGGAAGATATGCAAGTTGTGTACCATCTTTCTCATTCAGATCGATAGACTTTTGACTTATTGCTTTCTTAAATTTTAGTGCACTTAATTCATAAAGTGGGTATTTAGTCTATTAGACCTTGGTTGACTGATTGGAAGTGGTATCCTGCCACTCCTTTCACTAGTTACAAACTAAGTATGGGTTATAGATGGCTTTCTCCCCATCTGCTGATGTAAAAAATGCTCAATCAGAGATGGCATTTGTAATCTTCTCTTTCTTAATGGAGAGAGTTCTTTGACACTATTTGGAGTGCTATTATAGAACTCGAGATTGCCCATTTTGCTTGGTGCCTAGATTTTTAAGGTCTCCCCCTTGGGCCTCAACTCAAGCATATCGGGGTTCTAGATCCTAGGTGTCCATTCTGTGGCCAACCAATCTTTCCTACATATTTTCTAATTCTATAGACATGCTCAAAATTATTGCCACTAGATTCATGATTTTTTAAAGTTGTTTCAGCCTAAACCCTTTTATTGGCACATGGTTATTTTAGGTGATTCCCCTAGGGTCGCTAAAAAATTTACCCAGATTTGGCATACATTCAAGATGGAGATTTTGTTCACTCTATGGAAAGATAGAAATGTTGTTCTTTTCACTCACAGTTTTCTTGATATTAATATTGGTATGTACACTAAGGCATGCATTTGTAATAATGTAATGATGTATTTTCAAGTGCAAGTAAACAATGTGGCCTTGGAGGTGGCCCACGTGTAAGAGCTTCTTAATGAATAGGGAAATGCCCCTTGTAATGTTGCTAGGGTACCTCTAGATGCCTCGACTAGTACCTTGACACCTAGAGGATGTCATCAAAGGTGCAACTCTTTAGGTCACCGCTTGCACACTTCATGTTCCCAGGCTTCCCACTACCACTCTCCCAATGGTGTCAATGATGGATGGAGGAGCTTCTTAGTTTCCCTACCTCATGGTGGAACTGGTTGGTCCCTAGCTCCTCCTCCTAGCACTCAGTGAGTGGTTTCTAGGAAATGGTCTTTTCTCTTGGAACTGGCTATTTCACCTCCATGACTAGATATGAAGGATGCTGACTAGGCCACTAATATTGTTGTTAATTGTTGGACTGTTCCTAGGTTGCCTCCCAATCCTAAAGAAGAATGGGAATTTCATGATCGCAATGAGCCACCTCCCTCAGTATGCACTACTTTAGCTGCCTAAGGGTTTCTTTATATTTTTTTTTGATGAATAGTTGATAATCCTAGCTTTAGTCATGTGAACTCTCATAGGGTGATCTTGTATCCACCAACCCTTTTTTGTGAATTGTAATCTTAGTATATTATTTATTAATAGAAAAGGACTATTCATTAAAAAAAACTTTGGAAAACAACTTATATACATAATTTCACAAGCTTATCTATGTAAAATATTTGATCATTTTGGCCCCCTCTATTTCAAGTATGAACACTATAAATGTTGAATTGAGTTCTTTAAGTAGTTTTCTAGATCCAAAGGATTCTTGAATTTCCACATAAACCTCCAAACCCACAACTTTATGAATTTCATCCACTGATAGAATGACCACTAACACTTTGTTAATCTTGTCATCGAAAATCAAAGGAATAAAGGTGAAGAGTTATTTCTAAGTAACTTGACAAAGATTGGTGTCTTTCTTCAAGAAGTTTGGAAAAAAATGAAAAAAACATTAAAAAAATCCCATCATAATGAACATCTCCATATATGTATAAATATTCAGGATACATTTAGAAACTCTATGTTTAGATGTGGCGAGACAAAAAAATGTAGAGTTCTTGTCCTCTACTTTCAAACAGACAACTCTTAATCTTTGCCTCCAATAAATAAAGTCTTTAGTCACAATGTCCAGCAACAAAATTTTCCTTATAAAAAAACCCCTAGGAGTCAGAAAAAATTTGGATAACATTATGCACCTCATGAAGACTATTTTTTCTATGAATTTTTTTGAAGAAATATATCTACAAAGTTCTCCTTGTTATGGATTTTAACTTCATTTTTAATAAAAACTAAGTTTCTTGGCTATTCTAAACATTGTTGACCCTTCCACCTTAATATTCCACCAAATCCTAAATAAGGTTATAAAACTTAAGATGTTCCAATGAGATCCTTTCAACCCTAAAGGGAAATTTATGTTTCACAGCTAGAGGCTCTTCCAGTAGAGAAATTGCGAAGTGATCAGACCCAATCTTAGTGATTAATGACAAAGAGTAATTGAACCTAATAAATAAATAACACATGGTACAATATATATCAAGTCTTTCTTGAAAAATATTCTTACCCTTACTGCAGTTAGACCATGTATAAGAGTACACTTGAAGGTTCACATTGAGTAGAGCATGCATATTAATGAAACTCATAAAATCATGTCTACTACCTAGATGAGATTGAGAAGAAAGCCCCCCAATTTTCTATTCTCATTGAAGGAAGAATTAAAATCATCCATTACCAACTATGAAAAATTCATAACATAAGTTCTACAAATGCCCAACCTTTCCAAAAAAACTAGCCTGACATTTTTAGAGTTGGGTGCATAAGCATTGGAGAGAATCCAAGAGAAATTATCCCTAATAGTAAATTAGCAAACTTGATACAAATTAAATTATTTTTAGGAAAAATAACCTCACCTTTAGTTATGAAATCATTCCAAAAGAATGCCATAGCTCTTGAGGCTCCTTTTGAATTATACCCAAATACTTTTCAAATTTTGAACAATGAAAGCACTCCTATTTTTTCTTTAGTCATATTTTTTTCTCTAATTAACAACCCATCTAGTTTATGATCTCGAATCCCATTCCTTTGTACATATTTATTATGAGGGAGATTCAATACCCTCATAATCTAGGACATGATCTACATTTAGAACTAAGGGAATAAATCTCCTAGATGATTTTCTATTCTCCATCGTCAATATCTTGTTTGTTGGTTGATTTCCTTGCTCGCCTTTGATTTTTCTTGTAATCTTGCCACTTATTTCCCCCCACATCCAATTTAATTATATTGTAGATAAATTTATTAAAAAATAATGGCATTTACTACTTCAATTTTTTATTGTCATTCAAAAACTACTAGGGTTGATTAGAAGAAGAGAAAATTTAGTTCTTCTTAATAGAGGATTTCCTCTTTTTATGAAGCACATAAAGTCTAGTTTCAGGGACCTAAGATAGGACCTTTGAAAAATTTAGAGACTTCCTAAGTAGGACTCTTAGCTCTACAGAGTTCACCACTATCTCTAGACTAGTGACATTTTGTCTACGTAACACAACTAGAAATTTTTGAATTAGTCGATTCAAAGTTTAGGAACCCACCATCTCAACCTCAACCATCCCTTGAGGAATAAAAGTGACCTTCAGATTCACACCTATTACATCCTTAGAAAACCCATAAGTCAACCCATCATGGAGAAAAAATCACTCCTCTTCAATATCATTCCTTTGGGATTGAATAGCATCAATCTCTCTTTCAAATTCTAAAGAATTCTTCAAAACCAGAGAGGTCAAATTTCCCTCCCTTAGGAGGAACCCAAGATTTTCATGTTTAGCTTTAATAGGACCTCACAAAGAATATGATAAAACATAGTCCATTGAGGTATGGTGCAAGAGCAACTAGGTAGTCGAGGGATAGACTTAGGGCTTCTAAGATGTTTTGGGTTGTAGTGATGCTAGAAACATAACTAGATCAATAAGAGGACTAAATTTTTCCTAGGGTGTCAATAGATAGGTTGAAAGAGCCCAAAATGCAATGTTGCTCTTAGTTGCTCAAAAATTGCTCATTTGGCTTAATAGAGCATGTTTTTTTTGGTTTTGAGTTATAAATAGGGAAAGTAAGTGTTTTTAGGTCTTTATTAGGTGTCTAGTATCCATTTAAGGCCTTTTTCATAATTTGGTGTTTATTGGAGCAAGTTTGGGAAGAATCTGTTAAAAATTAAAAGAATTGCCAAATCTTGCAAAAGTTGCCATTGTAAACTTTTTGAAAATTTTCTTACAAAACAAGAAACTTCTTAGTTAAGGCCCTTCAACTTTATGAAATTGTTATGATCATAATGGTAGGACCTATAAAGGAACAAATCCAACCTTTTCAATGGGTTGTTGAAAGTCCAGAAGACATTGTACGAATTGTGAAACAACACAACATTACAATTTTTAATGGTTTCACATTCCATTTGTGGGAATATTGATTGAGATTTGTTCTTTTTGTGCTAGAAAAGTTTAGCTAGGTTTTCTAGAAGCTCTGCACTATGTTTTTTTTCCTTTTATATCAAGTTTTTAGGTTTAGAAATAATATTTTTTTGTGTTCAGTAGTCTATTGGTCTAAGTAGAGGTGTGAGAGAAAAATGGAGTCTTAGGGACATCTCCCACCGTAGGCATGGTATGGTCTCTTGGGATTTGGAACTAGACTCCATGTAGTACA
Source organism: Cupressus sempervirens (assembly GCA_028749045.1). Taxonomy (NCBI): domain Eukaryota; kingdom Viridiplantae; phylum Streptophyta; class Pinopsida; order Cupressales; family Cupressaceae; genus Cupressus; species Cupressus sempervirens. Next base: position 236,097,320 of record CM053791.1, read on the forward strand.
TGTATAGTAGAGATGGGCCCACGAAAATCACAACAAGGATTTCTAAGGTGATGCCTAAAGAAAGTAAACCCAACTTGGTTAGGGATCTCAAAATAGAGAAAGAGATATGGAGAGGATTAAAAGGTTTGATTCTTTAGTCCAAGCATGTGGTGAGTTAGTATGGGTTGTGGACCAGCCCAAATCCTAAGGAGAAGTTATGTTGAGAGTGCAAACCAAGTTTGTGTAGCAAACAACACTAAAACCCTTGAAACCCTTAATAATAGGCTAAAATTGTGCATGTATTGTACAAACAAGTTGGAAACCCAAGACCTTCAAAATATTTAAGATCATTGAAAAGGCTATTGGGAATGGTGATTTTTTTGCATACTTTCTAAGGGATATTTCTAGATATTCAACTTTTTGTGGTTTTGGAGGGCTAATCCTTGTAGCCTTTTTCCAAGCATTTGAGAGAAATTTCACTTGTCGATTGCAAATTGTTTAGGGTATTGATATTTTTTTAGGTTTGGAATTTTGAAAAGAGATCTAGAGCATACTTAGGTGTCCATGTGATGATATGTTAAGGTCGAGTGAGTATTGGGTTGAGTGTGTTGCAGGAAGTGATGAATAATCTTGTACTAACCAATTTATGTGCACTAGTTGAAGGAGTAGGATCTATTGACTATGATCTTGAGGGGAAATAGGGTGTGTGAAAGCCCTATTTGGTCAAGGAAATGACCTAGTGGAGACCCTAAAGAGCTTGGGGTTTGAGAGCAAGATTAATAGTCACATCATAGTGGTTTCAAAGCCAATGGAAGACTTGTGAAGAATTGGTGGATGTCTACCACTACTAGAGAGTCAGTAGGTGAAACTAGCATGGTGACTAACACATAACTAGCAAAGGAAGTTGATGATAAAATGAAGAGGAATAGAGTTCTTAAAGAAATCCTAGCAAAGGTGAAGGTGAAACTAGATGTAGTTGCTGATGTGACTAGGAGGAAGGAAGAAGAGGTATATGAGAAGAGTAAGGAGGTAGCAGAGGAGGATGTAGTCCCTAAACCTAACCCTATCTTGAATTAAGAGCCCTTCTTGAAGGCTATCAAAGCCCTAGGAGGGAAGTCTTTGGAAGGTGTGGCACTTTTCAGTGGAAAGATGCGTATAGACGCAGTCATGGAATATATAGATGGCATGGAGAACCATTTTGAGTGTGAGAGGGTATCAGAGGAAATAAAGGTTAAAGTGGCTAAGTCAAGGCTTAGAGGTTTAGCTCCAACATGGTGGAAATATGTTCAAGATGAGAGAATTAGCATGGGTAAGACTTCTCTAGCTAATTGGAATGCTATGGTTAGTAAAGTGAAGGATAACTTGCTACTTGAGGACTTTGAGATCCAACTCCACAAAAGAAGACAAGGAATAAAGAAAAAAGACTCAGATGTAGCATTCTATACTAAGGAATTTAAGAGGCTATGTTTGATATCTAAAAAGAAAGAAGAAGAGCCAATCAAAGTGGTTAGATATTTAGGTTGTTTGAAGTGGAATATCAAATAAAGCTGAGTTTTTGGGCACCTACCACATTCCAAAGATGCCACCGACTAGCTCTTAAGGTGGAAGAAAAGAGCAAAATGAAAGGGGATTCTAACTTCAAGGATAGAGGAAAGGGTAGAAATCATCATGGACAAAGAGGAGGCTACCAAGGTAGAGGTAGTGACAAGAAGAATCAAGGTGAGAGCAAGCTTATAGAGAAAAATAGTGATAACTCCTTAAGAGGTGGTTATAACAGAGGAAGAGGCAATCAAGGGGGATCCAATAGAGGAAGAGGATCAGGGAGAGCCAACTCATACTTTGCAAGTATGAAATTTTATGACTATGTTCATTTGGGTTATCTAGCCTATAGATGCCCAGAGATGTCTTCTTCCTCAAACCAAGACAAAAGAATGATATATGTACAAGAGGATAATTGCAGAAAGGAGATATATGTAAACCACATTGAATTTGAAAAAGATGAAAATATCATGTTTAGGAGAGTGTTGATTAAACAACCAACTCCTGATGAACCTAGACATAGAAGGGCCTTGTTTAGGATAAAATGAAAAATCCTAGGAAAAGTGTGCAAAGTGGTGAAGGATTTAGGGTCTACTAATAATGTGATATTAGAGGAGGTTGTTACTAAACTAAAATTATAGAAGATTCCTCATGAAAACCCTTACAAGGTTACTTGTCTGAACAAAGGGTAGAGCATCTTGGTGAATGAGCAAGCTTGAGTGGATTTTACCATAGCAAGGTAAATAGACAAATTTTTGTGTGATGTATTGTCTATGGATTCTTGCCATATTTTTCTAGGTAAACTTTGGAAATTTGATAGGGAGGTTGTGTATGATGGTAGAGCTAATTACATAACCTTTAAGAAGAGAGGAAAGACCTTCAAAATTTAGTCTCTATTACAAGGGGATGAATCTCAGCCCAAAGTTCCTAGTGTTTTTTTTTGTAGTGGAAAGGAGTTTGTGAAAGATCTCAAAGATGATGAATGTTAGAGTTATATAGTAGTGCTAAAGTTTGAAGAAAAAGAAAATGCAAGCAAGGAACTCTTACCAGTTGAAGTCAAAACTTTTCTTGAAAAGTACAAGGACATAGTGAGTGACAGTACTCCAACTACCCTACCTCCTAGGAGGGTTATAAGTCATCATATGAACTTTTTTCTAGGTGTATCCTTGCCAAATAAATATTCTTATAAGGTCACTCTAGATTAGAACTTAGAAGTGGTAAGACAAGTCCAAGAGTTGATGGATCAAGGTATGATATAAAAGAACATAAGCCCATGTGCAATCCTTATTGTCTTGGCATCTAAGAAAGGGGGAAAATGTAGATTATGTACATACTGTAGAGCCATAAATAGGATTATAATCAAGTATAGGTTTCCCATACCTAGGATTGAGGATCTCATGGATTTCCTTGGAGGAGCTAATTATATCACTAAATTGGATTTGAAGAGTGGATACCATCAAATTAGGATTAAGAAGGGAGATGAATGGAAACTAATATTTAAGACTATTAATGGTCTTTATGAATGGCTTGTGATGCCATTTGGTCTTTCCAATGCTCCTAGCACATTCATGGGGCTCATGAATGAAGTGGTCAAGGACTTCATAGGAAGATTTGTAGTTGTATATCTGGATGATATACTTATCTTCAAAAAGACTAGAGAGGAACATATCAAGCATGTTGAGGCAGCTTTGGAAAGACTTCATGAAGAGAAGCTCACCATCAACCTTGAGAAGTTTGATTTCTTCAAACAAGAACTTATGTACCTAGGCTTTGGGGTGTCTAAATGAACATTGAATATGGACAAGGAAAAGGTTACTATTATAATAGATTAGCCAACACCTACCACATTTACTAACATAAGAAGTTTCCATGGATTGTCTTAATTCTATAAGAATTTCTTTAGCAATTTTATTGGTATTTGTACACCATTGGTTGATACTTTAAAGGGTGGTGTCAAGTCTAAGTTTAAGTGGATTTTAGAAGTTGAGAAGTCATTTATAATGTTGAAGAAACAAGTAGCTACTCAACCTATCTTACAATTGCCTAGTTTTGAGAAATTGTTTACCCTAGAACGTGATGCAAGTTGCTTAGTAGTAGGTGGGACTTTGAGTCAAGAAGATTGTCCAGTAGCCTTATATAGTGAAAAGCTTAATAAGGCTAAGAAGAAGTATTCATCCTATCACTAGAGGTCTTTGCCTTAGTTTAGTCTCTTAGGAAGTGGAGACACTATTTTTTGCCCAAAGAATTTGTTGTGGTTATAGATAATCAAGCTCTTAACTACATCAACACTCAAGAGTGTTGGATACAATTGTTAATTGTGTATTGTCTTTGATGTTACACAAATTTCATATCAGTCATCAGACAGAGTCCACTAAGCTCAGATGATCAGTAAAACAATTTAAAGAGTCTACCGAATGTTCCTAAACATTACACAGTAAAGTTAGTTGTTACCGAGCTAACTCGAGCATCAAAGGATTGTGTAGCAAAAAGTTAGTGTTAACTGAGCTCCCAAGGTTAAAAAAGAAACATTAATGTCTACCGAGCTCACTCAGGCAAGAAAGGATTTTTTAGTAGAAAGTTAGTGTTAACTGAGCTCCCAAGGTTAAGGAAGAAAAGATAATGTCTACCGAGATCACTTGGTCATCAAAGGAAATGTGGCAGAAAGTTAGCTTCTACTGAGCTCACTAGGTTAGCAAAGGAAGGTTAGTGGTAATTGAGTTCACTCAATTTCCAAAGGATTTTTGCCGGGTTTGCAGTGTTTACCAAGCTTCACTTGGTTAACACTAGAAAACCATTCTAGAGTAGTGGTTACTGAGCTAGGTCGGCCAACAAAGAATTTTATTGTTTTGATATTAAGTTCAATTATTTCGTGCAATAAATGCAGCTAATTGATGTAATGATTTTTTCAATTGTTGAGCCTTATATTTGAGCTGACTTAATAATCTAAAAGGTATATATAGTTGTTCAAGTTGTGAATCCAAGCGTGAGAGTGAATACATGGATGAGGATGGAATAAGCAAATATTGAACAAATTTTGATGAAGGATTAGATATCTCGAAGGGGCTACAAAGTTGTATTTGATCAGTAAGGATCCAGTAAAGCATAACAGAGATCTGTAATCAACGAAAGATAAGTTGTATATCATTCAGGTCACTTCATTGTTGCTTTCTAATCATTGTAACAGTGAATCCAAAATCTCTTTATAGAGTTGGGTTAACAAACATTTTGTAAATCCTCTAACAAGGTGATAGTTCAATTTAATTGTTCTAAAGTCTTCTAGCAAAGCCACTCCTAATAAGGTGATTAAATCCTCTAACAGGGTCACATCTAATAGTGTGTTTTGTAACCTTTAATAGGGTTGGCACCTAATAGGGTTCACTTTAGAACGAGTGAGAATTGGTGACTAGTTACTTGGTGGTTTTTCCCATGTTGGGTTTCCATGTTAAATTTGGTGTCTCTTGTGTTCACTTTATTTTTAGTTACATGCATGGATGCTTGAAAAGAAAGTAATAGTTAAACTTAGTGAGTTACAACATTTGTTTACAGAGTAACAGGAGTAACTAGATCTTTAAGACATCTTAAGGATCTGTGGTTTTATTTTTGTCGTAACTAATTCAACCCTCCCCTCTTAGTTACTTCATCTATATTTTCCAACAATTGGTATTAGAGCTTTTGGTACTTATAGGATAAGATTTCAAGGAACTAAGCCAAAGATCAAGATGTCTTATAAGACAGAAATTCAAAGACTTAACAAGGACAACTTCTTAGCATGGCAAGGGTTGATGAGACTTCATCTAGCTTCTATTGGAGATACAGGGCTAAAATACCTTGATGAAAAATATGTAGAACCAGCTGGTACACTATCTGTCCATGATATTGATGAAAAGAAGACCCACAACATTATGATGATAGATTTACAATATGCTTTGAGTTATGAAGAATTTGATGACATTAAGGATTTCAAATTTGCCTTTCAAATGTGGGAAAAGCTGGACGAAATCTATGGAGGAGATGATAATGTAAGAAGAGTCAAAGCAGAAAGTCTAAGAGGATAGTTTGATCAAATGAAAATGAGAGAGGATAAAAACATTGCCAAATATGTTGAAAGAGTCAAAGCATGTGTTAGTGAAATCAAGCATATGGAGGAGATATCAAGGAGGAGACAATTATAAGTAAAGCTCTCAGAACATTACTACCCATTTATGCAATTAGAGTCTCCACAATTCAAGAAAGAAGATGTGAAGCAAATCATAAGATAAATCTAGAGGCCATAGTTGGAAGATTAACTTCATTTGAACTAGACAACTTTGACAACTATGTTCCAACTTCTAAGAACATTGAATCAAAATTTGAAGCCAAGATTTCACTCAAGGAGAAAAGAAAAAAGAAAAAGAAATCCCAATCAGAAAGTGAGGATGAATCAGACCAAAGTTCAGACAGTGATCTTGAGGTGATTGAAGCTCTACTAGGAAGAAAATATTCTAGGGGTAGAGGAAAATATAAAGGTAAATTTCCTCTAATCTATTTTTCATGTGAAGAAGTTGGTCATATTGCTGCTAAGTGCCCAAACAAGAAAAAAAAAGATGAGAAGAAAGGTTACATGTACAATGGCAAGAAAGACTTCAAATCATTCAAGGATAAAGGTAAGAAAACATGTTTTATGGCTAAAGATTCTAATGATTCTAATGATGAAGAAAAAGATGAAATTGTCTACATTGCTGTGAAAGATGATTCTGATAGTGATGAGGAAGATAAGATGGCACTTATTTCTCATGTAATTAAAAATGATACATGGATTATAGATAGTAGTTGCTCTCATCATATGACTGGTGATAAAAGTAAGTTTGAACATTTTGAAGACTATAATGGTGGTAGTGTAAGGTTTGGTAATAATGAACCTCATTACATAAAATAAAGAGGAAGAATACCTCTAACCAAAGAACTTATATGTGATAATGCCTATTCGGTTGAAGGTCTCAAACATAGTTTGTTAAGTGTGGCACAGTTAGTCAATATTGGATTCAAGGTGGAATTCATGCATGAAAAAGAAAGATTACTGGATGGCAAAGGAAAATTGATTGAATCTGGCACTTAAAAAAAAGGTAACTTATTTTATCTTGAACTTGGTGAATGTTCATGTTTCATTGCTCAAATTGAAGAAAGTTGGTTATGGCATAGGAGGTTGTGTCATGTAAATTTTGACAACTTAATAAAGATTAGTAAAATTCAAGAAAGTAAGAGGCATTCCTAACATAAAGAAACCTGAGGTCGGTCTATGCAAGAATTGTCAGATTGGAAAAATGGGAACGACTAGTTTCAAAAGCAAAAACTATCAGTCTAAAGAGATATTAGAAATTGTACATATTGATTTATTTAGATCCATTTGAATTGAAAGCTATACTGGAAAAAAGTTCTTCATTCTTTTTGTTGATGATTACTCAAGAATGATGACTATCATGTATCTAAGGATCAAATCAGAAGCATTTGAGAAATTCAAATGGTATTTGGCCAGAGTAGAAAAAGAAATAGGGAAAAGAATGAAATGCTTGAGGTTAGACAGAGGTGGAGAATTCATTTCGCATGAGTTCAATAAATTTTGGATTGAAAGAGGAATCAAAAGATAGGTATCAGCCCCTAGAACTCCTAAGCAAAATGGAATAGGTGAAAGGAGGAATAGATCTATCATGGATTGTGAAAGAACCTTAATGATTGAAAAGAGCATTGCTATCCAATACTGGAAGGAAGTTATCGGCACTACACTTCATACCTTGAACTGAGTATAGCTAAAAAAGGACTCATTCAAAACTCCCTATGAGCTATGAAAGTGCACATGTGAAAGTTGATGAGTTTGTAGAAAGAACTGAAGAAGAAAGAAAAAGGGAACCTGAAGATTATAAAAGGTTTGTTTTCATTGAACCTAATATAGTACCAGTCAATCAGGAATCTCCTACTCCCAAGTCATCAGTAACCGAGTTACAGGAAGTTCAAACTGAGCTACAGCAACCTGAATTACATTTAGATGCTACTGAGCAAGTTTCTACCAAGTCTAAAGGACCTGAGCCAATATCTACCAAGCTAGAACAACTAGAACCTGAAGTTGAAGTGCAAGAGGATAACAATGAAATTCATTCAAAAGGAAAGGAACCTATATTAGCAAAATATGTCAGGAGACATCATTCAGTAGATCAGACCATTGGAGACAAATATGAAGGAACCATGACAAGAAGTAAGTTGAAAGGTACTTGTTTACTTACTGATTTTGAAACCAAAAATATCAAAGATGCATTGGGATGATAGTTGGATTGAGGCTATGAATGAAGAAATAGAGCAGATAGAGAAAAACAAGACATGGACTCTTCTACCCAAGCCTAAAGATAAAAATTTGATTAGAACTAAGTGGGTATTCAAAAAAAAGTTGACTGAAGATAGTAAGGTATCAAGAAACAAAGCTAGACTAGTATGCAAAGGATATGCTCAAGAAGAAGGAATAGACTATGGAGAAACTTTTTCTCCTATTGCAAGATTGGAAGGAGTTAGAACCTTACTTGCATATGCTGCTCACGAACGATTCAAATTTTATCAGATGGATGTATGGTTAGCATTCCTCAATGGTATACTAGATGAAGAGGTTTACATTGAACAACCTTAAGGTTTTGTTGATCCAAATAAGAAGAACATGCTCAAAAAATTACACAAGGCATTGTATGGTCTGAAACTAGCCCCTAGAGAATGGTATGAAAGATTGCATAACTATCTTATTTAGATTGGTTTTCAAAGAACTACTAATAAAAGTAGCTTTTATATAAAGGAAGGAAAATATAATAAGATTGCCTTGGCAGAAATATTCATAGATGATATTGCTTTGACAGGGAATGATGATCTTTGCAAAGAATTTTCAGAGCAAATGAACAAGGAATTTGAAACATCTATGTTTGGTGAGATCAAATTCTTTGTTGGTCTTCAAATTCAGTAGAATAAAAATGGTATCTACATCACTCAATCAAAATACATCAAGGAGATATTGAAAAAGTTTGTTATGGAAGACTGTAAACCAGTTGGAACTCCTATGCATACTAGATTAAAACTCACCAAGGAAGATGAATCAAAAGAAGTAGATCAAACATTGTATAGATCTATGATTGGAAAGTTGCAGTATGTAGTTCATACTAGGCCATATATTACCGTTGCAGTTGATATTGTAGGAAGATTTTTAGCAAAACTAAGAGAAAATCACATGATGGCAATCAAAAGAATAATGAGATATTTGAAAGGAACTGAAGGTTATGATTTATGGTACAAATTTTGAGGTAATCTAGATTTGAAAGTGTTTACTGATGTTGATTGGGTAGGAAACCTTGATGATAGAAAAAGTACAAGTAGAGGAGCATTCATTCTTTCTTGGAAAGAGGTTGGTTTCTTAGACAAGCAAAAAGCATAATTTTACATGCCAATCTATAGCAGAGGTAGAGTATGTTGCTCCAGTAGTTAATTGTTCTAATATTGTTTGGTCTAAATAGTTGTTAGAAGTCATGAAGGTGGAAATCAAAGAACCAATTGTTATGTTCTGTGATAATACAAGTGCAATCAACATATCTAAGAATCTAGTGATGCATTCCAAAACCAAGCACATTGCAATAAAATATCATTTTTTCAGAGAATTGGTGTAAGATAAGCAGATCAGATTGGAATATGTCCATACAAAGGAACAAATTTCTAACATATTCACAAAGCCATTACCTAAGGATGCATTCTTATATCTAATAGGTAAGTTAGGGGTCACTCCCCTATCTAAAGTTCACTAAAATGAAGTTTTAGTGATGCATGAACGCATACTAGGTTGAAGATCTATTAGTTGATGCAGCATAATCAAGAAATCTTGCATATGAATCAGTACTAAAGGTACATTAAAATTCATTTGAGTTGTGTTGTCTTTGGCATGTGTTGTCAAAGAGGGAGAGTTTTACCATCATATCTTTCTAAAATTTTTTTGAGAGGAAGAGTTTTCTATGTATTCCTTCATAGAGGAAGATTACTAAAAGAGGGAGAGTTTTCTATCTAATAGAGAAAATTGTTTTGACAAAAAATACTTGTTTTCAAATTTCATTCTGCTATGACATGTTGTGTTGCCATCAATGCCAAAGAAGGAGATTGTTGGATACAATTGTTAATTGTGTATTGTCTTTGATGTTGCACAAATGTCATATCAATCATCAGACAAAGTCTACCCAGCTCAGATGATTAGCAAAGCAATTTACAATAAGAACATTACATAGTAAAGTTAGTTCTTACCGGGCTCACTCGGGCATCAATGGATTGTGTAGCAAAAAGTTAGTGTTAACCGAGCTCCCAAGGTTAATGAAGAAAATTTAATGTCTACTGAGCTCACTCAGGCATCAAAGGATTTTGTAGCAGAAATTTAGCGTTAACCGAGTTCCCAAGGTTAACAAAGAAAAGTTAATGTCTACTGAGCTCACTCAGGCATCAAAGGATTATGTAGTAGAAAGTTAGTGTTAACCGAGCTCCCAAGGTTACCGAAGCAAAGTTAATGTCTACCGAGATCACTCAGTCATCAAAGGAAATGTGGCAGAAAGTTAGTTTCTACCAAGCTCACTAGGTCAGAAAAGGAAGGTCAGTGCTAATTGAGTTCACTCAGTCTCCAAATGATTTTTGCAGGGTTTGCAGTATTCACCAAGCTTCACTTGGTTAACACTAGAAAACCATTTTGGAGTAGTGGTTACCAAGCTGGGTCAGCCAGCGAAGGATTTTATTGTTTTGATATTAAGTTCAATTATTTCGTGCAATAAATGTAGCCAACTAATGTAATCATTTTTTCAGTTGTTGTAGCTTATATTTGAGCCGACTTGATAATCTGAAAGGTATATATAGATGTTCAAGTTGTGAATTCAAACATGAGAGTGAATACATGGATGAGGATGGAATAAGTGAATATTGAGAAAATTTTGATGAAGGATTAGATATCCTAGAGGAGCTACAAAGTTGTATTTGATTAGTAAGGATCCAGTAAAGCATAATAGAGAGATGTAATCAACAAAAGATAAGTTGAATATTATTTAGGTCACTTCATTGTTTCTTTCTAATCATTGTAATAGTGAATCCATAATCTCTTTATAGAGTTGATTTAACAGCCATTTTGTAAATCCTCTAACAAGGTGACAGTTTAGTTGAATTTTTCTAAACTCCTCTAGCAAGGCCACTCCTAACAGGGTGATTAAATCCTCTAAAAGGGTCACACCTAACAGTGTGTTTTGTAACCTTTAATATGGTTGGATCCTAATAGGGCTCACTTCAAAAGAGTAAAAATTGGTGACTAGTTACTTGGTGGTTTTTCCCATATTGGGTTTCCACTTTAAATCTGGTGTCTATTGTGTTCACTTTATTTTTAGTTACATGCATGGATGCTTGAAGAAAAAGTAATAGTTTAATTTACCAAGTTACAACATTTTTTTATTGAGTGACAGCAGTAACTAGATCTTTAAGACATCTAAAGGATCTATGGTTTTTTTTTGTGGTAATTGATTCACCCATCCCCTCTCAATTACTTCATCTATATTTTCTAGCAAAGAGAAGCTAAGAAACAAACACTTGAAGTGGATGGAGTACATGTAGGCATTCATCTTCAAAATCAAGCACAAGAAAGGGTAGTTGAACAAAGTGGAAAATACACTAAGTTGAAGGATCATGAAAATCTAAGAAATTTAACTGCAAAGAACTGGGATACAGAGTTTTCAAAATATTTAGAAGGAGGAATTGTCTGAAGCCTACAAGGTATACAATGATTCTGAGAATCATTTTCATAGAAAATTTTTAGAATATACTTTGCAAAATGGGTTGCTATTCAAGGGTAACTAGTTGTGTGTACCAAGGAGTTGTATAAGAGAGAACCTAATATAGGGGAAGCATAATGGCAACCTAAGTGGACATTTTGGTATTAGAAAATCCTTATAATTGATGCAAAGGTTCTATTGTTGGCCAAAGGTAGAAAATGATGTCACTAAGTATTTGAAAAAGTGTATGGTATGCATGAAAGCCAAAGGAGAAATGAGCAATGCAAGTCTTTATCAGCCTTTACCGATTCCAAATAGGTTATGGGATTCAGTAAGTATGGATTTTATTATAGGTTTACCTAAAACCAAGCAATGGTATTATAGCATTTATGTTGTTCTCAATAGATTCACAAAAATGGGACATTTCATTCCATGTAGGAAAACTAATGATGCAAGTCATATTGCCTATCTATTTTTCAAAGAGGTTGTAAGGGTTCATAGCCTTCCATTAAGAAGTGTGTTAGATAGGGATGTTAAATTTATGAGCCATTTTTAGAAAAAATTATGGAAAAATCTTTGTACAAACATGTCATTTAGTTCAACTTACCATCCCCAAACAGATGGTCAGACTGAAGTAGTTAATAGGGTGTTAAGAAATCTTCTAAGGTACCTAACTAAGGAATATGGTAAAAAATGGGATGTTATCATTTCATAATCAAAATATGCCTATAATGATAGAAGGAATAGAACTATTAGAAAAAATCCTTTTGAGATAGTTGATGAAATACATCTAAGGGGTATATGTGAGATGAGGTATTTTAGAGACTTGGATTAGATAAGTGGTCAAGTTGAAGACTTTTTTCAAATCATGAAGGAGATTCAAGAGAAAGTCAAGAAGACCATCCAAGATAACACTAAAAATCTAAAGGCCAAAGTGCATGAAAAGAGAACCAATGTTTAGTTTGCTATTGGTGACTATGTAATGGTCCATTTGAATAAAGAAAGGTGTCAAAAAGGTGTGCCTTCCAAACTATAGATGAAGAGGGTAGGACCTTTCAAAATCTTGGCAAAGTATCGAGCAAATTCCTATAAGGTAGATTTACCTTCATATCTAGGTATGTCCCCAATTTTTTATATACAACACTTGGTGGCATTCAAAGGTACATTACCTTAAACTAATCTAAATGTTCAAGATGAAATTGAACCTACTGCAACATCTAGTATCAGCAAGTTGGAGGCAGAGAATGTGTTAGATTCCAAAGTGAAGAAGTCTACAAGGCACAAGTTATATATGGAGCACCTCATCCAGTGGGAGGGAAAGCCAATTTTAGAAGCTACTTGGCTTTTAGAAATAGAGTTCAAAAAGGTTGGCATTCCTCTGGACATATTTCCATTAGGTGTAACTTAGTTTTTTTGATGGGGGGAGTATGGTGTAGGAGCACATAGGTAGGCTAGGGATATACCTTGGGCTTCTTAGATGTTTTTTCCTCTAGTGATGCTAGCCACATTACTACATCAATAAGAGGACTAACTTTGTCCTAGGGTGTAGATAGATAGGTTGGAAGAGCCCAAAATGTTATGTTCCTCCTAGTTGCTCAAAAAATGCTCATTTTGGCTTAATAGAGCATTTTTTAAAGGTTTTGAGGGCTAACTAGAGAAAGAAAGTGTTTGTGTGTTCTTATTAGGTGTATATTATTCATTTAAGGCCTTTTACATAGTTTGGTTTTCATTGGATCAAGTTTGGGAAGCATATGTAAAAAATTGAAAAAATTGTAAAATCTTACAGAAGTTGTCATCGACAAATTTTTGACAATTTTCTCGTAAAATGATCAACTTATTAGTTAGGGACCTTCAACTATCTAAAATAGTTATGATAATGATGGAGGGACCTATAGAGGACCAAATCCAACATTTTCTATGGGTTTTTGAAAGTTCAGAAGGCATTGTATGGTCTATAAAACAACACAACATTACAATTTTTTATGATTTTGCATTGCATTTGTGGAATATGGATTGAGAGTTGTTGTTTTTGTGTTGGAAAAGTTTATCTAGTTTTTTAAGAATCTTTGTACATAATTTTTTAAATTTTTATATCAAGTTTTTAGGTTTGGAAATAAATCTTTTGGTGTTCACCAATTTGTCGGTCTGAATCGAGGTGTGAGAGAAAACTAGATTCGTAGGGCCATTCCCACCATAGGCATGGTACGATATATTAGGATTTGTAACTAAACTTCATGTACTCCATGTACAATAGAGATGGGCACATGAAAAGCAAAACAAGGATTTCTAAGGTGATGCCCTAGGCAAGTAAACCCAACTTGGTTAGGGATCATAGAGTAGAGAAAGAGGTATGGAGAAGATTGAAAGATTTGATTTTTCATTGCAAGCATGTCATGAGTTACTATGGGTTGTGCACTAGCCGTAATACCAATGATAAGTTTTGGTGAGAGTGCAAAATAAGTTTTTATAGAAAACAACACTCAAACCCTTAATAATAGGGTAAAATTGTGCCAGTACTATATGGACAAGTTGGAAACCCAAGAACTTAAAAAATTTCAAGCTCACTAAATATAGTATTGGGAATGGTGATTTTTTTGGACACTTGTTAAGGGATTTTGCTAGATATCTAGGTTTTTGTGTTTTTGGAGGGCTAGTCCTTGTAGCCTTTTTCCAAGTATTTGAGTGCAATTTCAATTGTGGATTGCAACTCAATTAGTGTATTGATATTTCTTTTGGTTTGGAATCTTGAAAAGAGACCCAAAGAATATGTAGGTGTCCATGTCATCATATGGGAAGGTCAATTGAGAATTGGGCTAAGTGTGTTGGAGGAAGTGATGAATAAGCTTGTACTAACCAATTGATGTGCACCAGTTGAAGGAGTAGGATCTATTAGCTAGGATCTTGAGTGGTAATAGTGTGTGTGGAAGCCCTATTTGGTTAGGGGAATTATCTAGTGGAGACCTTGAAGAGCTTGGGATTAGAGAGAAAGATTGATAGTCACATCAAGAAGACTAGAACTTGGGTTACAAGGGCTAGATTCTCTAACCCATAATCCTTCTGAGAATTCAAAACCTTTTTATGGATCCACTCATTTTTATTCCTTGGGGGTACTTGAGGATGAGAAACCTTTTATCTTTTTTGGGACAATGCTTATTCCAATCAACTATCTTATTGCAAATAAAATAGGCAAAGGGGATGGTTTCAAACTCACCATCCTATTTTAGCAACCCTTGCTTAGAATTAATAACATAGATGACAAGTTCTCAAATCTACAAACATTAACACATATAGGAGAAAAGATCAAACTTGATCTAGAAGTCATACATTGACCAACAACTAGTTGTTGGCTAAAGAATGTTCCAATACTTTTGAAAAATTATTCCTTAGAATACTCCAAAGGCAATCAAGGGAGTTGAACTCAAATAGGGATAAATGAAAAAATATTATCCTCCAATTTCCATTTGGGAGCCCATTTACAGAAAGAGAGATATATTTTACCAATCATCCAAGGTTGCCCACAAAGGATTAAAATACAATCCTCTTTATTTGAGAATTGGACAGAGATGAAACCCTTGGGAAGGGGTGCAAGCTCAACTTGGCCTTTTAGATACCATTACTTTTTAACATAAGAATGAACTTATTCAATATTAGTATGGGAATCAATAAATTTACCAATAAGAATTATCTCCAAAGAAAAAATTGAAGAATTGAGAAGGGATACACAGATAAAAATAGTAAACTGTACATTCTAGCATCCTACATTTTTAGATTCCATGAAAATTGAGGTTTTGTTGTTCAATTTCGTCATAAATAACTTACCCCAAGCATCTTGATCTCACTTGAAAGTCCCTTTCATAGGTACCTCATACCACACTTTCACAAATAGCTCAAATCCCCCCATTTCCAAACAAGAGATAACATTAGAAGAAAAGTGCGACTAGAATATTAGGAGATCAGACCAAAGTTCCAAAATGTCCATCTTTCAAGATGCTTTTAGAAGAACCCCCAGATATTCTAGGAATAATACTAGAGTACAACCTATAGGAGGGCTACAATCCCTTTTAGTTTCCTCCAAACATCTACCATCCTACTCAAGATCACTATTTTTCCAACATAGTTGTTTCAGATTTTAACCTACAATTGTATCCCACTCTTCCAAAGATCCATCCAATCTTGCCATGGAGATGGTTTCTATTTAATTTTATAGTTAGGCATATGTACATTATTGTGTATTCACATGCTTGCATCACATACATCAAATCCAATCATCATAAGTTTCTAGGTTCCTTCTAAAGGGTTAGGAAGTTCTTCATGTCAAGAAGAACTTCAGAGGAGCTAACCACTTCATGGTTGGGTGGTAAAAGTTCCTAAACTAGACTCCTATCTTTAAATAGAGGATGGACTTAGATATGAGAGCACATGAGACAAAAGGTTGAAGATGGACTACAACTTGATGGAACTCTATTTTATTAATGTTCTCAAACTCTGTACTTGTAAATATAATCAAGATGTATGAAGCATGGGTTTACATCGCATGGTTGTAACCTATGTAAATAGATCATGCTGTACTTGATGCAACTAGAGTATGATAGATTAGTTGGCTTCTTATTATATTTTGATCACATGTTTACTTATGATAGATAGTGTTACTTATGTTTATGATATTAAAAAGAAGAAAACATGGGGATTGGCCTGAAGTCAAAAAAACTCATATGAATCTCATTGCCATTAGATTAACCTACCCCCTTCCTTAATGTTACTTATGTTTCAACAGTGACTAAAATTGCTTACATTTAAATTATGCATCTCTCAACTAAAGTTTGAAGTGTGTGTCTATTCTATTTCATCATAGAAAAAAAATATTTTCTTTTTGACTTATCATTTGAATAGTTTTGACTTTCAATTGTCTCTTTCTGACAATTTTGGTTTTGTTCCTATGTAGCATTGCTGTGGAAAATGTAGTCTTTCAAAAAATATGACCAACCAATTATAACATCACAAAAGAGCATATCCCATTGATAAAAACCATGATAGTCTAACTAACATGATAATTAATGTAACTACAAATTTTAGCATCTCTTAAGACTACAATAGCTCTAATGGAGTCTACTATCATAATGTACTATAGATGAGTTACCTCAATTAATTGAAAAATATTACAAACCATACATTAGCATTTATTGGATTTCTTTACAAAAATAAAAAATTTCATTTCAAGATTCGCAATAGCTAGTACATATCGATCTTATCTTGTTGTTTTTTGATCTTCGATTGTTCTCTAGATTTTTTCTACAATTGAGTACACAAGAAAATTGTGAAAAATATTATGTGTGAGTAAAACCTTAGGATTTATCCTTTTGGGAAAGTATTATAGCTAGGAAGAAAACATCACATATACTTTTCCAAATGTTAAATAATACAATTCACCTCATAGACTCAACCACAATATTATTTTTAAGGTCCATTCTGAAATTGCTTCTTTCCAACATTGAACATAGACAATATTCAAAACTAGCTTTCTTATAAATTAAAACCACATTCAATAGTTTCATATTCAATATACAATCTCGACTAACTTGTTTCAAATTTCCATCATAAAAAAAGGGGGGACATTCTATGGGTTAAACCATCAAAACTCTCAACAATTCTTTGACTAATAGTTCAAATTGTAAAACTTTTTAAGAAATAATCAAATCATTAGTATCTTCTTTAGAAAGTGAAATCTAAGTACTCAATTCTTTTGAAGTATTTTTATTTGAATTTACAATCCTTTTATTTATTTAATATTGCACTCAATGACATTGTAGAAAGTAGTTTTGAGTAGAATTTTTCAAGGGGAAATGAAAAAATTGATAAGTACACAACTACCACCAATCCTTGGACAAATTGCATTCCAATAGAGTAAAAAGTTTAATAGAAAGCTCAAAAGGAACTAGTAATTTGATAAAGATGTGAAATTAGTTCAATTGAAATATTTTGGATTAAGGTAAAAAATAGGTTGTATAGGGAGCCAAAGCCCAATAATATCAATATAAAATGTTTAAAATGATAAAGTCCAAAATGACATCCATGATAGAAAAAGATAAAACATTGAATTTTCTAGCATCATAAAAGTAGAGACTAACACAAAAGAAAAAAGAAAAAAATAAACTAGACTAGTAAAAGAAAAACATTAAAAGAAAATAGAGAACCAAAACCAAGCTAATTCCTTGAAGAGCTTGGCTTTCTAGATTTCAACTACCTTTGGGTCCTCCTTCATGTTCTTTGGCACTATAGCTACTTTGTTCCTATTCAACTTTCCCTTTGCTCTTTATACAAGCCCTCCCACCACTTCCTCATGTCTTGTTTCCTTTCCAGTCAAGTCCAGCCTAAGCTTGATGCGCTCTATGTCTCATTTATATTTACCAATGATCAATGATTGAATGAGCTCTTGAATTTTGGAGTCACTATCCCTAATGAATTTCCTCAGTTCCTGTATTTACCCTAGGATACCCTCTTCTATTCATCTCCTAGCCTTGATTTATTTCTACAAGTAGTTATCCAATTTTCCAACTACCTCTTTCAGGACTTTAATTTCATCGATAGACCAACTATATATAGAAATCTACACCTCCACTTTATCTTTACCACTACCATTGTTTCTTGGAGCATCTTGGTGTGGAATGGAAACCTTTTTCTCCATCAACCACTTTCAAGTTTCAATTTATAGCTCATGGAAAGGGTTTTAACTACGAAGAACTATGTAATTTGAAATGTTGATAATAATTGCATTCTAAATTTTAATTTTTATATCCCTACAGACTCTCATTCTAATGATTGATTTGAAGCTATGATCTAGTATATTGATATTAAAAATGTTTACAAAATCAAATCTATAAGCTCAAAGCATTAGAAATGGATTTTTCAAATCTATTAATGTTAAAAGATAAGAAATTTTTAAGAAAAATTATACAAACTAAAGGTTATTTTAATGGTTATCGATAGAGCCCAATCTACAAAATTAAAATTCATCAAGCATTTGTACTAGAAAACTCCATTCTTATAAAGATAATATACATTTTTTTCAAATGAACAAACAAGAGATTTTCCATGATAGTGAATTTATTTTCTCCACCAAATATAAGTGTCACAAAAATTGAAATCATTTTGAGATGACAAATTCCTTTAATTCATAACTTGTAAGATCAATTCCAGGTTGCTCTTTTTGTGTGATTATTATGTGTTTAAGTTAGTAAAATTTTTGACATAGTTATTACATCAAATATGAATCTTATAGTAGATTAAGATCAATATTATTAAAATATAAATATTTTGTTCATAAACTTAATATAATAAATGTTATATATATTTAGTAGTTTTACATTCAAATATCTAGATACATTTTTTCTATATACTTGACATATAACATGTATGCATTAGAATTTATTTATAATTTTTGTTGAGATAAAAAGATGCGTACAAATTATATGTAATTTCATTGTAGACACTACATTATCTATTGTATTGTATTTTATTAAAAAATAGATCATGTTATCTAAGAGTTATGTTCTTAGATGTTGTCCTTCTATTGATGAGTAATTGAGTTAACAAGGCAAATCAATTCACTTCAAGTCAAATTAACTAATATCATAAATTAACCTAAATTTATGTCATAGTTGACATGTTCTACTTCACATCTCCAAATCATATGATAAATATCATATCAACACAATAAACCATACCAATCTCTTACACACACTATATATTATATCTCAAAAGTTGTAGACTCATTTAATAATTCTGATGTCATCGCTGAGAAAAACTATCAGATTGTATGTTGTATTCCCATCCTAGGCTTATGCATTGTTAACAAAATTATCATAAAAAAATATATTATTAAACTAAGCAATAGTGCAAGAGAGGTATATTTAAATCAGTGACAACATCTCATCACTCACCTAGTAGTTACTTGTCAACAATCTCCCTACTTGACATTAACAGAAACATTTAGTAAAAAAATTACCAAGTGTCCAATGCCTAAAATAAATATGCTCTTACTAGATTTATCTGGTAATGATCTCCCCCATATAATATAAACTATACATATATAATTTTTTAATCCATCACTCTTCCTTCAACATCAATGACAAAGATGAGATGACAAATGTCTTCTATGTCAAATGCCTTCTAACTATGTGCATCAACTATGACAATTATAATATAGAAAATCATAGTTTATAGAAACCTCAAGATATCTTCACAATTAACTTTCAATTCCTAAAAGTAAATATTCTATATCATATTTAGATTCTCTTCTACCTGATCATCTATATACAAATAATAAGAAACTATCACTTTTGCCTAAGGATTTGTAAACCTAAAAATTGCATAAGATTTTTGATTTGTCTCAATATATTCTAATTCCCTCTACATAATATAATTCTTCAGAGTGAGAAGAATCCTTATCTATACAAACCTTCCATGGAATCTATCCTTTTCAAAATAAAGTTTTATTATGTTATTGAGTAACCATCATGATCCTGCACATACTCCAAGAAATAAGGAGACAAAGATCTTATATAACTAATATATATTTACATCCATACATAAAAGTTTTAATGTCCTCATTACATTCATAAACTAGTTTGGATTAACTAGCAATGAAAGTATAGACCTTGTTAAAACTTAGTGCCTTGTATTCTCTAATTTCTCTTGCTCTATCTACCTACTCTAGGGGAAGTATTAATCTCATCTACCACTCTATTCAAATTATCCACAAAATATCTTCTAAAAAAAATTCAATAGAATTAAAAAAAAACTATTTATACTATCTAGTTATCTACTTAGAACTGTAGAACATTTCTCTATCTTCTTCTCTAACCTCTCATTAGCCTCACATCATCACCAAGTTCTTTATCAACTTTTATTTGTCAAATATTTCTAGATCTCCTTCATTCTCAACACTAGCAAGTACCTTTCTTAGGTCACTTTCCAACAATGGTTACATATCTAAAGCTTAGTGGAAGTCTCCAAGAGAATTCCCAATTATGTTCTAACCTTCTTTCTATTCTTAGATGCATCACCCTTATTAGTAGGGTCACTTCTAGACATACTATTCTATGGAAATTGGTGATCCAACTATACATCATCTACATTTTCTTCATCAAAGTGTGATTATTAAATGATTTCCTTCATTTATCATTTCCCCTATCTCAACCTCAATTATGACATCTTCTTTTCCTTTTTCCTTCTCTTTCTCTTTCTCGGCTTCTCATTTCACATCTTGAATCATATAATATTCCTCTATCATAATTTCCCTAATGTTTCCACTGGAAATAAATTTTTTCATGAAGGAAATCTTTTCCCTCTCTTCCTTATATTTTTTTAAGGTAATAAGTACATCGGTAACAAAAAAATCTAGTTGTTCAATTGTACTAAATAATTAATTTACATAATCAGATTTATCTCTACTCTTCTTCATTAGAGTCAATGAGTGCTCTTTGATTATAATTTCCTTTGGTTTTGGAGAATGTAAAGGCACAACCTTATAGTCAATATAAATTATTACTTGATATATCCCTCTCATATTTCCTTCTCCAATCTTTTCATACTTGCCTATCATAAAATTAAAAATTCCAATCATTAACCTCAAATTTTCTTGTATTTATTCACAATTGTGTACATCTCATCAAATGTAACTAAAACATAAAGATGGTTTAGAGTCTTCTCTCTTATCATCTAATCTTCTTATAGAGATCTTTGTCTCCTTATTCCTTAGAGTATGTGCAACATCATGATGGGCCAAAAAGTGGCTATATAAAAATAAATAACTTTTCATCTAAATTTAATGAAATTAAAATGGTTTCTTAAGGGCATTATCAACCTTATCTTGATATAATCTTTGCCTAATTATGATTTTAGTAAGTAATTATTACTTATTTTCTATTTGAGTTACCAATAAAGTGTTTATTTACATACTAACCAAAAAAAAGTTAAAGCTTCAAAATGGTATAAGCTTTTCAAAATATGAAATATACATCACATTATATGCTTTTCCTACTATGAGGAAAACAAATATTTTCAATTTTGTATAGTTTTGAATGAGTTAAGGTGGTTAGATATGGGGATTTTTAAATTTCAAAACATGTTGTAGCAAAAAACTCAAATTTAGTTATTTAATTGGAATAAAATTACAAAAGAATATGCATCACATATGGGTATGCATCTACCACATAGATCTTGAATCTTAAAAAAATTATTATTATCATATTGATATTAAGCCAGTTAGACATACACCTACTTATTTTTTCTTGATTTTTTCATAATTTTTCAATGAAAATTTAAATTTTGGACAATTAATTAATTTTTTAATTAGAAAAGGGCTAGTATTTTAGAAACAACATTCAATTTACTAAAAATTATATTGTTATAATTTTACGATTTAATTTTCATAACTAGTTTAAGATTTCACATCAAGTTGACCAACATTGATATCATGATTTTGTATTGCCACTTAAGACTATAGTTTGGCCCACTATGATTGTACACATACTCCTTAAAGGATTTTCTATTAGGAACTTGTATTGGTATTTTTTTGGTTTCCTTAAAGCTTTAAGAACTATAATAACCAAGTCTAGTCATTCCACCTTTCAGTTTTTTCTTTCTTAATTACTGATCAAACTTGTTACTATTAGAGAGTTTTCAAGATGTAGATTTATTTGACAAGATTTTTCATGATATTATTAGTGTACTTTTTAAGATCCTAATAATTAGATCTTCAATATTTAGGTTCTAACTTTAATTGACACACATAAGTATTCACACCATGATATTCTTCTAATTTTCTCTTTAGATCTACTTCAAGTTTTTCCTTCTTCTCTTTCTTAGTTTCAATGTCTTTAGCCATCTAAAGAGTAGTAATCTAAAATTCATGTTGAAATTATTCATTTTACTTTGAGCTTAGTGATATAGTCTTGTGCATCTTTGTTTCTTCAATTTTAATGTTTTCCTATATACATTATCTATATCCAATTCTCCAAGTAATGCATCAAAGTTTCTTTGTAGGTATCTTTCATATATCTAAGTCCTCCTAAAGCTATAAGACTTCTTATGAAGTACCAATATCTAATACAATTTATTAAGATCAAGCACCACTAGTAACAAAATGGTGTGAATATATGTTACAACACTTTTAAAGCAACTTCTCAATTTATAACTTAACCATATGTAATAATAAACCATAATACATAAGATAAAATCTATACATCAAAGAGGTACTTATAATACCATGACTTTTTCTTGAGGAAACTCGGCATAAGAGAAAATCTCGATGCACATTGAATCCACAAGACTACACACTATTCTAAAAGTATTAGGTTTAGGAGATCTTACCTTGTTACGAATCATTATAAAAAATTTAATAAAATAGTTCATTTTAGGAGACAATATCTTTTTAGATATCTAAAACCTTGTTAGGAGTTAGCAAAAAGAATTAACACTTTCTTGAGAATAAATGTTACATCTATTTTGGAATCACTGTCTAAATATAACAAAAGTATTATAAAAGAAATGAGCTATACATGACATCACAATGTGTAATTAGTATCACTAAATTTTGTATTCTCATTGATATATAATTCAACATCAAGGATTAGACATTAAATCACATTCCATCTATACATGTTGCATGCTAAAATATTTTTTTTTTATATCCTTATGAATTATTAATTATGTTAACTTCACTAAACCTTCACAAAATGTGTCCATTGAAATACTAAAATACAAAATTGGACCATATTATTCAAGAGTGAAATCCTTGTATTTCATGCATCTATTGATACACAATTGAATTGACAAGGCAACTCAATTTGCTAACCCAAATTATTGAATCTCACAAACTACCCTATAACTCTATCATATTGGGCTTGGCCTACTTTGCATAAACATAATACAGGATAAAAATTATATTAACACAAGAGTCCATACCAAAAACTCATACACATTTCATATACCATATCCCTAGAATTATAGCCTCATCTTATAACTTTTTTTTCACATATGTATCATGAGAACATTCACTATTAACCCAAGTGATCATGCAAATAAGGTATGTTGTTATAAAGGAAAACATACGATCACTCACCCAACTCTGAATTTCAAATAACCTCTTCCACCTATGGCTACTTCCTTGGATACTTCAAGATTTATACTTTCAGGGCTTAGCCATTTCTATTGTTATCTAACACTTCTATTAAAGGCTCATTAATTGCATTTTTTTGGTTTTTGTTAAGTATTTTCCCTGCACCCATATGTCTTGTGGGAAAAACCCATTTGATCTTTGTGAAGAATTTTTTCCCACCTACAATACTTAACTAATATCTGTGTTTTTTGATTTAAGTTAATTTAAATTAGTGTGCTCTTTCATAAATTAGTAAAAGAAAATTATCTTTTTTATCTTGTAAATCTTGATGAAATGAGCAATTCAAAATTTTACAACAAGAAAAAATAAAGTATTGAAACAAAATTATTATTTTAATTTTCAATAAATTAAAAAATATTCTATTGAATTTTCTAATATTTATAAATATATATTAAACATTTAAAATGACAATAGAAAAACATATCTAAAGTAGTACAACATTATAAAAACTATAACTCAACTATCAAAGGCAATGAGATTTAGGAGTGGGATTTTAGAGAGGAAACTACTTACAACATCAGTGCATACATTAGTTGGCTATCATCATAGTGAAGAAATTGATTCCAGGGATTTGGACTAATCGACAATCAACTTTGATCCTTGATTCCTCGCAAAATTCCATGTACAAGATGCAAATTAAATGGGGAGTATATTATAAAATCATCGTGTAAATAAATATCATTTTGAATAATAGTAATTTGGGATATCCATCCAAAAAAATTCCTAGTACCCATATGAATGAAGGTTAACGGAAGGGAAAAACATAATTTCAATATTTAATTTGAGGATGAACACATGATCAGAAAAGTTGATCTATCAAGCCAAATAAATTTTCAAACTCTATCAACAAATTCAATACTTCCTCTCAGAATTCTACACCAAGATTTTCAAATTCCACCCTTTCTGGAGATGATTGAGATTCTGAAGATGGTAGAGAATTTTTATCCATTTTCATATTCTCAATACTGAGATCTTGGGCATATGTCACAAATGGAAATATCTTCTTTTCATGTGAATTTTCCTCCAAATGTGAAGAAAATAGATTCATCTTTTCACACAGATAAAGATAAATTCACAAAACACAAAACACCATCTCAAAAAAAGGCATGGTATAAAGCCTTTTTCTCAAAAACTAAATATGCAAAGGAAAATGCTCTAGTAAATTCAAATAAACTTTATGTTTTACATAACATAGATGAATATGGATGAATCTTAAGAGGAAGACCAAAATTAGAAATACATATGAATCAACCATCAAATTCGAGTAGTAAAATTAAGTAGCAAGATAATATTTTTTGTAAAACAAAATATGCAAAACCAAATTAGAATGACTAGATTTTTTCTTTAAGAAAGGCTAAATGCATGTTCACTAACCCTAAAACCCTTCAAGTCAATAAGGGTAAAATCCATCTTCTAAAATTCATCTCTCAAACCCACTCCATAATAAACATATTCATAAACATTATATCCCTTTTCATCAAAGACCTAGGACACTAAGATATCAACCTTCTGCTCCTCTAATGAGAATGGATAGACCTCATATATCTTAGCCTATCAATAATATTCACAAAGCTCATCTACCTTCTACTTTTAGATTAGAATATTTGAATTAAAAAGAGGAGGATATACACATTATTAGAAATCAAGTTAGTGAAGATTGTTGGATAGATTGTGAAAATTTTGAACTATATGCCTATTGGAATGGACTCAGTTCCAAAAACCTCAAGATGATAAGATGGTTGGAGTATTTTTGTCATTTACAAGTATTCACCCTATCTCTAATAGATTATCTTATATCCATTGTAAAAGTGAATCTATCCATAAAGAATTTCTTTCAATTTTAGTCTATTTTTTTAAACGTTATTTAATTAAATTCATTAAATGGGAACCAAATTTTAGAAGTTCAAAAATTTCTTGTCATCACTTGGATAAAAATAGAGTCTATTTTCCCAAAATTAGATCCCATAGAAATCATCAAGCATATTGGATCATTAATGGGAGAATTAATAAGACTAGAAACAAGATCTAGTAAACTTACTAACTTCTAAATCCTCAATAATTTAAACTTAAAAATCTCTAATTTTAAACCCATTAAACTAATTACAAATAGATCGATCTATAACCTTAAAATTTCAAGATATGAAGGACATATAACCAATAATATTAATGTAAATAACCCTCATAACATAAACCCCAATTGTGTATCTAAATATTCAATCCTATGAGAATTGTTTGGTGGATATATATTAAGAATACAAATTATTATCACAACAAAAATAAATTAGAAAATGTGGAACAATCAAATAGGAGTGCATTAGAAAAAGACTATAGAATCACATTCTAGTCTAGAAATTGAAGAAGGAAAACTTCTAGACAATGTTTCAATTACATAAATTCCAAAAATTAGGCCTCATTCAGGTTTAATAAATTTCTAGAAGATAATCATATCAATAGTTCCAATTTAGAGCTAAATATGGAAACCTTATAATAGTGTGGACATTGTATGAAATGGAATTTTGTTATTGAAGATATCAAAAAGAACCTAGTACAATATAAAAGGCTTTACTCATGACATCTTATTAATACAAAATGATATCAGTGACCAAATTACCCTCTAGGAAGAAGCACATCAAAACCATAATGTAAGCAACATGGAAGCAAGGGCAATAGAATAGATAGAAATGGAATCTTAGGATCTAATTCTAGAAAGAGGATATCTAAGTTACTCAGAGAAAGAAAAACAAGATAATACCAATAAAGATAAGAAAAATCAACGAACGAGAATCATCATAAATAGAGAAACAACAGAGTTATAATAACCACAATTCTCCTCAAAGCAAGGAAGAATATTCAACTAGTCCTCCTTCTAAATTAGTGGCTTTAATATAACATGGTATAAAGATAAACTCATCCAAAAAGGAAACATAAGCTATAGAAATACAACCAAAGAGAGAAAGAAGAAGTTTTGTAATTTTTAACAAACTACTCAAAATGGGAAAGACCCTTTTCAATCAAGTAACTCCAAATATAACCTTAAAGATAAAGAAGCAAAGGAGTGAACAAGAATTCAAGTAGAAATAGTAACATACATATTTGTTAATAGGGAAGAGGCTAACTTTAAATAAATTATGAGAAATAAAGAAAAAATGAAAGAGTATTGGGAGGAATTTGGAGTAAAAGAAATATTTAGGTACAAAATGAATGTGTTCCCATAATGTAATATTCAATCTCTAGAAGTTAAAAAGGAAATGATGCATCAAGAAAATAATAATCTTAGTAGTAAGATATTTAGAAATCTAACAAAAGAAGAGGAGGAAAAAGTAGAGGAATAAATTGATCATAGTATTTAAATAATTCAAAAGATAATATGGAATCTCCTGGACTAGCTTGTAATATGGAAGGACTAAAAGGGCCATGATGTGGTAAATTGAATAAAAAGAGAGGTATAAATACTCTTTCAGAATTAAAAGTAGAAACTAAGAGCATAAAATTAGAAAAAAATTGACGAAATTTTGAAAGCTGGGAAGGGGAAGGTTATTTCCTCAGGACAATTAAGTTAAAAACTTGGAATGTTAGGGGATTAAATGCCCCTAACAAAAATTCTTGGTAAAGTGGAATATAGCCTTAATTGAATAAGAAAAAATATTAATCTAGGGAAACTAAGTTAAATAAGATAGAAGGACATTCATTAAGTAAGAAATTAGGAATTTGGAAAAGTGACTTAATTCAATCAAAAGGAGCCTTGGGAGGCATAGAAATTATATGCAATCCAAAGAAAATTGAATACACCGAAGGAATGGTTGGTAATAATTAGATGAGTGGAATAATTAAAAGCTATAAAGAAAGATTATATTTTAACATAGTTAATGCATATGGTCCTACTGATATAGTTAGTAAGAGAGCCCTCTAGCATGAAATCAACACATATTTTAATAGTTATAATTCAGATGTTTTTTTGGATAGGAGGGGATTTAACACTATTTTATGTTTAGAAGAAAAAAAGGGAGGATCTCAATTTATTTTGCAAACATTGATTGAATTTTAGAATTGGATTAATAATATTAATTTATTGTATTGTGCACCTTTAAATGGTATATATACTTGGCTTAAAAAAATAAACGATTTGTGTTAAATAGCTGAAAGACTTGATAGATTTTTATTTAAAGGATAACTAAGTGATTTATATCATGGAGTGCAAACCTCAATACTACCTTATGTAGGTTCAAATCATTTTCGAGTTAGACTACAAATTTATGAACAAAAGAAACTTGCCAGAATTCCCTTCAAATGTGAAATAATGGGGTTCTAGGATGAGGTAATTTTGATAAAAATAAAAAATAGTGGTTAGAAGGACACTATGAAGGATCTAAAATGTTCTACTTCATATCTAAACTAAAATTTTTAAAAGAATATATACTAAGATGGAATGAAACACACTTCAATAACATATTTGAAGAAAAACTAGAAATGGAAAAAGAATTGGAAAAATTGAGTGCACAAATTATAAAAGAAGGATTAGAAAATATCAAATATACAAAAGAAATGGATTTTTTTATGAAAATAAGAATCTATATTAGAAAAATAATAAATCTTTTGGAAACAAATATCTAGGGAAAATTGTCTTACAAATGGAGATTGAAACACTAAATTCTTTCATAACAACACTATCAATAATAAAAATATGAATAGAATATCAAACACTAAAAATGAACAAGGAAATGATATGGAAGACCCTATTCTGATAGAAAAAATATTTATTTAATATTGTAAAAATCTCCTAAATAATTATCAATATTCTAATCTAGAGGCTCAAAAAAGAATGTTAAATTTTATCCCAAAACTAATACCAAAGGAAGATCATAAGACCTTAAATAAGGATTTCTTCAAAGAGGAAATAAAATAAAATGATTTTTTTAAAATTATCTTAATCTAGATAAAACCCTAGGACCAAATGAATTTCAAGCTTTCTTCTTTCAAAAATGCTTGAACATACTAGGTGAAGATCTCTAGAAAGAAATAGAAGCAACTAGAAATTCAGGCTCGTTATTAGCTGAAATTAACAATACCTTTTTATATTTAATAACCGAAAAAGAAAATCATGATGATCCTAGTGACTATAGGCCCATTGGGCTCTACAACTCAATAAACAAAACTCTTACTAAGCCATTAGCCAATAGGCTCAAAGTATATTTACCCAAACTTATTTTAGAGGGAAAAACTAGTTTAATGCCCAATAGGTCAATCTTAGATGGCATTATTATCATCCAATAGCTATTCACTCATCAGAAATAACTAAGAAAGCTTGTATGCCTATGAAATTAGATATTCAAAAAGCATTGTTGATTGGAGATTTCTATGTAAATCCCTTGAAGTATTTGGCTTTTTGAATCAATAGATTAATCTTATTTTTAATTGTATCTCTACACCTAAAATCTCTCTTCTTATCAAAGGCACTTCAGAAGGCTTATTTGGTATATCAAGAGGGATAAGACAAGGGGATCCAATATATCCTATATTGTTCATTATAATAGTAGAAGCCTTTCATACAAGTATTATGAAGGCACAAACATAGTCTTTTATAAGAGGATTCACTATTGTAGAAGGTATACCCAATATTACATATGAATAATTTATAGATGATACTATACTTCTCAGGAAAAGTTCCATGTAAGAGGCTTGCAACTTCAAATGAATCATTACTACATATATGGGAACATTAGGAAAAAATGTTAATATAGATAAATCACTA
This sequence comes from Cupressus sempervirens, assembly GCA_028749045.1. Taxonomy (NCBI): domain Eukaryota; kingdom Viridiplantae; phylum Streptophyta; class Pinopsida; order Cupressales; family Cupressaceae; genus Cupressus; species Cupressus sempervirens. The sequence goes on from CM053791.1 coordinate 236,126,550, forward strand.
ATTTTTTTCTTAAATACAAATCTGATTTTAGAAAATATCATATATCAATCCACGAGTTACAACAAAGGTACCTTCCCACGCAAGTATCTAGGAATACAATTTTAAAAATGTGACAAGAACTCCAAATCCTAAAATAGATTAAAAAATGGAAAATTGGAAAGGGAGATGCTTAACTAAGGATGGTAGGGCAATCAAAATGAAATTTTTGCTTTCTATTATTCCTACCCACCAAATGTCTTATATATCATTACTAAAAGGGGTAAAAATACATAGATAAGAAAATAAGAGACTTCTTTTGGAATGAGCTAGAAGGTAAAAAAAAAATCTCATTCATTGGGATATCATCTATAGACCTGAAAAAGATGGAGCTTTAGGTATCAAAAAATTAAGTTGGAAAAATGAGGTGTTCGGGGCTAAGTTAATTTGGAGGTTATTCCAAGATAAAGACAACAAATGGGAAAAAATTCTTTATCACAAATATCTATCTGAAACCAACCTATTATCTAATTTTTGAACCCCTAAGCCCCTTTATTTGTAAGAATCTAACTTGGGATATATGAGATGAGAGAAACACTTTATTTTGGGAAGACTCGGGCGGTGTGCTCCTAGCTCTTAAAAAACTAAATCTACCACCAAATATCAAAACCACTTTATCAAATCTTTGGGGCCATTTAGTTAGAGACTATCAAAATATGAAAATCGTCAAAAATTTAGTAAAATGTGAATTGAAATTTTTTTCTCAAACAAGCTTATCTAAATATGAAAAGTTGAAATTTAATCATTTTATAAAACAACTCATAGCTAATCATATAGATTAAAATGATAAATTAATCTGGGGAGCATCAAAAGATGGGAAATACAAAGTTAAGTTAGGATATGAACTCATTACTAAATCTCATAGATGCGCGTCAATATAAATTCCATTAGACTTATGTTGGGGCTCAAATTTCCTACCTAAAGCAGGTTTTTTTTATGGGCTGCTATCCAAAGCATAATTCTAACCGTAGGTAGATCTATGAAGATAGGATTCAAAGACCCATCAATATTTCCACTTTGTAAAAATTACTCCAAAACAACTAAAGATATATTATTCAACTCAACTTTTGCTAGAACTTCTTGGTCATGGTTATGTAACAAACTAAATTGGCACTGCGAATTTCAAAACAATATTTTGGATCATCTAAAAGGATGGCCCAAGAAAGGACCCTAAAAATATATATAATTTTTTTATGGAGGATCTCTCCATATATACTTTTATGGGAAATTTGAAAAGAAAGGAATCATAGAATATTGCTTAATGAGGAGTTGTCAATCTCATCTCTCCCAAATAAAATAGAAGCTGGTATCATAGAAAACATAAATAACAACCTTAGAGACTTGATTAAAGTAGAAGGAACATATTTGGAATGGGACGACAAAATGAAAAATAATTGGTGAAATCTCATTAACCCTCCAATGATGTATCCTAAATCTAATAAACTATCTACATTAATTGTAAATAGTTTCTACCACAAGGATAATGGGCCAAACAAAAATTTGATGGAGTATCTATAGACCTCATAGCAAGACATATTTTCAATTAGTGCAAAAACACTTAGTCACTATGAGAAAACAATAGTGACCAACCTACCAAATAGTAGTCCTAACCAAACTCTTGAAATAACTAAGTGAACACAAATTAACTAAGAAAGCATAGACCAGTGTAACCTAAGTTGACAGTATCCACAAAGTTTTCATTTCAACGAAGTTTATAATATTTATCGAGCTCCAGTGTAAACTAAGTAAGTAAATCATTCTTATTTTAGAATGAGAACTGAGTAGGAAAAATAGTGTGAATCGAGCCTACAAATTTTTTTGAGTGATCGATATGGTCCAAGCATCTATGATCAACTAAGTGCCAAAGATTTTTGAGTAGATAGTGCTTCTTGAGTGTCTTCAGTATCACCGGTGTAAACTATTGGACTCAAGCATAAGCAATGAGCTAAGATGGTAATTATTTTTTATACTATTCAAGTTTTAGCCAACTTGTTTGTATAATTATTTGGATATATATAAATATAACTTGCTTTGATTCTCCAAACAATGTACTATGAATAGAAGAAAATTGCATACAAGTGAATATGAAAAAGAAGAGAATTTAGAAGGCTACACGTAGCATAAAGGAAACATTGATACTCATTTATCATAGCTAGGTGATCCATTTACTTCAAAGGATCTTCATTAGTAAAAAATGTTGCATAGTCAAGATCAATCCACTAATTCATCCTAATAGGTGCATTAGCTCCAAATCCTTCAACAAGGTAGACATAACAGTACTTTGCAAAAACTCCTACCATAGTACATACTTAATTTTATTGTATAAATCCTTTCACAAGGTGGACCTAATAGTCCTTCTTACTCCTAACTGACTAGATCACTAGAAGTGGTCAATTGTAAGCCTTAAGAGGCCAACTTTATTAATGCAGTATGTGAAGCATTGTAAGTGTCATCCCTACCCCATTTTTACCTTCTACTTAGATGGTTTCTAGGTTAGTAGTCTTGTGTGAAAGTGTTATGGTGATATTAATTTATTGATTTATGTTTCATGCATGCAAGTAGATTACACAACATAATAAAGTGGATTAAAGAAGATAAGTTTTAAGTGGTTCTTGATTCTCCCTCCTCTTAGTCACCTAACTTGGATTACATTTCCAACAATTGGTATCAGATAAAGGTTCTCATATAACAAGATTAATAGCTTGAAGGCAAAGATTAAAAAAAATGGAAGTATAGGAGCTATAGAAAGCCATTGAAAATGAAAAATTGGATTTATATGTAGCCATGGAACAAATCAAGAAACTGAACAATCAACTCTCTTAGGCTGTGAAAAGAAGAAAATAATTACTAGCAAAGATGAATGAAAATCTATACATAGAAGAAAGGATTGAAGTTATTTGTAGAAAAAAGATTTTTAAATGAAGAAGATGTAGCTATAGAAGATCTAATTGGAAGCAACCTCCTTCTACAAGAAGAAGCCAAAAAATTGAAAAGAGAATAAGAGATTGATTCAGTTGGGATATGTGAAGTTATGGAACAAAATAAAAAAGTTGAACATGTAAAAGATATGGTAGAAGAAGAAAAAATATTACTCAACACTAGACTAGAAGAAAAGGATTATGAAATCTACCAACTTTAACTACATCATGAAGATATGATAGATTAACTGAATAGTACAAATGAAGAAGTCATCAATCTAAGTGTAAGAATTCTCCTAAGGGAAAAATTCACCAAAGAACCAAGAACTTACGCACAAGCACAATTGTAGACCAAGAGAGAGAGAATGATCAGAATGACAATATATTCAATATGCCATGATATGTGATGATATGTGTAATGAGAGTACACTAGGAGTGTCTATATATAAAGGCCTCTGAGATACATCTAGAATGCATAGAAGTCAGCATCATGATGAGTCATACAACCAAGCATATGTAGACTAGATATGGATTATCCTACATTAAGCACAAAAGTATGTGTGATAATGAGAGGATAAGCCTACAAGGGTGTGACATGCAAAATGGTGTTGTAGACACCATGTGCTATAATAGAGTTGCATACTCCTGTGTTGTCTACATGAAAACTTTTAAGAGGTGTGCAAAATCCTAAGTGTCTCACAAAAAAAAATGATAAAAGAATGCAAAAAAATTAAATAATGCATTAACCTAAGTAAACGTAAGTAAGTGTAAATAATAAATACTTATTTGCACCAACACAAAGGATATAAAATGAAAGACTACTAAATGATCTTAGAGTAGAATAAGAAACTAATGAAAGGATGATGAGATCACAAGAAAGTATGGACCAATTGGCTAAGCTATCTCAGAATAGACACAGAGGGAAAGTGAGATTAGGCTATATTGGACAAGGAGAATCATCATTGTAAGGAGATAAAAACAAAAAAAAAAAGACCTACATGCAATCATCGTGGAAATTTAGGCCATACATCAAAAAAATGTTGGAGGAATTGAAAGTCAAAGTTTAATGGAAAATTTTATAGTTGCAAAAAGAATGGACATAGAGCAAGTGAATGCATAAAGAAAACTAAGTTTGAAGGAAAATATTTCACATGTAACTAACAAGATCATAAATCTTTAGAGTGTAGAACCAAGATATTTAGTCCTGCTGAGTAGCCTGCTAAAGCTATCTTTGGTTGGGATTACAACATATGGTGCAAATATTATTTATGTGGAGAGTATGGACACATTGGAGCTAACTATATAAAGACTTACTTTAGAAAGAAAAATCCTACCAAAAGATGTTATGTATCATAAGAAATTGGTCATCTAGAAAATAACTCTATGAATAGAGCTACAATTGAAGATAAAGAGAAATCAAAAGATGATAAGATCAAGACTCAAATGAAGCACCAATGGGTAAGTAAATCTCCAAAGAGATCAAGTCAAAATAGTGAAGTTATTGACATTGAAGGCAATGAGTTAGATGATTCAATCATCATTGGATAAGTATGCAAAGAGATCACTAGAGCTATGAACAAAATCATATTCTACATTAGTTCTAGTCATGCAAGCAAGAAAATTCTAAATCAAAATAAAATATGCACTATGATAGATGGAAGTCTTAGTTATAACCAAGTTGTTAGTCCTAACCGAGTTACTCTTTAGGCCTAACCAAACAAGGTCAACCTCAACTAAGTCATTGACCAACTCAATGTGATCAACTAGTATTAACCAAGCTTCAAGGTACAATCAAGGTTTGAAGACTTAAGAAAGCCCCATTTACCTACCTAAGTATCAAAAATTAATGAGGCCCTATATTTGAAAATGTGATAAAAAGGAGAAATAAAAGATTTATTTCTTCACCATGAATTCAAAAATTTTACAAAGCACTGCATTCTTTGAGCCCCCAAGCAATTGAGACAAAATTTGTGTTGAAGGAAAGTTGTAGGGAAAACTACCATCTACAATTCTTCATCAACCAAGAGATATGGCAACCTCTTCAAGAACAAAGGTTAAAAAGGGTTCTTAAATGTTGGTGAAAATTTTAGATTGCATTCCACCCAAGTTGAGGCTTTATACTATGATTGTCGAGGAGAAGGATCCACAAGGTTCTCACTTAGATATTCCTCCCAAGTTACTTCTATTAGAAACAATTGTCCAATTGTGTGTTGTCTTTGATGTTACACAAATGTCATATCAGTCAGTAGATAGAGTCTACCAAGCTCAGTTGGTCAGCAAAGAAAATTTTAGTGTCTATCAAGAATTTTTGAAAAATACTCTATGGAAATAGTTTCTACTAAGCTCTCTTAGGCATCGAAGGATTTTATGAAAGAAGTCAATGGTAACCAACCTAACAAGGTTAGCAAAGGAAAGTTAGTGTTTACCAAGTTCACTCAATCTCCAAAGGATTTTACAAGGTTTTTCATGTTCACCGAGCTTTAGTTTGTTAACAAAGGAAATCATTTCTAGAGCAGTATTTACCAAGCAGGGTTGGGAAATGAAGGATTTCATTATTTTGAGAAATAAAATTTAATTGTTTTATGAAACAATTGTAGCCGATAGAGGTAATGATTATTGATAATTATAACATGTAAATGAGCCGACTTGATAATTTGTAAGGTATATATGAAAGGTCAAGTTGTCAATTCTAAATTAGAATGAGCAAGCATGCAAGTGTGTTGATTATGTGAAGAGGAAAGTGTGACTAGATTTTGGATAAGGATCAAATATCCTTAAGGAGTAGCAAAGCTGTATTTGATCACAGAGAATCTAGTAAAGTAGAACAAAGATCTGTATCAGCAATTTAGTTGCATCTCATTCAAGCCAAGTCATTTTTACTTTCTCACCATTGTAGTAGTGATTTCTAAATCTCTTAACAGAGTTGGTTTGACAACCATTTTGTAAATCCTCTAATAAGGTGACAGTTCTATTGAATTCTTCTAAAGTCCTCTAGCAAGGGCACTCCTAGGAGGGTGATTAAATCCTTTAACAAGGTCACACCTAACAATGTGTTTTGTAACCTTTAACAAGGTTGGCTCCTAATAGGGCTCGCTTTAGAAGAGTGAAAATTAGTAGCTAGTTACTTGGTGGCTTTTGCCATATTGGGTTTCCATGTTAAATCTGGTGTCTCTTGTGTTTATTTTATTTCTTCTATGCATGTATGTTAATTAGTTTGAATGCTTAAAGATCAGTAATAGGTTAACATACACTTCATCTACCGAGCTACAACATTTTTCTACATGATTACCGAGTGATAGTAGTAACTAGTTTTATAAGACATCTAAGGGATTGATGAATTTGTTTTTGTGGTAAATTATTCACCCCCCCTCTTAGTTACTACATCTATATTTCCAACAACTTCTTATTTATGATATAATATCATTTTATCACTGTTCAATCCAAGAATTAGGAAATTTTGACATGGATCAGGAAAATGGTGAGTTGTGCAAGAATGATGTGTTGAAACCACAACACAAGAATCTATAGGTTAAGGGTTTGAACCACACCATTCATATGCCAAGGAATTTTAAAAGTAAATGTAGTAGGTTCATACTAAGCTCAGTCCATGATATGAAATTTTGGCTTGAGCAACCATTTCCTATCATGAACAAGATGATCCATTTGATAACTAGTTACCCAATGTTGGAGAAGTCCAAGGTTACCAAAACCTTAGGACAGACAAAACTAGTGAAACTAACCCTAGTTGGATAGGGCCACAGAGGAATGGTATTGAACAATATGTTTGAAATGTAAATAAAGTTTTCAATCTATGTCATTTCTCACTAAATTTATAGTTCAAGATGACCAAACAACATTCCCTATGAAGTAGTTGACCTCGTGTATAAGATTGTGAAGAAGAACATGTCTTTTGACCTTACTAAGCTTGAACACATCCAATTGAGCAAGAACATGGAGATAATTTGGGTCTCCAAGAACAATTCATGTAAGTTGGGTTCACTCTTGGTCTATTTGTTCTTTTATATTCAAATGATTTTTCCATTAAAAGGAACTATTGTGTTAAATAAACACACCCACGTGCTAGATCAGATTAATGAGTTTGTAGATGAAATAGGTGATAATTTTGAAGGTATCATGGGTACATATTTCGAAAACTTTAAGAAGTGAATGAAGAGTAGATTTAGGATCCATAAATATCTGCTAGATGATTATGAGCAAGAGATATGCTTCCTTGTTGACTATGACCAATTACATATATAGGTAGTTAGACCTAGGATTGCATAGGTGGAACCTTTGGTATATGAGGTAAACATTGATGAAACTAGAGATGTCATTGAGGCTCTATTAATTGAGCTTGTAGACCCCAAGGCTACATACTTTGGAACATATGAAGAAGTAACAACTATAATCTTGCTTGAGATTTTCATTACTCAAATCTTGAAAAAAGGAAAGAAAAGGGTAGAAAACCTTTAGAAGAAACTTGCAAAAACAAACATGCCTCTCACACTTATTGAAGGGAAAGGAAATGATATAGAAGAGGAAGAAGAAGAGAAAGATGATCAAGAATAAGAAGAGTTAGAGGAACCTCCTAAGAAGAATGTTAAGATTCCATCAAAGAAACTAGAAAGGTCCTCCACCCATGTAATCACTTCTACCAAGACTAAGAGGCAAAGAAAAAAATTGAGGCTTGACGATGAGGATGAGGATGATGATGAAGATGAAGACAACACTCCAATCATATCTCTAAAATAGACACCACCCACCTTTGAATAAAGACTGAAAGCATTAAGGGATGGTAAAGGGATGACAAGTTTCAAATATATGAAATATGAAACCATAAGTAAAGAGGAGCAAAAGAAAATTGAAGATGTGTTGGTTGATAAGATGGAAAAATGGAATTATGACCCTTCTAAACTTTAAAGGAAATCCCTTGAAGCCCTAATAAAGGGTTTCTCTTATCTTTCAGATAATACACTAAAGACAAGGAAAGACATCAGAGAGCAAACTCTAAGGAAAACCATCCCAAATCTCTGTAAGAAGAAAATAAAGGAGGCAATCTCTAAGCATGAAAGAAGACAAACTCTTAGATTTTAATATTTTTCAAATTTATTAAATGAAATAGAGGATGCCTTACAATCCAAATCATGTATGTGGAAAAAAAAATTATATCAAAGAAGAGGGAAACTTACCATAGGTTTAGACTATTGAAGAGATTGATCCTAACAAAATTGTTGCAGAGGTGAGGCATTTCTACCAACCACTGCTCCTAAGGAAGAACCCAAGCTAGTCTACTAAGTTGAATCGAATTCAACAAAGAAGTGAAGTGAAAAATATTACATCTTCACTAAGTTATCTACTAGTGGGAATCGAGCAATAGGCTCCCAATGTATGAACCTAGCTCTAGCCAAAGAAGGATTTAGTTGACAAGGGAAAGGAGATCATACCTTCATTAGTTGTCAAGGGAAAGGGAAAAGGAAAAGTTGTTGATGAAAATGATCTAGATGAAGGGATTGTAATCCAAAATTGGGACCAATCAAATTTCTCTACTAAGAAAATGGACATAATTGGAGATCTATGGAAGAAAAGAGTGAAGAAGTAGATGGTAAGGGTGAAAAGAGATAGAAGAAAAGTCCTAAAGGACATCAAAGATATATTCATGGATGCATTATCTATTGAGGCAAATGAAAAAGATTCTATCATTGAATAATTGATTGAAATTGTACATAAGTTCAATGGAGACGTAGATGGGTAGGAAAACCTCCTTGAGAAAGCTGAAAGGAAGTTTAAGAATAAAGTGTTAGAAAATATAGTAAGGAAGATAGTCATTGATCAAGTAGAATTGTCTACTATAATTTTTTCTTTAGAAAATATTGTGAATAATGTTGTATCTCTATTTGAAAAGTTTTGTGATACAACCAATTTTACCAAGGAAATAAAAGATAAAATGGCTAAGATTGATATGGATTTGAAGGCTAGTTCCTATTAGTTGGCACTTAACCTAAGTGCTAGCTCTAATCATTTTAGAAATGTTAGATTTTTGATATGTGTTTAGGTAGACCTATTAAGATAAGAGACCATAATAAAGGAAACCTTAGTATATATATATAATTTGATGCTTCCCCAGATGGACATAATGCATAAGAGAATGGATCACATAAATACACTAGTTAAGGACACAAACCTCTTAGTGGAAGATCACATGTTAGAGTTATTAGAAGAGATTCATATGGATCTACACATACTAAAGGTGGCACAAGATAACTAGGATAAGACTATATCATTGATTTGGAAGGCACATCATGATTTTCTCTCTCATTTGGGCATAATGTTGTAAATTTTAGGCATTTGTAACAAAAACAAGGAGCAAAGTATATATTTATGTATATAAAGGAATATATGTATAAAATGGAGGAAATATGTACAACAAAAAGATATGTAAAAAGAAGATTAAAAAAAATAATTTTGAAAAAAAAAAAAAAAAACTTTTCCATTTCAAACTATCTTCTAGAGTTCTCAGTGCATAACAAGCTACAGAATAGAGCACACTCAAAGAGCGAGTTTGACTAAAGAATTTTGATTTTAGATTTTAAGCATGATAAGTGTTTTTGTCACTAATGCTATAGGGGGAGATTGTAGACTTTATGGAAAGGCATATTGTCATTTAGTACCAAAACAATTAGTCATTATGAGAAGTCAATAGTGATTGAGCTACCAAATAATAGTGTTAATTAAGCTCTTGAATGAACTATGTTAACAGGATTAACCAAGCAAGTAGAGAGTAGTGTGAACTGACTTGAAAGTATCAACCAAGTTGTAGTGCCAACCGAGTATACAATATGTACCAAGCTCCAGCGTGTTGTGGTGTCCACAACATACACCCTAATTCTCACTAGGAATGGGGACCCCCTACTTTTTTTGACTCCTAGACTCATAGTTTGGGAGTCAGGAGAAGAAATTTTAGTTCAAAATTTTAGAGTTAAAAAAAAAAAAAGGTTCCCAAGAGGGACTTTTTTTCTTTTACATTATTTTTCTTTGATATCCAATAATTAATTATGCTTTATTTTTCCCCTAATGTATAGGTAATATAATCAGATGGTATCCACATTTGGATCAGCAACAAAACCAGTTGTGTACAAGTTCCAAGGTGTAATCCCAAAATCATGGTTGCACGATGAATACTCTGAGAGCAAAGACATAGAACTTGGACACACGAACTTGGGAGAGTTCTTAAGAGTTTGTAACAATCCAACTTAAAGGTCATCCTTAAGATCTTCCTTAATCCATTTTGGATTAGTAAATGTAGCATTACATCCCAAGATCATGCAGTCAGTTGAATTGATTATGACCCTATCTTGACTTTTTGTTCCTAATGAAAGGGTTGTAAAGAGCATCATTGGGGAAGTGGTCTTGGATCTATGACCTGATAATATTGAGAGGGTTTTCAATTTACCTAGATTCAATCAGTTCATCAAGCTTTCATATGAAGCAACTAAGAGGTGGCATAAAGATCATTACTAGGAGGCCATCGACATCATATATTCCTCATAATTCATTGAGAAGTCACCTCAGGGGAAGACAATCACCAAAGTGCATATGACTTGGGGATACATGAAGGATGACATTGGATATTCAATCATTCTCCTGAGCAGAGTTATGGGATTTTCGGCAGTGGGTCATCTCCCTCCATTCATGGTCAACTTCATTGAGACCATCAAACACACAAAGATGCCACTGGATTGGGCCACCACACTTAGTGAGAACTTGTGTGACCAGTTGCAAATAGTGAAGGAAAAGAAGAAGTTCTATATGACTTCTTATGTGGTATATCTACTTGTAGCAAGGGCAACTGACTATCCTAGGTTGTACAAGAAGGGCAGTATGCAGGATCTTAATGCATGGTCATATATAGTCTATCCTTAGCTTGTGAAGAAGAAGCTCTCACTATAGAGCAAGGAGTACAGAATTGTGAATGATGCCTTCATCTTTTCCATCATTCAATTCATTGAAGGGGATTATGGGAAGATATTGTCCGATGAAGCCAAGACACAAATCATAGCTCTTGGTGCATATTTAATCTAGTTCTAGTCATTCACATACATTTGGGTTGGTGGTGCATCCATCCATCCAAAGAAACTCCCAAGGTACCTAAGTGAAAAATTGGTTCTGATGGAAATTTCTCGGCAGATTGAGTCAGCCTATGAAAGGATCAAAAGACAATGGAGGCCTTGTTGGGATTTTCCTTTTGTAATAGGAGTATACCAAGTAAAGAGAAAGCAAGATATCCTAACTTTCGAGTGGGAATGGGAGAATTATCCTCTTGAAGAATATAACTCTCCCCAACCATTCTTCAACAATATTGGTAAAGTGGAAAACTTGGTAGGAAAAGAGTTCTACCACAAGGAAACCATTAAAGATCATTGGATGAATGCTACAAATGACTACGATGTTCATATCAGAGACTATTGTAGAATGACTTTGTATTTAGCAGAAAAGGCTCTCCATTTGACCATGCCAAATGAGATAAGGCTACAAGACTCATAGGAGCTACTAGATCCCTTATTCAATACAGATAAAGTTGGTGAGAGGCCCATCCTGAATGCATAAATTGATAGAGAGGAAGGAGATGATATTAATCATCGAGTGAGACATGTCATCATAATGACAAAGAGTTGGATTAAAAAAAGCCCTTTCCACTTCATCCAATTCTAGATACAGTGATATTCCATGCACATGCTTTCCTAGAAAGGGTAAAGGGGAAGAAAGTCACAATCCTATCTTTGCACTCTAGTCTCCTATCAGGCTAGAAACAGTCTATCATCTTGAATGTCTAGTGGGATACTACCATCCTTCAAAGGAGAAGAAGGAAAAGAGGAAGAGAGCCTCTCCTTAGAGGATTCAAATAAACCATGTTGAAGGATAGGCCTCTTCACAGTGATAGGAATCCAGTCCCCAGGAGCCCCAAGATTTTGGAACTTCTCATATCCAGGTTGAATTTCCATTACCTCCTATTTTGTTAAGTCAACAAGAAGAGGGAGAAATTTTAGATACATCCATTCATCTTGTACACAAAGAACCTGCTTCTCCTATGGTTCCACAAAAATAAAAGAGGATCAAGGTTAGAATGAACAAGAGGCAAAGAGTTTGTAAAAGATTAGTGCCTAATCTATTTGTTCCTGAAACCATTCCTAAGGAAGAATTAGATGAGGGGGAAATAAAGTTAGATGAAGAGGAGGAGCAAGTGCCTCTACAAAGGAGAACTTGGCTGGCCGAAGCCACATAATTGGAAAGATGGAAGAGTGTAACAAATACCCCACAACCCACCCAAGCTAAAATGGTAGAAATATCTTCTTTGAAAGATGAAGTGCAATGATGGGTGAATGAGCAGAGGGAGTTAGGTGATGATGTTCTCTCCATCCCAAATTTTTATTTCATGCTAGTGGGTATAGAATTAGTTGGAGATAAGATTAGAGATACTCCTATAGGTGAACTTCAATAGCAAGATTGGATGATGATGCCACCTGAGACACAAGGTCCTCATCTTACTCCCCCATCTTCACCACAGGTTATGATGGTATATAAGGTTTTAGTAGCACCTCCATCTCCCAATTTAGAAGAACATGTTTAGAAGGAATTGTCATTACAAGGAGAACCAAAACCAAGGGTTACTGATGAGCTATCAAAAGAGGCACAGGTAGTAGAATGTATACAACAACCTTCTTAGGAAGTTGAGGATCAAACTATGGGATCTACATAAACTAAGACTACAGAATAAGAACCCTCACAATAGGAGACTCCGAGGAATAGTGATAGAGGAAAGGAGATTGAACATGCCCCTTCATTATCTAGAACCAAGGTTATAGAAAGACATATCCCAAGATGGTTTCAGAAGGAGATAATGAGAATTCCCAAGCATCAATTCCATACTACAGAGGATGATATTTGTGACATTGCAGAGATTTCAAACAAACCTAAATCTCTACTAAATGATGCAACACCATTTGCATTCATTACTACTACACAAAACTAGGATTTATTTGCACAAGTGGCTCACCCTTCAGAAGGTACAAATGATAAAGCTATTAGTCTTGAGGACTCTGAAGTGAAAGATATCATGTTAGGAAAGCCTACACAGGATACATCCTAACATATGATGACTCTAGGAGTCAAGGAGGTTCTCAGCCATATGGAATAGGATGAGATTGAAATCAGAACACTTCAAAGGCAAGTTGAGATTTTAAAGGGATATTTAGCTGAAGTTATCGGTCCTCTTGATTTTGAACACCCTGAGGAGACTTTGAATACCATTCTTAGAGAAGGAGAAGGTGTATGACTTAGTCCATTTTTGAGAGCTTGTTAGGATTGGGAAGAAAGCCTTGAGGATAAAGGTGTTACTATAATCATAGGAAGTTTAAAGTTATTGCATGCTACACAAGAAAATGTTAATAAGATCATGGAAATTTTGAGGCAAGACTTTAGTATTATGGATGAGATATGGGCATGGAGCAAGGACTTACAAACTCTACAAGCCATAAACGGGAAAAGGTATCACATTCTAATTGATGTATATATCAGAGAAGAGTTAGACATGATATATGATTGGATAGAAAAGATTGTAGATTGAAATAAAGTGATGGAAAAATTGCATGATGAGATACATAGGCTCAAGGATCAAGCTTGAGAGAAAATTTTGGAAGCAGAATGGTTGTACAGTGATGCATGCTTGGACATTTTTGAAGATGACGAACGAGAGAAACTATTGCTAGTTGAGGTAGTTGTGGAAAATTTCAGCAAAACTTTAGAGGAAGTAGCTACTGATGAAAACATCAGACATGCCTTTAGAACAGAGGAAGCACTGTCAGAGTTGGACACGAAACTCAAAGATTTTGTAGAAACTAAAATTGAGGTGGACAACTACAAATAGAAGTTCAAAGACAAGTATGAGGCTTTGGATCTTTCAGATGCTACTAAGATTACTAATATTATAGAAAAATTCAAATGCAAACATTTGAACATATCTTTAGGATAAAGACGAGCAAAACCCAAATGCCCAAATTTTAATTTTAACACTTCGTAAATTTTTTAGATTTTTGACCTCGTCGAGGTCTGCAACTCCATGGGTTTGCAAGTTCATAGGTACATAGCTCCATAGGTCCACAATTTAGAGGTACACTGATAGTTGACTGCTAGTTCAAAAAATAGAAATTTCCATGCATCAAGAACGCATTCTGATGACAATTTAACTCTGACACATGCCTAGTGAAGGGACGGCTTATTTTTTTGATGCCTCCATGCACTTCTATTTCGATTGATGGCTTCCTCCTACTTTTTCTCTCATGCTTTCATTTTTTTTGACATGTAAAGGGCTCGTGCATCTAATTAATGAATAAAATATGGATGGAGTCCCCCTAAGCACCGGTTAGATTGTCAGTTTGTATATATATAGTTTTTTCAAATGTTTTAAAAGCATTTTATTGCATCAAGATATCTCTCACTCTCAACACAAATTGAGGAGATGATTTCTTATAAATACCCCATTTTAAAATGTAAAAAGGGCCACCATTATTATGAAATAAAATTATGCTTTTGGTGTTAGCATTCAGAGTGTAGTTATTCTTGCCTAAATGTGTCATTGTTTTGTGGATTTTATTCATGAGATTGTGATTGAGCCAAAGGTTTATTGCATTTTTTATGGATGTGCAATCTTTTAGTTCTAGTGTTTTCTATAGATATATGAATTCCCCTAATGTAATGAGCTTGAGAAGAGATCACCCAATTGTGTCTACATAGCTTTTTGTCTCCCATAAGTGCACTTTCTGTGTCCTTGTGATTTGATGAAAAGTGAAACATCATTCAATTTGTTAAAGATTCTCACTGATGATTACATCAATGGATTCTAAGAACCACTACTCCTTTTTTCATTGGTTTCCTGCCAATTTCTTCAAACATTTAAGTCGCAGCATGCTGTGTTCTATGGCTTATGTCCATTTAGGAATTTCAATTTCAGGGTCATTTGATTTCATGTTATTTTTCTTCCAGTTTCCTTATTTTCTTTACTAACCCCCCTGTTAGAGTAGGACCTCATAGTAGCTGCATTGTTAGAGTTGCATTCAATGAAAAATGAAAAAAACAAAAAAATATTGTTCTTTTCATGTGAAATTTTGAGACAGCAAATAGATTTTACTTCAATACCAAGGTAAGATATTTTTTAGAACTAGCAAAGGGCTCCTCATGAACACTCACATTTATCTTCTACTAAGTAGATTTTGGTATGTCGCAAGACAAACATTGAACCTTGGAGTGGATCCTTAAAAGATATTCTTTTCAAGAGAGGAATTACGCTATGGATTCTTGTTTTTGACCTCATGCAAAAAAAATTCCCAACATAGTGTAAATTGAGTCAGTAACCATTCTCATTTCAGAATAAAAATTGAGAACCTATAATAGTGTGGAACAAGCTAGCCAAGGTTGTTGAGTCATCAGTATGGATCACACATCCATTATCAACTAAGTGGTAGATTTTGTCAAGTTCACAATGTTACCCGAGTGTCTACAATATCACCTATGTAAGCTTTTGGGCATGAGCATCACCACTAAATTGTCTAGGTAATTATTTTTGAAACTATTCAAGTTGTAGCCAACCTATTAATATAATTATTTGGATAGATATAAATATAAGTTACTTTGATTATCAAAATAATGTACTATGTGTTGAAGAACATTGCATACAAGTGAATATGGAAAAATAGAGAATTTAGAAGGCTATAAGAAGCATAAAGGAAAGGTAGAGACTCATCTATCATAGCTAGGTGATTGGTTTACTTCAAAGGACCTTCATTATAAAACATACTTTCATAGCAGAGATGAATAAACCAATTCATTCTAATAAGTGCATTAGTTCCAAATCTTTTAACAAGGTGGACCTAACAGTCCTTTGTAGAAACTCCTAATAGAGTACATATTTAATTATATTGTATAAATAATTTCACAAGGTCAACCTAGTAGTCCTCTTTATTAACTAAGTATATCACCATAAGTGATTTTTTAAAGTCTTAACAATCCAAATTTATTACTACAGTAGTGAAGCATTGTGGGTGTCATTAGTGCAGGGCCATCTAGGAGGGCTAAGGAAGACCTTAAGATCCTTTTGAGATTTTAGCTTGTAGTGGTGCTAGCTAGACCACTAGGTCAATAAAAAGAACTCATGTAGTCCTAAGACTGTGGGTGTTAGGTTTGACCCTAGTTGCTCACTTGGTCAAACTAGGTGTTTTGGGGCCTAGAAGGGTACAGTGGTCAAATAGGGGATTTGAGGTCATATTTAGGTTTTTTTATGTCCTATTTGGACCTTATGAAAAGTTTCATTTCATTTGGAGAAATTTTGATGGTCTCACTCAACAAGGTGTAAAAGTTGCTCAATTGTTGTTGTTAATGACAACACTGACAACTTTTCTTGCATTTTGTGCAACTTTTCTAAGAAGAGGAGATAACTATCTGAAATACTTAGGAAGGCTCATGGTAATCTTATATGGGGCCATTATCAATCGTTTGAAGGGGTTGGAGGGATTATTTTTTGGATTGTATGGACTAAGCATCAAGTTCTTAGTAACAATTTAATGTTTTTGAGTGTTCTTGGCTTGTATAGGGATTAGACTTTGACTTTTCTATATTATAAGTGTTAAATTATGTTAATTTGATATTTTTTGTGCTCTTTTTTTTTCATTTTTATAGATCTTTGGAGCTTGAGTAAATTATTTTGGTTTCCACTAGCCTATTGTTTTGAATCAGGCTATTTAAAAAGATAGGGTCATAGGGTCACTTCCCACCATAGGTTTTGTATGACCTTGTTGAGTTTTGAGCATGAATCCATGTACATTTTTATAGTGAAGGTCAGGCCTTGGAATGCTAAGGAGTTATTTTTGAAGTGATGCACTTGGCAAGTCCTAGTGACTTGGTTAGGGATCATAGTGCAAAGCAAGTAGATTTGGAGTGGCTGAACATTGTGATACTTAAACCAGAGATTGGAACATGTTATAAGGTGTTGAGGAGTTACCCCAATCCTAGTGGAAAGTATTGAGAAAATTCTTGAGGTGGGAAAAACCATCTTTTCCTCAGACTAGTTGCCAGACCATTAAAACCCTTGTTTTAAGGCTAAACTTGTGCTCATAATGTATGAATAGATTGGGAACCCTAGAGCCCCAAAATTATTAAGGTATCCAAAAAGGGTGTGTATATTGGTGGTTTTGTTGACCCCTTATTATGAATTTTTGCAAAATATTATAGGTTTACTTCATTTTGAGGGCTAATTGCTTGTAGCCCTATTACAAGATTTTGAGTGCATTTTTTCTTTGTAGTTGTACCTTGATTAGGATTTCAAGTATAATTTTTATTAAGGACCTTTAAGGAAGTTCAAGTACCTTCCTAGATGATGAAACATGCATTGGGGAAGTCAAATAAACATATGGGGTTACTTGTGGTGTTGGTGAGTTTGCAGGCATGTTTGTTCTACCTAATTGATGGACACCAATTGAATCATTTAGGACCTCTTAAATAGAGTCCTTAGGAGTATAGGGTGAGTAGAATCTCTATTTGGTCAAGTGAATGACCTAAAGAAAATCTAAGAGATATTGGGGTAGAAGTAAGATTGGTTGTTACATTAGAGTGGTATCAGAGGAAGTTGAGAACTTAGGAAGTGGTGTATGCCTGCAGCTATTGGAGAGTTAGTAGGTGAGTCTAGCATAGTGACTAATACAGAACTAGCCAAAGAAGTTGATAAACAAAATGAGAAAAATAGACTCCTTGAAGTAGCATTGGTAGAAGTGAAGACAAATTTTGATGAAGTTGTCGATGCAGCTAAAATGAAGGAAGAAGAAGACATTGAGAATGGTAAGGAGGTAATAGAAGAGGATGTTGTACTTGAACTAGATCTTGTCTTGAATAATGAACCCTACCTGAAAAGTACTAAATCCTTGGGAGGGAAATCTTTGGAGGGTGTACCACTCTTTAGACGAAAGATGGATATAGATGTAATGATGGATTGGTTGGATTGTATGAAGAACCATTTTGAGTGTGAAGGGGTATCAGAGGAACAAAAAGGTCAAAGTGGCTAAGTCAAGACTGAAGGGCTCATCTTAAACATGGTGGAAGTATGTAAAAGATGAGAGGATCGTCATGAGAAATAATCATATAGCCAAGTGGAGTGCCATGGTTACCAAGTTGAAGGAGAACTTCCTACGAGAAGACTTTGAAATCCAACCTCACAAAAGAAGACAAGGATGAAGACAAAAAGATTTAGATGTGGCCTATTATATAGAGGAGTTTTAGATATTGATCCTTACATCCAAGAAGAAAGAAGAGGAGCCAATAAAGGTGGCTAGGTATTTTTGTGGTTTTAAGTAGAATGTCCAAGAGGATCTTAGTTTGTGGACACCTACCACTCTTGAAAGGTTTCATCAAGTAGCCCTAAAGGTGGAAGAAAAGAACTAGAAGAAAGGAGACTCCAACTTCAAAGAAATAGGAAGAGGCAAAGATCAAAAAGGACAAAGAGGAGGATACCAAGGGAGAGGAAATGAGCAGAGGAAGCAAGGTGAGACTAAATTAACTGAGCAAGGCAATGAGGTAACTCCTAGAGGAGATTATGACAAAGGAAGGGGTAACCAAGGAGGCTCAAATAGAGGTAGAGGATCAAGTAGGAATATCTCTTATTTTACCACTATAAAGTGCTAAAACTATGGATAACTAGGTCATCTAGCATATAGATGCCCTAATAAGCCCTCTTTTTCTAACCATGACAAGAGGATAGCATATGCTCAAGTGGACAACTATAGAAATGAGAATAAAGTGGAAGACATATAATCAGAGAAGGGTAACAACCTTATATTTAGAAGGATAGTGATTAAGAAACCAACCCCTAATGAACCAAAGAATAGAAGGGCTCTATTTAGGATCAGATGTAAGATCTTAGGGAAGGTATGTAAGGTGTTAGTAGACTCTGTATCTACTAACAACATAATATCAGAGGAGGTAGCCAATAAGTTCAAGTTTATTAAAATACCTTATGTGGATACCTATAAAGTTACTTGGCTCAATAAGGTTCAAAGTATATTGGTAAATGAAAAGACATGGGTGGAATTTTCTATAGAAAGGTATAAAGACAAATTGTTGTGTGACATCCTACCCATGGATGCTTGCCATTTTCTATTAGGAATGCCTTAGAAATTTGATAGAGAAGTAGTATATGATGGAAGGGAAAATTCCATCTCATTTAAGAAGGATGGAAGAACCTTTAAGATCCAGTTCCTATTGGAAGAAGATAAATCATAGTTCAAAATGCCAACTATCTTATTGTGTAGTGGAACATAATTTGTCAAGGACCTCATGGATGAGGAGGGCCAGGGTTATGCAGTAGTATTAAAGTCCAAAGGAGAAGACAATATAGTCAAAGAGACATTATTAAATGAGGTACAAGCATTGCTTCAAAAATCCAAGGATATAGTAAGTGATGGAGCTCCTACTACCCTACCTCATAGAAGAGTCATAAGCCACCAAATTGACTTTGTTCTTGGTGGATCCCTACCTAACAAAGTAGCATACAAGCTTACTCAAGACTAAAACTTTGAAGTGGCAAGACAAGTGTAATAATTAATGGACAATGATCTAATTCAAAAGAGTATAAGACCTTGTGCAATCCCTATTGTGTTAGTATCCAAGAAAGGAGGAAAGTGAAGATTATGCAAGGAATCAAGATCCAAAAATAGGATCACAATCAAGTATAGGTTTCCCATATCTAGGATTGAGGATCTCGTGGATAACCCTAAAGGATAATTGTACTTCACCAAATTGGACTTGAAGAGAAGATACCACCAAATAAAGATTAAGGAGGGAGATGAATGGAAGATAACATTTAAAACCACAGATAGGCCCTGTGAATATCTAGTGCTTCCATTTGGTCTATCTAATTCTCCTATATCATTCATGAGGGTCATGAATGAGGTGCTTAAATAATTCATAGGAATATTTTTGGTGGTGTATCTAGATAATATACTCATCTTTAGCAAAACTAAGGAGGAACACATCAAGCATGTGGAGGTAGTATTGTAGAGAATTCACAAGGAAATGATTACTATCAACCTTGAGAAGTGTGACTTCTTCAAGAAAGAGCTTGTGTACCTAGGCTTTGTTGTGTCTAAGGGGACCCTAAAGATGGAGCAAGAGAAGGCTTTTTCAATCCTTAATTGGCCACCACCTACTACATCTATTGAGGTAAGGAGTTTTCATGGTCTTTCTCAATTCTATAGGAAGTCTATTAGAAATTCTAGTGGTATATTTGTACCATTTCCAGATACCATAAAGGGTGGAGTCAAGTCCAAGTTTAGATGGACCTGAGAAGCTGAAAAATCATTTGAGATACTCAAGAAACAAGTACCTACCTAACCTATTTTGCAACTACCTAGCTTTGAAAATCTATTCACCCTAGAATGTGATGCATGTGACCTAGTAGTATGGGGAGTGTTGAGTTAAGAAGGTAGCTAGTAACCTTCTTTAGTGAAAACCTTAATGAGGCCAAAAATAAATATTATTCCTATGGTCTTGAACTCTATGCTCTAGTTCAATCCCTTAGGAAGTGGAGACTCTATCGATTTTGCAACAAATTTTTGGTATTTACTAATAATTGAGCCTTAAGCTACATCAACACTCAAGAAAAGTTGAGTAATATGAACTTGAAGTGGATGGAGTACTTGTAGGTATTCACTTTTACAATTAAGCACAAGAAATGCTAGATGAACAAGGTAGCAGATGCCTTGAGCAGGAGGTTGTTGACTGTCCAAGAAGTTCAGCTACATAGTATTGGAATAGAGAGCTTTAAGAGTCTCTATAAGGAGGATGAAGACTTTATAGAAGGGTAAAAGCACAAACCTGTGTCACCCTTTTGTAAAGGAAAAGGCTAACAAAAGTATAAATGTTCACCTATAATGACATAAAATTGGTATTATTATTTTGAATTTGGAAATGAAGTAAACTAATGAAATGTGTAGAAATGGATGAATTTTAGGATTATAATTTTCAATAATTATTTGGAATAAGAATTGATATATTTTCCTAATTTTTATAGATAATATTTTAGGTGCTGAAAAAATGTTGAAAATTAGGGTTCTAGTTCCCACCACAAAACTATATGAAAATAAACTTATTTAACTTTCATCTTAGACTATGTTATAGATAACATGTACATCTAGAACAATAAATTTAATAAAAATTGGCTTTAGACCTATGTTTTCTCTTTTATACAGATTGAAATGTTGACTCACCTGAAATTGATAGTTTTCATCTCCCACCACATTTTTCAAAACAAATCTATTCTAACTAGGAGAAAAATTATATATTCTAGAGGACAACTCTCTCCTCTAGAAATTTATATAATTTTTTAAAAAAAATTGATCTGATTTAATTTTTTTTTTCTTTCTCAAAACCAACATCTTTTTGAGTGTTAAAATATGTAGTTGTAAAATGGTGTTTATATGTTATTAAAAAAATGATAAAAAATAGTAAGAGTTATTAAAATGCCACTTTTCTGAAATAATTTTATTTCTTTAGTAATTTGATACAAACTAATTTAAGACATGCATTTAATAGACATTTCTAATTGGAAAAGTGTGAGACCATATATAACATAGCTAGAATGAATTTATCTAGATCATATGTTTTTAAAAAAATTGAATTTTAGATTGAAATACTCATATTTAGTCATTCTAATAACTTAGCTTGAAAGGTGACATAGCTTTGTACTTTTACCTAGAGGCATACAAGGTATGCTATGATTTGGAGAACCACTGTCATAGAAATTTTTTTGAGTTTACCTTACAAAGTAGATTTCTCTTCAAGGGTAATTAGTTGTGTGTGCCAAGGGGATCAATAAGAGATAACCTAATATAGGAGAAACACAATGGGAGTCTATGTGGACACTTTGGTGTAAGCAAAACCTTAGAATTGGTCCAAAGATTCTACTATTGGCCTAAACTAGTAAGAGATGTGACTAAGTATGTCGAACAATGCATGGTGTGTATGAAAGCTAATGTAGGGATGAGTAGTGCAAGTATTTATCAACCCTTACCAGTCCCTAAAAGGCCATGGGAATGTGTTAGCATGGATTTCATACTAGGTATACCCAAGACAACATAGGGGTGTGATAGTGTCTATGTGGTTGTTGACAAGTTTAGTAAGATGGGACATTTTATACCATGTAAAACTACAAATAATGCAAGTGAAATTACACACCTATTATTCAAAGAGTTTATGAGGATTCATGGACTTCCATTGAGTACAGTTTCAGACAGGCATGTGAAATTCATGAGTCACTTTTGGAAGACCTTGTGGAGAAGACTTGGCACAAACTTATCATTTGGATCAGCATACCATCCTAAAATTGATGGTTAGACTCAAGTGGTCAATAAAGTGCTAGGTAATCTCTTAAGGCACCTAACTAAGGAGTATGGGAAAACATGGGATATGGTTATTTCCCAATTTGAATATTCATATAATGATAATAAGAATAGGACCATAGGGAGAAGTCCAACTGAAATTGTCTATGGAATGCATCCTAGAGGTGTATGGGAGTTGAGAGATCTTGGAAGCATGTAATATAGAAGTGGGCATGCTGATGATTTTTCTCAAACTATGAAGGAAATACAATAGAAGGTAAGGAAGACCATCCAAGACAATACCCAAAAGTTAAAAGCCAAAATAGATTAAAGGAGAAGGGACATCAAGTTCTCCATTGGAGATTATGTCATGCTGCACTTAAACAAGGCAAGATTGTAGAAAGGTGTACCTACTAAGTTGCAGATGAAAAGAGTAGGACCTTGCAATATTATTACAAAATACAGAGAAAATGTATACAAGGTTGATTTGCCATTAGATTTGGGCATATCTCTAATTTTTAATATGTAAGACTTAGTTCAGTTCAAAGGACCCATGCCTATTGATACTCATAGTAGAGAAGGACTGTAGGATGATTTGGAACTTACAGTAGTACCTTCCACCAACAAGTTGTAAGTTGAAAGGGTGTTAAACTCAAGAGTCAAGTGAGCCACTAGGAACAAGGTGTACATGGAGCACCTTATCAAGTGGAGACACCAACCAAACTCCAAAGCCACATGGATTTCTATAGGAGACTTCAAAAAATTGTTCATCAACACAAACCTCTTGTCTATAGGAGTGACATGTCTTTCTCTCTATGGGGGAGTATGGTACAGGGGCACCTAGGTGGGCTAAGGAAGACCTAGGGATCCCTTTGTGATTTTGGCTTATATTGGCACTAGCCACACAACTAGGTGAATAAAAGGGATTCATATAGTCCTAAGAATGTGGGTGTTAGGTTTGACAAGCCCGAATAGGTTAGAGTTGCTTCTAGATACTCACTAGGCAAAACTAGGTGTTTTGGGGCCTAGAAGGGTAGAATGGACAAATAAGGGTTTTGAGGCCATATTTAGGTGTTTTAAGTCCTATTTTGACATTATGAAAATTTTTATTACCTTTGGAGAAATTTTGAGGGTCTAACTCAACAAGATGTAAACGTTGCTCGATTTTTGTCAATGTTGTCAATGCCAGCATTGACAAGTTTTCTTTCATTTTGTTCAAATTTTCCAAAAAGAGGAGTTAATTGTCTAAAATATTTAGGATCACTCATTATAAGTCTATATGAGGCCATTCTCCTGCTGTTCTGAATAAGGTTATTTGCAAAAATGGGGTCATAGGGCCAGTTCCCATAATAGATTATGTATGACATTTTGGGATTTGGAACACAAATGCATGTACATTTTTAATAGTGAAGATGGAGACTTGGAATGCTAAGGAGCTAGTTTTGAAGTGATTCCTTAGGCAAGTACTAGTAACTTTGTTAGGGATCAAAGTGTAGACAAGTGGATTTGGAGTTGTTAAACATTGTGATACTTCCACCAGTACTTGGAACATGTTAAAAGGTGTTCTGGAGTAACTCCAATTCTAGTGGCAAGCATTGAGACAAATACTAAGGTGGTAAAAATCATCTTTGCCCCAAACTCCTTGTCAAACCCTTAAAACCATTATTTTAAGGCTATATTTGTGCATGTACTGTACAGATAGATTGAGAACCCTAGACCCCAAAAATTCTTAAGGTCTCTGAAAATGGTGTTTGGATTGGTGGTTTTTTTGAACTTTTTAAAGGATTTTTACAAAATATTAGAGTTTTACTTCATTTGGTCAACTAATTGCTTATAGCCCTGTTACAAGTATTGACTGAATTTTTGCTTCATAGTTGGAACTTGATTAGGGTTTCAAGTTTGATTTTGATTAAGGACATTGAGAGAAGTTCAAGTACCTTTGTATATGAAAAATCATCCATTGGGGAAGTCAAATGAACATTTGGGGTTACTTATGGTGTTGGTGAGTTAGCAAGCATGTTTGTTCTACCTAATTGATGGACACTAATTGAATGGTTTGGGACCTCTTGAATAGAGTCCTAAAGAGTATAGGGTGAGTAGAAGCCCTATTTCATGAAGTGAATAACCTAAAGAAACCCTAAGATAGCTTGGGATAGAGGTAATATTGGTTGTTACATCAATCATCCCCACCTCAATTTTAGCTTCTAGTTGGAGGGTTTCTTAGTTACCAATCTTGTGTCAAAGTGTTATGGTGATGTTACTTTATTGATTTGTGTTTCATGCATGCAAGTAAATTAGATAGCATAATAAAGTTGATTAAAGAAGATAAGTTTTAAGTGGTTCCTGATTGACCTTCCACCCCTCCCCTCTCAATCACCTAGTTTGCATTTCATTTCCAATGGCATCAGGGGGAAATTGTGGTAATTTAGGATTTATTTATATCATTTATGATGATAATCAAGAAAGGTTAGTCAAACAAGTAAAATGTTTAGGTAAGGTCACTAACAATGTGGCTGCAATTGAAGCATTAATATAAGAGTTTCACTTAATCTTGGAACTTAGTATCAAGAAGTTGGTTATTGAAGGAGAGTCTGAAGTTGTTTTAAATCCAATAAGGAATAAAGAAACATTGAATTGGAAAGTCAACTCCAAATCAAAATAAGATTTAGAATTAATGGACAAATTAGAGGCCAATTCAGATTCTACACATATACAAGGAAGGAAACAAATAAATGTATGCTTTAGCAAATGCAGGAGGTGATGATGGAAAAATACTCATTACAATTATTAATCAAATAGGGTAAGAAAATAGTTACAAACTTAATTCAGAGCCACATGGTTACAAAACATAAAATATCCAATTTACTTATCGATTAGTTATCTTGATTTGATATTTAATAGACCTCAGCCTCCTTAACCTTGTATCTATCTTGGGTTGAAGATATGCCTACCACTATTATGGTCAATGGACCTATGCACCGTATAATGAATTAGTATGGTGAGAGACTATAATAAATTGTCACAAATCTACTTCAAATTAACATAAAAGACTAAAGCATCCATTCATGTTGAATGTGCCTATGTGAACTTTGCATCTTGGGTGTATCAGTATTATAAATTATTAGGGTTTTTTTCTTTGATTTAAATTGTATCATATGTTCCAAGATAAGTTTTGATACATGGAACTCTTATATAGTTCTGCAATGAAAAAAAAATGACATAGATAAGATCTTTTGATCATAAAGGATAAAAAGGTCATGAACTATGAATTGGTCTTCATGGTAGGTAGGACTTGTAGCTTTAGGAAAATAAATTATACACAGATGGGCTTTAAAATCATGAAGAAAGGAAACACTTGGCTAAATACAAACAAAAATAGTTCACTATAGTAGGCATCTTTGAAAAACACAAACTTAACCAAAATAATGAAAAACATAATAATAAAGTAAGATAAGATCATTAAATTAAAAATAGTAATCATGGGATAATAAAAAAAAGTGGAACCAGAAATAAGGATAAAAGAAGGACATTCACTAAGAGTTATATTTTAATACAAGTTCAAACTGAAAAAACAGAGGGAAATAATTTGATATCTTCCAAAACTTATAAGGAATAGGGATCAATTTATAAGATAGTGATCTAAAAAAAATCATTGATTTATGTCAATTTATTGTAATTTCTAACAACTATATATTACCAAGTGTCTAAGTTATGTAGGGTATAGCAAATAGACTAGTATTAAGAAGCACATCAATTTGAACGCACAAAGTTCTAAGCAAAGATGGAAGATGAAAATTAATAAATGAGGAAGGCTCTCATGATGAAACAACTCTTCTAACCTTCTAAAAAGGAAATAAATCCTAGAAAAATGAATATGTAACTTCAGCAAGGACATACTATAAATTTTGTTGTAAATTTATTCAATTATAAGAACTTAGACCGTTTACCAATTTTAAAAAACCATAATCAAATATATAATTAATAATATGTATACTTTTAGATTTAATTTTGTCATGTTTTTATTGTCTAAATAATAATTCTATTTATTTATCTTAAGATAATTTATTAAAATGACATAATATTCTTTTAAATAAAGAAATAAAATATTTTTACATTAAACAATTGAACCTATACTTTCTCATTAAATTAATAGGAGTGAAAGAAGTTATTTATAATAAAGTAATTATTGAAGAATGTATTGATTAAAAAATTATATAAATAGTTTGATTATTATTATTTATATTTTGTAATATATTTTCAAGAATAAACTAGTACATTCAATAAAAACTTTACTTTTTCTTTTTAAATAATGACAACTATAAGCTACTCTTTGTCATTATAGTTTATACATAAAAATATTGCAATAAAAAAGTGTAATTTGGCCATTACTTTATATAAAATAAAATAATTTTAAAAATATTTAATATATTCATATAATATAATATTATAATGTAAGTATATTATTATTATTATTATTATTATTATTATATATATATATATATATATATATATATATATATTATTAAAGTATTGAATAAATTGGAATTATTGTAACATATTATTATATTATATTATAGTTATTATTACATTGTTATGTTAAAATATTTATATTTTTAAATTATTTTATTTTATTTATAATTATATAATTGTGTCATATTATTGTAATTAATTATATTAAGAGAAGAGTCTATAAAATAATGGTAATTTATGAGCCTCTCATCATAGAGGTCTTGGGTTCGAATCTACTCAATTTTAACACCTAATTATAATTAATCTAGGCTTCAACCCATTATTGATAAAAAAAATGATGAGTTCTTGAAAATCTAAGAAATACTCAAGTAACTCGAATAATAGAAGAAAGATTGTACAAATAAATTCAATAATGTTGAGGGTCTAGTTTTTATGGTTAGAGTTTAGGCTAGGTTTTAAGGTAAACATGTATGGAATTTTACATTATATGATCACCATAAAAAAACACATGAAATAGAATTTACTATAAAATATTTTTTTCTATTTGAACACTTGCATACATTTGGAGTAGGGTATACTTGAAGGAACCCTCCCTTTGGGAAAGGTGTAAAAACTTGGTGAAAGGTGTAAAGTACCTAACAACCAAATTAAATTTTAATGCAAAAAAATATAAATTTCCAAAGTAAAATAATAATCTTCATTGGTGAGTCATTCATAGTCTCTCGAACAAGGTGTAAAATCTGGATGAATTGTATTATTTTTAAAACCATGAAAATATATGCATTTGTGAAGGAAAATTATTTTCTAGTAAAAGATTAATTTTGTGGACAAATTATCTCATTGTACTAGACATAAAATATATACATTGATGAATAATAGGTTTTTTTTAAATTAAAAATTAATCTTGTGGGCGAATTGATTCATTATGCTAAACATAAAATATATACATTACAATTATATGGTTAAATTTTATATTATTATTAGAATAAAATAAAATAAAATTGATGACGGGCCACACCACCCGTACCAACTCACAACCAAAAATGAAATAATATGGAGACAAGAGAGATGACAAAATGCTTCATAAAACATCCATTAATACTTGAAATCTATTACAAGAGATTACATACAAAGAACTTGTACTTGAAGAGCTTACACTTGAAAAGCTTCAATTTCTCGAACTTCCATTAGAAGAGCTTCCATTTCTTGAACTTCTTGAACTTCCTTACAAGAGTTTCCATTCCTTGAACTTCTATTTCTTGAACTTCTTGAACTTGATTACAAATGATAATAGGCCTTTCTTAAATAGGCACTTCTAACCCAAGACATTACAAACACAACCAATGTGGGATAAAAGGTAAATACAACTACCTTTAAATAAATATTAAATTCCCACCCAAATACAACTAAGCACCCGACAAATATTAAATACATGATTTAAGGAACTTTCCACAAACTTCTAAGATGCCACCTACACACCTCGATTAATGGAATGACAACTATTTTTTATTATTTTCTATTTACGCCACCTATGCGCCTCGAAAATAGAAATCTCCTTTTCCTTTCTTTTCTCCTTTTTATTTTTTTATTATTTCTCCTCTAATTTTCGTCACTTTCTCTCTCCTCCACAATTTTTTTTTTTTTTTTTTTTTTTTTCCTCTTTTTTTTTTCTAATAATTTAATCTTTCCATGCAAGATGCTCCTGCATCAGACTCCCTTGGTAGATAGAAAAGTGTGTCCCACACTTTGATGCCAAAAGAAAGATATACATCCATCTTCATCTTCACCACAAGCTACGACCTCAATAGGGACAAGAAAAACCAACATGCAAATCTTCCACATTTTTTTTTTTTGCTGATGCATGATGCTCCTGCATCCGACTCCCATGGTAGGAAAATTTTTGTGAATATGGATTCACAAAATGAAGTAGCCACTGTTGACATTTTTTTTTTTCTCTTCCTCCAACACATAGCTGGAACAAGTATCCGGTGCCGATATATTTCCTTCTTTCTTCTTTTCCAACACCTAGCTGGAACAAGTGTTTGCTGCTGAAAACACTCCTTCGCAATGAACTCTATCCAAGTATAACTCTCATCCTCATCCAATCTTGTTGAATTAATCACACCTGTAATAAACCCAGCAACACCATACCAATCTTCCTTTGCAAAGCACACATGACTAACAAGATCCTCATGCAAACCATCATCAATATCTTTTAAACTAATATCAAAGAAAACATCCCATGATTCATAAGAATTTACCTGTTTGACATCTTCATTTTCGCTTGCCTCTTTTATGTCGTCAACAATGCACGTAACTACTCCACCTGCTTGATCTCCAACGAAGGCACTATATTCTTCCTCCATTGCTGCAATCTTCACATCATCTTGATCCATTTTAGGTTCATAAATCTTGTCATCTTTATGCTCTTCCTCTTCTCTTTCATCTTCTTCAACTTTAGGTTCGCAAATGATTTCCTCTTCATCCACTTGCTCTTCCACTGGATCATCTTTCTTTTCCACATCCAAGGAATTATCAACATCTCTTTTCTGGTGACATGCTCTTTGTTTCCGCAACTCAGCTTCTAATTCATTCACTTGCTTCTGCAAATCAACTAGCAATGATTGTTGATTTCTTGCTCTAAGTTTCTCAAGTCGAGGAATCCTTAGAATCCATCCAATCACAAAAGTCATCTTCTTCTTTCCCTTCTCCATAGTCAAGTCTTTAGAAGACAAATCTCATGCAACACAAGAACCTTGTGCAAACTGCCTCACAGTCGGCGATCTATCTACACAATCAAGAACTTTTTCACAAACTTCACCAACTCAAGGTCCTGGTGCAAACTGCCTCACGTTCGGCGATCTGTCCGCACACTCAGGAACTCCTGCTTTGATACCACTGATGACGGGCCACACCACCCGTACCAACTCACAACCAAAAATGAAATAATATGGAGACAAGAGAGATGACAAAATGCTTCATAAAACATCCATTAATACTTGAAATCTATTACAAGAGATTACATACAAAGAACTTGTACTTGAAGAGCTTACACTTGAAAAGCTTCAATTTCTCGAACTTCCATTAGAAGAGCTTCCATTTCTTGAACTTCTTGAACTTCCTTACAAGAGTTTCCATTCCTTGAACTTCTATTTCTTGAACTTCTTGAACTTGATTACAAATGATAATAGGCCTTTCTTAAATAGGCACTTCTAACCCAAGACATTACAAACACAACCAATGTGGGATAAAAGGTAAATACAACTACCTTTAAATAAATATTAAATTCCCACCCAAATACAACTAAGGACCCGACAAATATTAAATGCATGATTTAAGGAACTTTCCACAAACTTCTAAGATGCCACCTACACACCTCGATTAATGGAATGACAACTATTTTTTATTATTTTCTATATACGCCACCTATGCGCCTCGAAAATAGAAATCTCCTTTTCCTTTCTTTTCTCCTTTTTATTTTTTTATTATTTCTCCTCTAATTTTCGTCACTTTCTCTCTCCTCCACAATTTTTTTTTTTTTTTTTTTTTTTTTTTTCCTCTTTTTTTTTTTCTAATAATTTAATCTTTCCATGCAAGATGCTCCTGCATCAGACTCCCTTGGTAGATAGAAAAGTGTGTCCCACACTTTGATGCCAAAAGAAAGATATACATCCATCTTCATCTTCACCACAAGCTACGACCTCAGTAGGGACAAGAAAAACCAACATGCAAAAAAAGAGTAAATTAATTTTTTTATATCATTCCTATCTATCTACTTATCTAGATATGGTCCTCAAGCATAAACATTGCTTTTTTTTTATAAGAGGTCGTAGTCAAGATTAATTATTATCATATGTCATGATTATGGACATTTATATCAAGATTCAAATCACTAATTACGGATAGAAAAAAATGAGGTGAAATGGAATTTATATTAGTTGATTCTGAATTCTAGGAGGCAAAATATGCTGACGACTCTAATGCAAAATGGAAAATTATTGGTAAAATTGGTCAATTGAAGGGAATTAAAATTAAATACATTGGGTGAGCTATCCATACACATGCAAATCTAATGGTTTGAGGGATGGTGAACATGGCATTAGTTAGAATAACCATGTTAGCTATGTGAAAGGTGAATACTTTTACCAAAGAAGTTAAATGTGAATCAAGGCTTGGTGATTGAAAGGAGTAATGACCTGCTAACCTTGGTAATGTTAGGCAATTAGGCCACCATGTAATGGCTTAAAAGTCAACACTGAGAAATCCCAATATTCACTAAATTACAAATATTCACCACTTTAAAATACCCTAATTTGGAGCCACAAAGGTCACTTAGCTTTAACTTTGATACATGGAAATGGGTCTTTTAAATGCAAATAATTGTTACCGTTCACCATTAATCCCATCCTAACTTTTTCATCAATACTTTGTATTTACTTTGGCTATTGTAAGAAATGTATTATATTGTTTTCTAATTGACAACCATCTTGTATATTATATAAATTCATTGATAATTTTTCTCTTTTTTCCAATGTAATTTGTGATGAGAAATCAATAGGAGATTCTTAAAGGTATCAACTTATTACAAGTTTATGTAACATTTTATTACAAGATATTGAATATATCTAGGATACGAAGACATTAGTATTTTGAATTTTAATATACAATATGCTCTATTTAAATCATCAAAAAAATATTAAAAATAAATTGAGAACATTTGTAGTTCTCAAATACTGTCAACAAATATCCTTATTAGCATATAAATTGCACCTTATTGGTGCGAGTGCAATTTTTTTATGTCACAATAAGAGAAGATAACAACTTTGAATAATCAAAAGAAAATGGAGTAGTTTGAAACATATTAAACACTTGAGCAACCTTAATAGAAAAAAGGAAGATTGCACAAATAAATTTGATAACACTGAAATTACTTGAATTTGGCATTCAAACTAGTTGTATTACCAGTGGGAAATTAGTCTTTATGGTTTAGAAATTAGGATAGGGTATACAGTTAGCATTTGTGGATTAAATTGATTTTTTTCAAAATGTCACAATAAAATTATAGAAAACAATGAGGTTTGATGATTTTGATATTAAAATGATTTAAAAATAGGTTGATTGGCCCAAAAGGAACATTCAAAAAATGAAAAGATGAGTATTAGTACATTGATAGACCATGGGCTACAAGAATAGTCAACACATTAGCCATGCATATTCAATAAAAAAAATAGTAAAGTACAAGAGTTCAACATCCTAGTTTCACACAACCTATAGATGATAGTAATAAAATAGTAGAAATCTAAGCTACCAACATGACTATTCATAGTAAAACTACTAGATAAGCTAAGAGAAACATGTCCAATGTTTCTAAAAAAGTTCATAAAAGAATCTATGTAGGGTTTGTACTTAACTAGAATAAACAACTAGAAAGTTGAATAAGTGGTGTTCCTCTCTGCAACTTTTTCCCATCTTTGGCCTTCATCCTAGTCTCATACCCTCTCGGTCTTTGGGTAGATGGATCATCCCCACTATTACATCCCCCACTAGAACTGGCCCTTGTGTGTCTAGATCTAGAGCTAGTTCTATTTTCTAATTCCCGGAATGCTCACATCTAGGATCATGGGGAAGATCCTAGCCTAACAAAACTAGGTGTTGTTCCTAATGATTATGCGTGTTTGGGCCCGAAACCCCTAGGTGGTCCCATGGTGAAATTTCAAGGGGTAGTGACCCCAAAGTCAAATTGGCTTGGGGCTATTGTCAGATCCAAGATCCCTATGAACTTTGGAGAGAAACCCATGTTTTCCTTATGAGCAACTAGACCTCTCATTTCACTACCTAACTTAGTGATTGATTCCATTTCCTCAAGTTTTACAATGTGCATTGTTGGAAAGTTTGTCTCATTCTGACCTTTAGTGGATATGGTGAGAAAATGGTGCTCAATAAGGTAGAAACTTATTGGTTTAGTTTCCATCTCCACAATGGCTGGCTCCCTCTTCCTCTTTAGATTCATGGTAGAAAGAGACCATGATTCAGTCATGGCAACCTCTTTTCACTTTGATAAGAACTAGTTCTTACTTGTGAAATGGAACTCAAGGTTCAACCCAAAGATTCATCTCCTCAGATATGCCTTGGTTTGGATAAGGTTACCCAAACTCCCCTTGGAATTCTACAAGCATGTGTTTACATGGATTGGTAACTCCTTTGGATAGTTCATAAAAATGGATATAATTACTAGTTCTAAGACTAAACTAGGCTTTTCCAGGTTCTATGTGAATTTAGGTATGAACAAACCCTTTTCAACCATAGTAGATCTAAAATCTAAATGGGGTACCTAGTCACAACCGCTAGTCTATGAGAGTGCTACTTCCTTTTATCAAAAATTTAACTTGTTTCATCATTTGTTTGTTGATTTCTTGAAGGGTGAGAAAATCAAGATCAAAGTGTACTCACTAGGTGTAGTGGTGGTTGAAAGCTCAAAAATCCAATGAGTGTTAAGTGTTCCATTTATTCTCATGAGAGATAGATTCATGTTGAATCACTACTCATGAAACATGGGTCAATGAGTTTGAC
Source organism: Cupressus sempervirens (assembly GCA_028749045.1). Lineage (NCBI taxonomy): Eukaryota > Viridiplantae > Streptophyta > Pinopsida > Cupressales > Cupressaceae > Cupressus > Cupressus sempervirens. The sequence goes on from CM053791.1 coordinate 236,159,956, forward strand.
TCAAAATCACATAGTTAAATCCTGATAGCAATATCACAATTTGACTTGTTGTGGAAATTATCTCCTATGTATCAAGCTCAAAAATAGCTAAAATGGCTATCTATTTCAAAAGACGAGAATATGGAATTGGAAAGTTTGATAGAAACCTATAGGGTGGATCTGCATGATTTGAATGAAGCCACTAGGAAGGAAGGTGAGACATTTAGAACTCTTATGAAGGAGGTTGTTTATGGATAGGGCGAGGAGATCATTTACAATCAAACTATCAAAAAAAATGCAACTAAGCATTAGGTAGGGGAGATTGTTGACACACATTCCCTATAATTGGATCAACTTGGGGGATATTTGTTGAGCCAACAGATGGAGGTGCAGGTTCTTAGCCATCGTAACTCATCCCTAAACATGGGGATTGGCTCACCACTCACAAATGGAACCCTTGGGATTAGATCTTATGGTAAAGGTGTCAGATCTAACAATTCAGTGAAAGATAAGGTCAAATATGAATGGAAGAATGATGATAAATGAAAAACCAAGTAGAAAAGTGGTGTTTCCTATCGAGGAGGTGCTAGTTCTTATTGAGGAAGAGGTAATTCTTATTCAAGAAGTAGTTTCCATGGTAATTGTTTCAGATTTGATAAAGAAGGGAATAGAGCTTTTGAGTGTAGATCTCCTAAAAGTAGGAAAGGTAATAGAAATGATGTGGTTCAAGGAGACATTGAGATTTCACCAAGTGGGCCTTAGGCTAGAGAAAATTTGATGTTGAGAAGAACCTTATGTAATAAGAGAAGTGATGAGGAACCTATCCTAAGGAGAATTCTTTTCAAGACTAGATCTAAGATGACTAGAAAATGCTACAAGGTGATCATTGATAGTGGAAGTTATACAAATTTTTAATTAGAAGAGCTTGTTACAAATTTGTAGTTACAAAGGCTGAAGCATCCTAAACCTTGTCATGTTTCATGGATCAAAGATGAGCATAAGATATTGGTAAGTGAACAATGTATTGTGAAGTTCAAGATCGAACATTACTTTGATGAAGTTTTCTATGATATTGTGCCTATGGATTGTTGTCATATTTTGTTGGGTAGACCTTTGAAATATGATAGATATGATGTACATGATGGAAGATTGAATCAATATACTCTTTGGGTGAATGGCAAGAAGCAAATATATCTACCATTGATTTAAAGTCTAGATGAGGTTAAGTGTACTACTATGAGAATTGATATGCTTAATGGAAAGAAAATTGAAAAAGAAGTGAAGAAGAATCAAGTATGTTTTGCTATAGTCCCTAAAGTACTAAGTTTTAGAGGTAATGATAAAGTAGCAAAATATGATAATGACAGAGCACCAATAGAAACTGTATAATTGTTGAATGAGTATAACGGTATTGTTGTAGAGGATATATGTAATGGTTTACCACCAATCATAAGTATAAGTCACTGTATGGATATGATTCCTAAAGCTATTTTACCGAATAAAGTACCATATAGATTAGCACCTACAAAGAATAAGGAATTTAAAAGAAAAGTGAATGATTTGTTGTTGAAGGGATTAATCAGAGAAATTTTGAGTCCATGTGTTGTACTTGCTATATTAGCACCTAAAAATAATGGAGAATGGAGAATGTGTACTAATTCCAAAGCTATTAATAAGGTCGTGGTGAAATATAGGTTTCCTATTGCATAGATGGATGGCATAATTCATTGTTTGAGAGGAGCAATGTATTTTACCAAGATTGATTTTGAGAGTGGTTATCATCAAATCAAAATTAGAGAAGGTGATGAATGAAAGACATTTTTCAAGACAAAATATGGTTTGTATGAATGGTTGGTTATGCCTTTTGATTTACTTAATGCACCTAGTAATTTCATGAGTTTGGTGAATGAATTTCTTAAAAGATTTTTGGGTAAGTTTGTGATTTTTTATTTGGATTATATTCTAATATTTAAGACTAAGGAAGAACATCTTGAGCATGTTAGACAAGTATTGCAGAGATTGAAAGAGGAGAAATTGATGATTCATCTAAAAAAGTATTCTTTTATGCAAGAGGAGATTGTGTATTTGGGATTTCTAATTTTAGTTGATAGTTTGCAGGTGGATCCTGAGAAGGCTAAAGAAATTTTGAAATGGCCTACACCTGAGAATATGGGTGACATAAGATCATTTCATGATTTGGCTAATTTTTATAGAAAGTTGATAAAGAATTTTAGTTTTTTCTATAATGTTATGACTAAGACAATGAGAGGAGATAGAAAGGAATTCAAATGGACACATGGAGCTGACAAGAGTTTTGAGAATTTTAAAGAAAAATCTTGTTGAGTTTCCTATATTGGCTTTGCTTGATTTCAATAAGGTATTTCAAGTTGAATGTGATACAAGTAGCAGTGCAATAGGAGCTATATTGAGTCAAGAAGGTAAACATGTTTCATTCTTTAGTGAGAAGTTGAATGATGTTAAAAGGAAGTACTATGTGTATGATCAAGAGTTTTATGCTATTGTTCAAGCTTTGAAGAAGTGGAGACATTACTTGATTTGTAAGGAGTTTGTATTGTATACTGATCATAAAGCTTTATAGTACTTGGGAAGTCAACATAAATTGAATCAAAAACATATGAAGTGGGTTGAATATTTGCAGAGTTTTATATTTATGATTAAGCATCAGAGTGCAATTACTAACTGAGTTATTGATGAATTATTTAGAAGACATTCTTTGTTGACTGAGATGAAGGTTAAAGTTCTTGGTTTTCATGAACTTGAAGAGTTTTATGATACTGAACCTAATTTTTTTGAGGCATGGAGAGAGTGCAGAGAACCAAATCTAATAGATCACATAAGTAAGTATGATAAATATTTTATTTAAGAAGGTATATTTTTTTAATTTATTCTTAAGTGTTTTATGAGAGTTAATTTGATCAAGGAAAAGCATAATGGTGGATTGATTGGAGATTCTAGAATTGATAAGACATTGAGTTTGGTGAAAGAGAAGTATTATTGTCCACAAATGTATAAGGATGTTCAAAAGTTTGTGAAGAGTTTTGGAGTTTGTCAGAATATTGGATTGTATGCACCTATTTCTATTCTTGAGAGACCTTGGAGTGGCATCAGTATGGATTTTTTTCTTGGATTGACTACAATAACAAAGGGGTATGACTCTATATATGTTGTTATGGATAAATTTTCTAAAATAGCTCATTTTATACCATGTAAAAAGACATCATATGTTGAGCATGTTGCTGAAATTTTCTTCAAAGAGATTGTTAGATTGCATGGATTACCAAGAAGTATTATTTCTGACAAAGACAATAAATTTGTTGGTTATTTTTGGAAAAGTTTGTGGAAAAAGATGGGTACTAAGTTGAAATCGTGTTCTACATTCCATCCACGGATAGATGGATAGACAGAGCCTATGAATAGAAGCTTGGGTAATTTTTTGAGATGTTTAGTTGGAGATGAACTGCATAATTGGGACATGGTATTGGCACAACCTAAGTTTGCATATAAAAATTTTGTGAACGGGATTACATCAAAGAGACCTTTTGAGATTGTTACTAGAATGCAACCTAGAACAGTATCAAATTTAAGGGATTTTGTTGGTTAAGAGAAGAGAAGTGTTGTAGCAGAAGAATTTTTTGATTTAATGGAGTCTTTGCATAAGAAAGTGAAGCTGAAATAGGAACAAAGTAATCAGAAGTACAGGGAGAATGTTGATGAGTCAAGAAGACATCATGATTTTGAAGTTGGTGATGAGGTAATGGTTCATTTGAAGAAAAGAAGGTTTCGTGTTGGAATATATAGTAAGTTGAAGATGAAGAAGTTTGGACCTTGTAAGATCTTGAGGAAGTTTGACAGTGGTAATGCTTATGAAGTCGAGTTACCTAATGACATGGATATATCTCCTATATTCAGTGCTACTAATTTGTATAAGTATCATGAGTCAGTTGATGAAATTTTTGTAACAAATGATTATCTATTAGTAGTTCTTTGAGTTGCCATTTTATTTCAAAGGTCTTTCCTTCATTTTTTCCCATCCATTTATTGAAGTATTTCCCTTGTTGCTCTGTATATTCACCTTCTCCTAAAGTGATTATTTGAGTCCCTATTGCCCTTGGTCGATATCTCTTCACTTGAACTACTTTGAACCTCTTTGAACCTCAGTCCAAACTAGTTCAATGTAGTTGAACCAAAGGTTTTGTACTAATAGTTTTTTTGGCAGGTGATATGCATCAACTTCATAGAGTTTTATTTTGAATCACTTTGAACCACTTCAAACCTCAGTTCAAAGTTGTTCAAATTTGTTCAACGACAGAGGTGTTTTGATAATATTAAATCCTAGTGTATGATGCCCCATCATCCCACAAGGCAATTGAAGGTCATGTCAGAGAACAATGAAAGAAAGGACATTTCTATTCCCAATGTGGAAACTAATTATTATGGGGAAAGTGGGAAGTCTTCAGCTAGAAAAGTGATTGGATGTCATATTAAAAATAATCATTATGAATACACCCAAAAAGGAAATCATTAAATGGAAAGTTTATACAACAAGGCTTTTGAACATGTGAATGTTAACAAGGAGTGATGTGTCATTAATACCTTCTAATGAGCCTACACTTCCACACGTAAGTATTTTCCCTTTAAAACTTGCTTGGCTTCCTTTTTCTATTTTTCATGTGAAGAATTGAAAGTGTGGATAATAAGTTGTTAAAGGAGACAGAGAAAATCATTGATTTTTTAGTAGAATATAGGTGAGAACTTAGCAATTTTTCTTTTCTTCTATAAATCTCTATATTTTCTAGCATTATCTATTTGAGGCCTTGTTCTTTGATTGAGAATGAGGTATGTATTGCATTTCTTCAGTAATCTCTCAAGTTTAGAATCTAGAAAGCTAGTCATTTGTGATACAAATTTGGAGGGGGTTAAGTTGGAGAATTTAGAGGCAAATTTTCTTGAATATGCTAATGAGGTGAATGGGTGTATGGATATCCTAACCAACGGGTTAATTGAGGCTACTACTTTTCCTCTAGCCTTTGTGAGTCTTGAACTTCTTCAAGTTTGTATTGATAACTATGGTGTTAGAGGCAAGAGTATTGGAAGTAAAAATGGCAACACGAGACTCTCAATTTCAAGAGAAACTATTGCATCTGTACTGTATTTTCTAGAGAGTACCTTTCTTGCATTTTCCTCTGTTCAAGCCTAGGCTGAATACTAGGAAACCCAAAACCAATTTCCCAATACCTTGGCTAGGAAATGGACTGAGGCCATGTATGTTGGAGGTTCTAGGCTACCCAAGGTTATCATGAAAGATCACCCTAAACCTCATTTCCATGACCTTGTGGTGTTATTTCATAGAGTGAAAGGTTCAGTTGATGTGTTTCTTTTTGAAGAATGGATGTATAGGTACATAGAAATCATCTTGAAGGGTGAACATTGAATGATTTGGGTAGAGATTATTGCTAGTTCACTGAATGCTCAACTCAAATATGTTAAGGAATCCTAGGAGGACTTTTATATGGCTTCCTATTTAACTTATTGTATTGCTTGTACTTTTGATCTTACTCCTCTCCCTCATGGAGTATGGAGTGAAGAAATAACAATTTTTCAATATTGCCCTTGGTTACAGAAAGATAGAGTCATGAAAGATTGTAGGAAAGTTCATAATGTTTTGATGGAGAATGTTTTTGTGTCTCTAAACAATATGAAAATGCCTAGGTTGTCTCCTAAAGCCCAAAGGTTAGTTCAACAATATGGAAGCCAATTCATAAAATTCCTCAGGTTCACATACTTGAGGATAGGTGGATTCAAAGATGAACCTACAAAGTTGCCATAATATGCTTTGGACTATTCATTTTTGGCCGAGAAATGTATGCAACTTTTCTATATTTATAAAGGATAATTTACTGCAAAAGAATTGGGAAATAGCTTTCCCTATCAAGCTGGGTTTGTTTGTTTGTAGTAGTATGACCAACACTTCTATCATTGGGAGTAATTTTCTTGGGTTCAATTTTGGCTCTTATCATAGCAGGAGGATTTTTGACAGTAAAGGGTATGCAATCAAGATTCTTGGTCTTGAAGTTCACCCACCAGCAACTCCACAGTTGGAAAATCTATGGCAAGATTGTAGGGATGAATGAGAAGAGTTGAGGAAAGATCATTCAAGGCTAACTTTTCAGCAAATTGAACTTGGCTAGGAAGAATCTAGTAAATTGAAGTCTCTAGCAGTTCACTAGAATAAGGATGAAGAGGATGATATCAATCTAAGGGCTAGATTTATTCTTACCTTCACAGATGACTGGTTAAACAAAAATAGAAAAGGAATTATCAATGAACCCTCTTCAGGGGTGGTTTCTTTTTCTGAACCATCTCCATCTAACATCTCACTTTCTCCTATTATACGTAGTATATTGGCTTAGGAGAAGCAGAAGAAGATGCCCCCTTCATTTGCAAACTATGGCTCTAAGGACTAGATCTCATTCTAAGTCTGAAGTCCTGAAGCAACATAAATTTTAGAAGGAGAGAATATCAACCCATGGAAAGGATTCAAATGATGGCCTCAATTTCTCAGATGGTGCAGATGGTGGTGTTCAGTTCATTGAGGCTCCTAAGGTAGATCAACCCAAATTCTTAACTCCTACTAGAGATGCCTAATTGATGTCTGCAAGCCCTATTATTCCTTCTTGGCTATCTAACACAATCAGCAAGAAAAGGAATTTGTAACTAGTTTCGATACTGATGAAATACATCATCACTAAATATGTGGCTAGGGGTTCAAAGGTAAAGAAGTTAAAGATAGATTCTTACCTTATTAATGACCTAGTAACAGGAAAAATCACTGCTGAAATAGTTGTTGACAAGTAGAAGAAGGAGTCTGGGGATATTGATGATGAAGGTTTCAAGGTTACCTTTGTTGAATTTGGGACCATTAATAGGAGCACCGGTAACCACTTCTTTAAATTCTTTATTGGTCATATGTTGACACAATTTGAGAAGGGTAACAAAGAGAAAAAGGAACTAAAAGAGATGGTAATGACAATGGCTACATATATCGACTCATTAATGAACCTTGGCACATTTTTGATTGTCCAAGTTACATAGTCCTTTGATCCTAATTCGGAAGGAAGCCAAAAATTCATGAAGTAGATGCAAAAAGGGAAGTTGTTAGCTGATGCCATGAGGGACTAGGTGGACATCATCATAAAATAAAGTAATAAATTTATTTCAAAATTTACTAACATTTATGCTGAGGGAGAATCATTACTAGGAGTGATCCAAACTTTAGTTTGAGTTTTGGAAATAGAGCTAGGTCAATGTAATTTAGTTGTTTTTCAAGTGGCTAAAGTTTAAAGGTTTGGGGTCCTCAAGTTCTTGAATGACAACCTAATGAAAAACATGGATCTCAACATGTTTTTCATTATGAAGAACAACATGGGTTGGAAGGAGTTAGTTTACAAGGAGACAATTAAAGAAGTGTAGGGCATAGGAAATAAAATTACAAAATGCTTGAAGAACTCCTTAAGGATATGAAGGTAGTTAGTCCTACAAGGATCCTACTGTATGATGATGGGAACATGGATGTTGAGACACTGACGAAGAGCTTCAATGAAGCCTTGGAACAAATTAGGGATGGTGAATTGCCAAGTGCCAATGATTTCACTGCATTGGCAAGTATTGAACTGATGTTGTGTCTCAACAAGAATCTGATGTCATGTCAGAGTTTAAAGATAAAGGAATTCAAATGTTCGAAGGATGCATGTAGAGCCCAATTGTTGAACCTAAAGAATCCACACTCCCAGGTGATGCAGGAGTTTATGAATACTTTCCAAAGCTATAAGCTAGTATGTTAGACCATTGGCGAGTAGGAGAAAATTGATGATGACACTGGAATTGATCTGTTACTTTTAGTTACTTTTTGGCATTTTTTTTTAATAATCACTTTCTTGTTTTGTAACTATTTCTTGTGTTAACTGAAATGGCTGGGTTTTGATGGAGGCCTTTCATATTTGTATGGAAAACTATAAATGTTAGGGCACTGAACTAGTTTAAGGTTAGCAATAGATAGTTAGAAATAAATAGCAAGAAACCCTGATAATTAAAAACTTTTATATAGTAATTTTAAAGGATAGCATATGGATGTTTTACTTTCGAATGACTATCTATATGTATATGTATATGTATATGTATATGTATATGTATATGTATATGTATATATACATATATAAATATATACATATATACATATACATATACATATACATATACATATACATATGTAGATATACATATATATCTACATATACATACATATATATATACATATATATATATATATATATATATATACATATATATATATGGGTATGTGCAGGATCATGGTGTACCAAAAAGTGGCAATGTGAAAAAAATAGAGTTTGAACACATCTAAAAGCGCTTCAAAACTTGCTCTAACTTTTTTCCACCTATCCAGGTACCAAACTTGGAAGGAAAGGCTGAGCCTTATCGGATATTCGACCTAATATCGGATATTCGATATTATCGGATATCTAATAATCATAGAACATTATTATTATTATATTATAATAATATAAAAGTATTATATTATAATAGTATAATATATTATAAACTATAATAATATAACAATATAATATAATATTTTATATTATAATATATATTAATGTAATGTAATATATACAAAATATAATATAAAAATATATATAATATAATATAATATAATATAATATAAAATAAAATATAATGTAATATCTTATATATATAATATAAGATATATGTTATTTCAAAGCTATATGTTATATCTTATATATAAAATATAAGATATGTGGCGGATCAGATATTCGATTCAATATCAGATAGATAATATCTTTAACAATACATATTAAAAAAAGACTACACCTACAGGCCCTTATTTCTCACATTTTTGAGGGCCAGTATTAGTGTGCAACTAGATATCAGATATAAGATCAAATATTGGATATTAAGGTATTTTTTTTTTTTTTTAAAAGCTAATTTTTAATCTAAATTTGATATATTTTAACATGATTTGTTTTCTTTTAGTTGAATCTAGGGTTTTTTTGAAAAAAATGGTTAAAATTAAGGTTTCTTTTTAATATATATTACATTTTGCAAATCAATAGGAATGGCTAATCAGAATGATGACACTGAGGCATGGAATAATATTTCTTGTAACCCCCCACCGAGCGATCTAGTACCCCCACAAAACCATCCACCAAATGATCCTCTAGCCCCTCAAAACCCTCCTCAAATTGAGGATTTGATAAATGAAAATCTAACCAAGTCAAGAGGTTTGCATAAAACATATAATAATGTACCTGCATTGGCTCCTATGTTATCCACGTTAAACACCATAGTGGATAACATTGAAACCATTATAAACCAACAAAATGCCACTCTTCATTGGCATGATCAAATGCACGAGATGTTTGATGATGGTATGGATTATGATGAGGTTGTAGCCCTCAACATAAGCAAAGACAATTTGGCTAGCCTTTTTGTGAACCTGAAAATGGGTTTACCAGTTGACCCAAAAAAATCAAAACTATTGATTATATGGTGCACAAATGATGCCATACATGCAAAATTTTGGGATTGTTGGTGGATGGTTTTTGATATCCCTCCACATGGAAATTTAGACATACCATTTTATTTCCTTAGAAAAATATATGTTGAATTTGTGTTCAAACTTAAAGTAAACTATTGGAGCATGAAGCCCAACATGGGCTTAGGACTAGGAGCTCCTCAAGATAGACCCTCTTCCCAGTAGAAGAAAGCTGGCACTTTTGTCACCCCCACTAATATCTCCCCTCCTCCTTAAGTGCAACATCCAGATATTATGATAGAGGCTAGCTCTTAGACCATTAGAGCCATTCATAGGTTGAGTAGCCTAATGATATCTTAGGCTAGGTCAATCCTCCCTCCTCGTGTTGATGATGTTGGTGCCAGTTCATCATCGGCTAGATCATCACATGTTTTTGTGCCTCACACTTGCATTACATGCAAGAATCTTGGGTCCCATAGGTGATCTTCCTAAGTATCATTTTGTATTAGATGAGGATACACCAGATACACACGTAAAGGCTACAAACTCTAATATGAGAGAGGAGGGGAATGCAGGGGCATGGACTCCTTCGGTGTTAGTATGTGTATATATATATATTTTTTATGACATATATCATTTAAAGTTAATTTTTATAATAGAGTAATCTTAATTTTTAAGCCATATTGACTTTTATATGTATGTGATCTTCATTCATGTTTAGTTGATGACCTAGGAGGAGCTCAGATAGATTGATGATACCATGCTATCGGCCATTTCATTTGGCTTTGATACATCTATAGTACATTATGTTGTGTTCACATTTTTTTTCTATTTGATATTGTAGCATATATGGTTGCTAATCTTTCTTTTATCTTGCAGGTAGCACCTATCTTAGAGGGACAAAGTGCAAGGGGTGAGCCAACACACATTGAAAAAGGAAAGGTAATTAGGAACTTTATATTTGATTAAATATCAATGCATTCTTGTAAAATATTTTTTGTAATCCCATTTAATTACATTCTTTATTGTATATAGGGCATCGCTATTTGTGATGAGCCTGTACAGATTTTGCATTGTAGACCATCAAGAATTACCATTCGCACTGAAAGCCCCATTGTATGTATAAGTATCATTTATTTTTTATTATACTTATCTTCATAAATAAATTCAAAATTGATTTACGTGATATTAACAACTACTATTTTGTATCTCATAGGAGACTCCTAGTGCACATGAGGTCTGACGAGAGAGTTATGTAGATTTGATGACGTCGCCACTCACTCCTAAGGAGGAGCCTAGAATAGTAAGTTGTAGTTTGAATTCATGATTAAATATGTTATAAATTTAGCACACTATGAATTATAATGTTATAGTTTAAAGTGTAGATTCATTTGACAAAGGTATTTGAACATATACAACCCACAATCAGAGAGGTACCAGCATTGCCAAGGCCATACGAGAGGACTCCTGACTAGTGAAGGAGTTTGATGAGAGAGGTATTTATTATGAAATTTTGATAATATTAATCTCCATTACAAAAAAGATCATTATGAATTTGAGTAATTCAATTTTAGATACATAGAATCATATAAATTTTGTAGTCTAACTTTGGGTTTTCCTTTTTGGTTTATGTAGGAGGCATCTGATCCACCTAGTGCAGCAAAGAGGCTTCATTTTGATCATCAACAAGCACCCTAGGATAGTATAATCATCATAGGATGCATCATGAGACATTTTGAGATAGCATATGCCACATTGTATACAAAAACATTGATATTATACACATTCTGATGGCATGATCAGCCACATTTTGTATATGGATCTATATATTTTGATATATATTTGTGTACTTTGTCTATGGATACATGTATTCTAATATATATTTTTGTCATTTATGTGCACAATGATATACATATTAATTTAGTATCTAGTATTGTTCAATTTATCGCGAATCATGTGTATTGTTCATGTTTATGGAATATCATTAATTTTGATTATTTTTGTTATATTTGATTCAAATGAAATAATTTTTTAATAACATTTTAACAAACTTTATTATCAAATTTGGGTGCAATGTATAATTTGCAGTGTTCTCATGACATAAACACACTTGTTAATCTCCTACACAAGGTTCATATAACCCCAAATCTGATTTTAAACTCCACCTTCAACCTTAAAACTAACTCTTGGCTTCAAATCTAATCTCAACATAGTTAAGGAATCTAGTTCTCAACCATGGATTCTATCCTCATACTAAAACTTTTCAATTATAACATAACTTCAAAATATCTCAACTTAAGAGACTTGATTGGATAGTTCATCGATAGCCCTCATGAGCTCTAAATTATTTTAAGCCTTAGCATCATTTTCCTCTATCATTCAATGGTTCATCGATAGCTCTCACGAGCTCTGAGTTATGACCCTCGAAATATCGACCCCAAAATGCACTTAGAGCACCTTGGAGACTCCTCGGTATGGGGTGGCTATGGATGATGGATGGTCTCTATGGATAGAACAAGGGTGTCATTAAGGTTCACCCACCCACCCAAAGCTAATGGCACTAAAAATTCGATGCCAATATCAATGGTTTCAAAGTTACGCTGTGGTGCACCTATGAACTGAGGCACACTGCAAATTTTGGCATCGAGTGAGATTGTAGTGCCAAATCTAAATGGAATGTGATCTCTCAAAAATGAGATAGATTATTTTAGGTCTCAGCATCACCATCTTGTAACATTCCATAGTTCATTGATAGCCCTCACGAGGTTCGAGTTATGATCGTCAAAATATCGACCTCGAAATGCACTTAGAGCACCTTGGAAACTCCTTGGTATGGGGTGGCCACAAATGATGGATGGTCTCTGTGGCTAGAACAAGGGTGTGACTAGGGTTCACTTGGCCATCTGGAGCTAATGGATCTAACAATTTGATGCCAATATAAGTGGTTTCCAAGTTACACTGTGGTGCACCTATAAAATGAGGCACATAATGAGTTTTGGCATCGAGCGAAATCACTGTGCCAAATCCAAACAAAATGTGATCTCTCAAAAATGAGATAGGTTATTTTAGGCCTAAGTATCACTATCCTATAGCATTTGATAGTTTATCGATAGCCCTCATGAGCTTTGAGTTATGACCCTCGAAAGATCAACCTCAAAATGCACTTAGAGCACCTTGGAGAGTCCTCAGTATGGGGTGGCCGCAAATGATGGATAGTCTCTGTGGCTAGAACAAGGGTGTGACTAGGGTTCACCCACCCATCTGGAGCTAATGGCACTAATGATTCGATGCCAAGATCAATAGTTTCAAAGTTATATTGTGGTGCACCTATGAACTAAGGCACACTACAAGTTTTTTCATTGAACGAGATCGTTGTGCCGAATCCAAAGCGAATGTGTTCTCTCAAAAATGAGATAGTTTATTTTAAGCCTCAATATCATTGTCCTGTAGCATTTGATAGTTCATCAATAGCCCTCACGAGCTTTGATTTATGACCCTTGAAAGATCGACCTCAAAATGTACTTAGAGCACCTTGGAGACTCCTCGATACGGGGTGGCCGCAAATGATGGATGCTCTTTGTGGCCAGAACAAGGGTGTGACTAGGGTTTAGACATCCATTCGGAGCTAATGGCACCGATGATTCAATGCCAAGATCAACAGTTTCAAAGTTACGCTATGGTGCACCTATGAACTGAGGCACACTACAAATTTTGGCATTAAGCGATACCACTGTGTCAAATCCAAATGGAATGTGATCTCTCAAAATGAGATAGGTTATTTTAGACCTTAGTATCACTATCTTGTATCATTTTATAGTTCATCGATAGCCCTCATGAGCTTCGAGTTATGACCCTCGAAATGCACTTAGAGCACATTGGAGACTCCTTGGTATGGGGTGGCCACAAATGATGAATGGTCTCCATTGCAAAAATAAGGGTGTGACTAGGGTTCACCCACCCATCCAATGCTAATGGCACTTATGATTCAATGCCAAGATCAATGATTTCAAAGTTACATTGTGGTGCACCTATGAATTGAGGCACACTGCGAGTTTTGGCATCGAGTGAGATCGTTGTGTTGAATCCAAATAGAATGTGGTCTCTCAAAAATGAGACAAGTTATTTTAGGCCTAAGTATCACTGTCTTGTAGCATTTGATAGTTCATTGATAGCCCTCAGGAGCTTCGAGTTATGACCCTCGAAAGATCAACTTTGAAATGCACTTAGAGCACCATGGAGACTCCTCGGTATGGGGTGGATGCAAATGATGAATGGTCTTCATGGCCAAAACAAGGGTGTTACTATGGTTCACCCACCCATCTAGAGCTAATGGCACTGATGATTCGATGCCAAGATCAGCGATTTCAAAGTTACGCTATGGTGCACCTATGAACTACGACACATTGCGAGTTTTGGCATCGAACGAGATCATTGTGCCAAATCCAAATAGAATGTGATCTCTCAAAAATGAGATAGGTTATTTTAGGCCTTTCTATCATCGCCCTATAGCATTTGACATTTCATTAATAGCCCTCACGAGCTTCAAGTTATGACCCTCAAAAGATCGACCTCAAAATGCACTTAGAGCACCTTGGAGACTCCTCTATATAGGGTGGTCGCAAATGATGGATGGTCTTTGTGGCTAGAAAAAGGGTGTGACTAGGGTTCACCTACCCATTCAGAGCTAATGGAACTGACGATTTGATGCCAAGATCAACGGTTTCAAAGTTATGTTGTGGTGCACCTATGAACTAAGGCCTACTGCGAGTTTTGGCATTGAGCGATATTGTTGTGCTGAATCCAAATGTAATGTGATCCCTCAAAAATGAGATATGTTATTTTAGGCCTTAGTATCACTATCCTGTATCATTTGACAATTAATCGATAGCCCTCATGAGCTTCAAGTTATGACCCTCGAAAGATTGACCTCGAAATGCACTTAGAGCACCTTAGAGACTCTTCGGTACGGGGTGGCCGCAAATGATGGATGGTCTCCATTGCTGGAACAAGGGTGTGATGAGGGTTCACCTACCCATCTGAATCTAATGGATCTGATGCTTCAATGCTAAGATCAATAGTTTCAAAGTTACGTTGTGGTGCACCTATGAATTGAGGCACACTACGAGTTTTGGCATCGAGCGAGATCGCTGGGCCAAATCCAAACAGAATGTGATCACTCAAAAATGAGATAGGTTATTTTAGGCCTAAGTATCACTATCCTATAACATTTGATAATTTATTGATAGCCCTCATGATCTTCGAGTTATGACCCTCAAAATATCAACCTCGAAATGCACTTAGAGCACCTTGGAGACTCCTCGGTATAGGGTGCCTACAAATGATGGATGCTCTTTGTGGCTGAAACAAGGGTGGGACTAGGGTTCACTTGCCCATTTGGAGCTAATGCACTAACAATTTGATGCCAAGATCAGTGATTTCAAAGTTATGCTATGGTGCACCTATAAACTGAGGCACACTGCGAGTTTTGGCATCGAGTGAGATTGCTGTGCCAAATCCAAATGGAATGTGATATCTCAAAAATGAGATAGGTTATTTTAGGCCTTAGTATCATCATCCTGTAGTATTTGATAGTTCATTGATAGCCCTCACAAGCTTTGAGTTATGACCCTCGAAAGATCAATCTCGAAATGCACTTAGAGCACCTTGGAGACTCCTCGATATGGGGTGGCCGCAAATGATGGATGGTCTCTATGGCTAGAACAAAGGTGTGACTAGTGTTCACCTACCCATCTAGAGCAAATGGAACTAATGATTCAATGCCAATATTAGTAGTTTCAAAGTTACATTGTGGTGCACCTATGAACTAGGCCACACTACGAGTTTTTGCATCAAGCGAGATCATTGTGCCGAATCCAAACAAAATGTGATCTCTCAAAAATGAGATAGTTTATTTAAGGCCTCAATGTCACCATCCTGTAGCATTTGATAGTTTATTGATAGCCCTCAAAATCTTTGAGTTATGACCCTTAGAAGATCAACCTCAAAATGCACTTAGAGAACCTTGGGGACTCCTTAGTACGGGGTGGCCACGGATGATAGATGGTCTCTGTGGTTGGAACAAGGTTTTCACTAAGGTTCACCCACCCACTTTGAGCCAATGACCTTGACGATTGAAATAGTTCTAGCCGTTAGGAGTTAGATTTTGAAAAGTTGTCAAGAAAATTACAAAAGTTGCTAAGCAACTTTTTACAATTTTTGCGCTAAGACAAGTTTTATTGCAAATTTGACGGCAAATAGACTCTACAAACTCCTAGGGACCCTAATAATGTTCTAAATATCTAGACTTACCTAAAAAATATGGAATTTACCAAAAATCCACTTTATTGGACCAATTGATGGCCAAGGCTTATAGTTGCACCATGGGGTCTTGTGTCTATTACAAATGTGGATGGTCATAGGGAGATCATTAGATCTATCCTTAGACCTTATTACATCAAGTAAAGAAAAATGATTAGGTGCTTTGCACTAGCATTCCATATATTTCATACAATTTAAACTATGGAGTTTCCTCCCAAAATGCTCATGTAGCCGTTACATTGAAGATTTGAATTTTCTAAAGCAATAAGCTAAATTTTAAGTGACTTATTGAAACTTTCAACTTATGTAATGACTTGAGATTATTATGAGACCTTACTAGGACCTATCTAATGATACACTTACCTTATGCAAACCTAGACATTACTAAAGTTCAAATCTCATGGTCCTTTACAACTTTTCAATATGAAAGTCTTTTAAAACATTATACAATATTATGACTCTTTATGCTTTCAAATGCCATGATTGGTTGTAAAATGGAAGAAATCGCGTATTCTAATTGTTCAACCATACTTTTTAAATTTTTCTTATTTGATTAATTTGATAAAAATAGTTTTAATAATCATAATGTCAGCTTTATGTCAAATAAGGAAAAAACCAAATTTGTAATAAGATATCTGCAAGCAATTATCTTTCATATAGTTATAAATGCTCTTAAAATTGTCCTTATAGCCCTGTATCACATGCAAATATGATTTGCAAGAACTTGTTCAATATCTTCCTCTTATAATTCCTTACAAAGAACCTACCAAAATACAAATTAGAATGTGCAACTAATTTAACCTATCTTTTTCATTATTACAAAAACTATATAAAAAATAAAGTTCACATTTTACGTCATAATACATCATAAATCTTAAGAATTCTCCCCAATACCAGCCCCCCAACTCTACATGATGTACCTACATTCCAATATCATAAAAAAAATAGTAACTTATTGTATTAAACAAGATAATCATCAGTTCACTGAATCATTATGAAGAAAATAACATAAGAAGTAAATATACCTAGTCAAGTGTTCCAAAAGGGTCCTCTCTCTATTTTAGTGTCTCCAACAGGGCTTCATGATCAACATTAGCAATAGTTAAAAGTTCTTTTACTTTTGGTCTTCCTTGATGCTTCAACAACTTTACATTTGTTGCTATAATAAGATGCAAATATATGAGAATTATTTTGTGCTTTTGATAGTCTTCGAATGCAAGAATTTTGTTCCTTCTAAGCATGTATGTCCCCAACGATGTTCCAACAACAACCACTTAACCAGTAGGATATGTGAATCCATCATCATCTATGATTGGTTGTACAAGTTTTTGTTTACCTCTTATACAACATGCTAACCAATAATCACATTTCTCATCATTCCTTTGTGGTGCAACTAATGCAAAGACATGTCCTAGCTGAAGTAGATCTGATAGATGGTTATGCTCAAGTGAACTTTCTATGTCATCATTTCTAATAGAGGGTATGATAGACAATGGAGTAAGATAATGTGGAGCCCATGTTTCAACCCACTCACTTGACTCAGAGTGATCCCAATCACACTAAAAACAACTAGGACAAAAGCATTTTGATGAGTCTCTCACTATAGCACAATCTAATCTATCAGCTACGAACTCTTTCTCAACCAACCAAAAGAACTTGCCTACCATTGAATCAAGAGTCCCCCTTGTGATAATGTTAAACTACACCAATCAACAATAATACAAGCATCTAGAAGCTCTGCTACTGAAATCTTCAGTTGCTCCTTGACTAGAGACCTCTTCACACATGCCCCCACTCCATCATGTTCCCCTTTTCCATGGCTGGACTCAAAAAAAACTCCAAATATGAGGCACCCCTCTCTCTACGTGCATTCTACACAACCAATAAAACATGCAAACATTCTTGAATTGACCTATATAGTTATTTGACCAAATTATATGTCTATCCATAGCAATTGCATGCTCATGTAAGAAATCAAAATAATTTTCAAAACAATGTTGCACAAACTTATGAGAGTGAGATCTATCATCACTCATATAAAAATGATACTCTCTAATAATCTTCTGATTATCTTCCACACTATCAGGGGCATGTCTATATGTTATGTGAACAAAAATAGCAATCTGAATAGAGTTGTAATACTGAGATTGTGTCTCATTTTGAGGTTGCAATGTGTACTTCTCAGCAAAATAAATAATTGATATAATAGTGCCAAAGGGAAAAGTCTCCTTGCACATTCTAAATTGTTCATCCAACCACTGAGACCTATGATTATGTCTTGCATACTTGTAAAATAGATTTTCCTTGAAATCTAAAATAAAATTAGCCACACTGATATTTTTTCCAACAAATTCACATCTAGAGCTCTCACCTCCAGTATTCAATGTGTATTTCACGATTTCATATACTTTTTTTTTCACTATTGTCTTTCCAAGATCTTGTTCACACCCCTCATGAAAACATGTGTCAAACATGGATAAGCCACCACATTTTGAACACTTCTCATTTAAGCAAGCATTTCTATAAAAGAAACAACCATCAACTCTATGACATAAAAGTTGATCTAGCAAGTCTCTTGATGATTTTGGAAGCTCACTAGCACCACAATCCTCCAACATTTCTTTACTATGCAAAGTAGAATGGATTGAGCATAATAGTTTATAGTGCATAAAAAACTCAACATGATATTTGCAACATGTATTTCAAATTTTGAGTGGCACACAATAAAATGGCTTTAAAGATTCAAAAGCCCTTTGTGATATATGAAGACTTGGATGACTCTCTCTAAATTGTTTGAATAACATAGTTTGACTTACCTCCAAATAGTGTTTAGGATGTGGCATGTGGTCTCTGATGCCAATTCTCAACTTTAACACATCTTTAGCATTGGGTGATACTCGTGAGTTAGAGTGCCAAAATTGTGCAATTTCTTCCTTCACATCATCGGATAGCTTCTTATCAAAATGTGAAAGTCTCTCACCAAATGCCCATGTTTCATTTTGAAGAGGATCATCAATTTTCTCTCATCGACTAAGTGCTCTTCTCAAAGTAGTTAGATTTAGATTCAAATCAATACAGGTTTGTCTCATATATCTACCTTTTCTCAAATGATGACTTGCCAAAGAGGTTTTTAATAACCCTTTGAAAAACTCTATTATCCTTCTCCCTACTATTTTTTCAATGCTATTGAGAGCACTGAAAAGATTCTTCATAATAATGACATTTCTTTCCAACTTTTTATTGATACGAATCTTCAATTTGGAAAGCATAGGTCTCATCTTTTGCATCTTTAATAAGTGCATGAAAAGCTGACATTTCTCTACCACTATCTTGTTGCCAAAAAACATATGATATAGTCTTGAAGTCCATAAATGAATGGTTCTTTCTAATTTTTTCCCTTCCAAAATGTAATAATCATTTCATCAATTTTATTTATCCATTTTGGTGTTTTAGAACCTTCATGTCAATTATAATTAGGAGATATGTAACATTTTTGTGCATTAGGTTCATGTGCATTGTCATGTTCAACATGGTCAATTATGCAATTTGGATTATGACTTGGTAGCATTTCATCTTTAACATTTTCATTCTCTAAATTTTCAATTTCGGCATTATTGTTTCCAATAGGTACATTTTCATTCCCCAACTATACATATTCATTATCTGACTCTATGATTTCATCTTCGACTAATTCATCATCAACTTGACTGATATTTAGCATACCTTGTCTTTTTCTTTAGTGTTCCATTTTGTCTCTTTCCCTATATGTCGCAATGTCTTCATTGGGTATCTTCCTTTTTCGTTTATCCTTTTAGATGAAAAATTTGAATACCTAAGGTTATATTTTCAAAAAAAAATCAATTGGTTGGGCCTCTAAATGCACTTTTTTGCAAACCTCATGAAAAAGGAACAGAAAAAGTGATCTTTGTATGTCTATAGGGACAAGGATATGTTGGAAATTGGTGTCAGAAAAAATAGATATCCAATTTTCTCCAATGACATTTGGAGGGAAAACAACCTTTGCTATAATAGTATTAATATTATAATAATTAATGGAGGGAAACTAACTTTGGTTTATTAGTATTAATATATAGTATTAGAGCTATAAGAGTACTAATACATATATTATTATTATAGCTATAGTATTAATATATAGTATCAATATTATTATTATACCTATAATTGTATTATTATTATTACTATAGATATAATAGTATTAATATTTAGTGTTTATTTATATTATTTATATTATTATGCTACAATAGTATTAATATATATATATATATTATTATTATAGCTATAATAGTACTATTATTATTACTATACATATAATAGTATTAATATTTAGTATTTATTTATATTATTATTATTATGCTACAACAGTATTAATAGTATATAAATATTGCATTAATAGAGTATATATATATATAGTATGCTACATATGTCATCAATTAATGGGTCAAAGGGGGTCATACATCACCCTATGATGCCCTTTGATCAATATGAACAATTCTAAAATGTCCCTAGGGGTCCTAAGACTCATAGGGACATGTTGTCATTAAATGGATCAAAGGGCGTCATAGGTCAACATATAACCTCCTTTGACCCATATTAACCATTCTAATATGTTCCAATGGGTCTTAGGACCCCTACGGACATATGTCATCATTTAATGAGTCAAAAGGGGTCTTAGGTTGACCTATGACCCCCTTTGACCCATATTAACCATTCTAATATGTGCTTATGGGTCCTAGGACCCCTAAAGACATATGTCATCATTTAATGAGTCAAAGGGGATCATAGGTCATCCTATGACCCACATTGACCCATATTAACCATTTTAATATGTCCCTACGGGTCTTAGGACTCCTAGGGACATATGTTGTCATTTAATGGGTCAAAAGGGGTCATAAGTCAGTCTATGACCCTCTTTGACCCATATGAATAATTCTAATACGTCCCTAGGGGTCCTAGGACCAATAAAGACATATGTCATCATTTAATGGGTCAAAGAGGGTCATAGGTCACCATATGACCCCCTTTGAACCATATGAACAATTCTAATATGTCCCTACGGGTTCTATAACCCCTAGGGACATATGTTGTCATTTAACGAGTCAAAGACCTATGACCCCTTTTGACACATATGAACAATACTAATACATCTCTAGGGGTCCTAGGACTCCTAAGAACATATGTCATCATTTTATTGATAAAAAGGGGTCATAAGTCACCCTATGACCCCTTTTGACTCATCTGAAAAATTTTAATATGTTCCTAGGGGGGAAGTATGTCATCATTTAATGGGTCAAAAGGGGTCATAGGTCACCTTATGACCCCTTTTAACCCATATGAACAATTCTGATATGTCCCTAGGTGTCCTAGGACCCATAGGGACATAAAATGTCATTTAACGGGTCAAAGGAGATCATAGGTCACCCTATGACCCCTTTGACCTATTTAAATAAATTATAATACGCCCCTTAGGGGTGCTAGGACCCCTAGGGACATATGTCATCATTTAATAGGTCAAAAAGGGTCACAGGTCAATCTATGACACCATTTAACCCATATTAACCATTCTAATATGTTCCTAGGGGTCCTAGGACTGCTAGAGACATATGTCATCATTTAATGGGTCAAAGGGGGTCATAGATCACCCTATGAACCCCTTTGACCCATATGAATAATTCTAATATGTCCCTAGGGGTACAAGGACCCCTAGGGACATATATTGTCATTTAATGGGTCAAAGGGGGTTATAGATCATCCTATGACCCCCTTTGGCCCACATGAACAACTCTAATATGTCTCTAGGGATCCTAGTACCCCTAGGGACATATGTCATCATTTAATGAGTCAAAGGGGATGATAGGTCACCCTATGACTCCCTTTGACCTATATAAAATATTCTAATACATCCCTACGGGTGTTAGGACCGCTAGGGACAAATGTCAGACATATGTCATCGTTTAATAGGTCAAAGTTTGATCCATATTAAACATTCTAATATGTCCCTAGGGGTCTTAGGACTCATAGCGACATATGTCATCATTTAATGGGTAAAAAGGGGTCATAGGTCACTTTATAAGTTCGTTTGACCCATATGAACAATTATAATATGTCTTTAGGGGTCCTAAGACCCCTAGGGACATATGTGGTCATGTAATGGATCGAAGGGGGTCATAGGTCAACCTATGACCCATTTTAACCCATAAGAATGATTATAATATGTCTCTAGGGGTCTTAGGACCCCTAGGGACATATGTCGTCATTTAATGGATAAAAGGGGGTCATAGGTTGCCCTATGACCCCTTTTGACCCATATTAACCATTATAATATATCTTGAGGGGTCTTAAGACCCGTAGGGACATGTGTCATCATTTAATAAGTAAAAAGCAGTCATAGGTCACCGTATGACCCCATTTGATACATATTAACAATTCTAATATGTCCTTAGGGGTCCTAGGACCCCTAGGGACATATGTCATCATTTAATGTGTCAAAGGGGGTCATAGGTCACCCTATCACCCCCTTTCACCAATATGAACAATTCTAATATGTTCTTAGGGATCCAAGGACCCCTAGGGATATATCTCATCATTTAATTGGTCAAAGGGGGTCATAGGTCACTCTATGACCACCTTTGATCTATATGAATAATTACAATATGTCCTTAGGGGTTTTAGGACCTTTACTGACATATGTCGTAATTTAATAGGTCAAAGGGGGTCATAGGGTATATCAACAATTCTATTTGACTAATATTAACCATTCTAATATGTCCCTCGGGGTCCTAGGACCCCTAGGGACATATGTCATCATTTATTTGGTCAAACGGGGTCATAGGTCACCCTATGACACCCTTTGACCCATATTAACCATTCTAATGTCCCTAGGTGTCCTAGTACCCCTAAGGACATATGTCATCATTTAATGGGTCAAAAGGAGTCATCGATTACCCCATGACCCTCTTTGACCCATATGAACAATGCTAATATGTCCCTAGGGGTCCTAGGACCCCTAAGGATATATTTCATCATTTAATGGGTCAAAGCCAGTCATAGGTCACCCTATGACCCCCTTTGACCTATATGAAAAATTCTAATACATCTCTACTAGTCTTAGGGCCGCTAGGGACATATGTCATCATTTAATGGGTTAAAGCTTGATCCATATTAACCATTCTAATATGCCCCTAGGGGTCTTAAGACCCCTAAGGACATATGTCGTCATTTAATGGGTCAAAGGGGGTCATAGGTCACTTCATGAGCCCCTTTGACGCATATGAACAATTCTTATATGTCCCATTTTACCCATTAAACGATGACATATGTCCCTAGGGGTCCTAGGACCCCTACGACATATTAAAATGGTATAATCATTCTTATGGGTTAAAAGACCTATGATCCCCTTCGACCCATTACATGACCACATTGTCCCTAGCGGTCCTAGGACCCCTAGGGACTTATGTCATCATTTAATGGGTAAAAGGAGGTCATATTTTACCTTATGACCCCTTTTGACCCATATTAACCATTATAATATATCCCAAGGGGTCTTAGGACCCGTAGGGACATATGTCATCATTTAATAGGTAAAAAGGTTTCATAGGTCATCGTATGACCCCCTTTGACCCATATTAACAATTCTAATATGTCCCTAGTGGTCTTAGGACCCCTAGGGACATATGTCATCATTTAATGGGTCGAAGGGGGTCATAGGTCACCCTATAACCTCTTTTGACCAGTATGAATAACTCTAATATGTCCCTAAGGATCCTAGGACCCCTAGAGATATATCTCCTCATTTAATTGGTCAAAGGGGGTCATAGGTCACTCTATGACCACTTTTTGATCCATATGAACAATTTTAATATGTCCTTAGGGGTCCTATGACCTTTACGGACATATGTTGTAATTTAATGGGTCAAAGGGGGTCATAGGTCAACCTATGACCCCCTTTGACCCATATGAAAAATTTTAATTGACCAATATTTACTATTCTAATATGTCCCTTGGGGTCCTAGGACCCCTAGGGACATATGTTGTCATTTACTTGGTCAAAGGGGGTTATAGGTCACCCTATGACCCGCTTTGACCCATATTAACCATTCGAATATGTCCCTGGGGGTCCTAGTACCCCTAAGGACATATGTCATCATTTAATGGGTCAAAGGGAGTCATCGTTCACCCCATGGTCCTCTTTGACCGATATGAACAATGCTAATATGTCCTTAGGGGTCCTAGGACCCCTAAAGATATATTTCATCATTTAATGGGTCAAAGGAAGTCATAGGTCACCCTATGACCCCTTTTGACCAATATGAACAATTCTAATATTTTCCTAGGGGTCATAGGACCCCTAGGGACATATGTGGTCATGTAATAGGGCGAAAGGTGTCATAGGTCAACCTATGACCCACTTCGACCCATAAGAACAGTTTTAATATCTCTAGGGGTCTTAAAAAATCTTAGAGACATATGTCATCATTTAATTGGTCAAAGGGGTTCATAAGTCATCTTATGACCCCCTTTGAGCCATATTAACCATTCCAATATGTACCTAGGGGTCTTAGGACCCCTAGAGAATTATGTCATTATTTAATAGGTCAAAGGGGGTCATAGGTCACCCTATGACCCCCTTTGACCCATATTAACCATTCTAATATGTACCTTAGGGTACTAGGACCCATAGGGCCATATGTTGTCATTTAATGGGTCAAAGTGGGTCAAAGGTCACCCTATGACCCTATTTGACCCATATGAACAATTCTAATATGTCCCAAGGGGTCTTAGGACCCCGAGGGACATATGTCATCATTTAATGGGTCAAAGGGGGTCATAGGTCACGCTATGAACCCCTTTAACCCATATAAACCATTCTAATACATCCCTAAGGGTCCTAGGACCCCTAGGACCTCTAGGGACGTATGTCCTTATTCAATGGGTCAAAGGGGGTCATAAGGTGACCTATGACCCCTTTGACCCATTCAACGATGACATATCTCCCTAAGGGTCGGACATATGTCATCGTTGAATGGGTCAGAGGTGGTCATAGGTCACCCTATGACCCCCTTTGACCTATATGAACCATTCTAATACAACCCTAGGCATCCTAGGACCCCTAGGAACATATGTCGTCATTTTCTGGGTCAAAGGGGGTCATCACCCTATAACCTCCTTTGACGGATATGAACCATTCTGTTATGTCCTTAAGGGTCCTAGGACCCCTAGGGACATATGTTGTCGTTTAATTAGTCAAATCAGGTTATAGGTCACCCTATGACCCCCTTTGACCGATATGAACTATTCTAATATGTCCCTAGAGGTCCTAGGACCCCTAGGGACATATGTCATTATTTAATGGTTCAAAGGGAGTCATAGGTCACCCTATAACCCCTTTTGACCCATATTAACCATTCTAATATGTCCTTAGGACCTTTAGGGACATATGTCATCATTTAATGAGTCAAAGGGGGTCATAGGTCACCCTATGACCCCGTTTGACCCACATTAACCATTCTAATATGTTCCTATAGATCTTAGGACCTCTAGGGACAGATGTCATCATTTAGTGGGACCTATGACCCCCTTTGACCCATATAGACAATTATAATATGTCTGTACGGGTCGTAGGACCCCTAGAGATATATGATATTATTTAATGGGTCAAAGGGGGTAATAGGTCACCCTATGACCTCCTTTGACCCATATGAACAATTCTAATATGTTCTTAGGGATCTTAGGACCCTTACGAACATATGTCATCATTTAATGGGTCAAAGGGCGTCATAGGTCACCTTATGACCTCCTTTGACCCATATGAAGAATTCTAATACGTCCCTAGGGGTCCTAGGACCCCTATGGACATATGTCAATATTTAATGGGTCAAAAGGGGTCATAAGTCACCCTATGACCCCTTTTGACCCATATGAACAATTCTAATACGTCACTAGGGGTCCTAAGACCACTAGGAACATATGTAATCATGTAATGTGTCAAAGGGGGTTATACGATACCCTATGACCCCCTTTGATCCATATGAATAATTCTAATATGTCCCTAGGGGTCCTAGGACCCTTAGGGACATATGTCATCATTTAATGGGTCAAAAGATTTCATAGGTAACCCTATGACCCCCTTTGACCAATATGAAAAATTTTAATATGTCCCTAGGGGTCCTAGGACCCCTAGGGACATGTGATCATGTAATGGGTCGAAGGGGGTCATAAGTCAACCTATGACCCCTTTTGACCCATAAGAACGATTCTAATATGTCTCTAGGGATCGTAGGACCCCTATGGACATATGTCATCATTTAATTGGTCAAAGGGGGTCATAGGTCAACCTTTGAGCCCCTTTGACTCATATATTAATAATATACATATATATTAATAACATATATATATTATGTTATTATATATATTGATAACATACATATTAATATAATAATATATAATACATATTATATATATAATATGTTACGTTATTATACATATATTATATTATTATACATACTAATATAAAAATAATATAAATTATATTTATAGATTATAATAAGAATAACATAATATATTATTATATATTAATAAATTATATCTTATATCTTTACATTACATTATTATATATATAATATATTAAAATACATCTTTACATAGTAATATAACTGAAATAATTTATGTCATAACCTATAACTCATATACCCAGTTTTACCTCCAAAATGGATTGGGATTTCAAATTGCCCAACAAAATTAACCAAGCCAAATTGGATATCTAATTTCAAATCGGATATATAATTTCGATTCAAAATTAGATATCTGATTTGAAATTTGATATCCAATTAGGCTTGGTATTTACCAACCCTTCCCGATCAACCCAAAAGACATTTTTGAAGAGGGTTTTAGTGATACTCAGACTTTGAGTAGCCGTTTGACAATGTTATTTTGATCAAAATTGAATGAAACGAAATTTTTTTTTTAATATCAGTCTCGAGATTCCATCAATATAATTTCTATCAAATTTTGAGTTCGATAAGTAATTATTAGTTAATTATCAATAAAGATTATTGTAAAGTGTTGATTGACATACTGATTGAAAAATAGCTATAACTTTCAAATAGTTTAACATTTTTAAAATCTAAAAGTTGTGTCACATTCTATGCTTTGCCTAGTATAAGGTAAATAAATAAATTTAAATTTGGTAAAATTTTATATTAGTTAAGGTTGTCAAACACGAGACTTTTTTTTTCTAAAAATGTTTTAGTAGAAAATTCATATTTAATTATTTATTTGGAATAAAGATACCAAAAATATGCATCACATCCAAGCATGAGTCTACTTTTGATATCTATAATTATATTAAAAAAATATTATCATTTAATTTTTATTAAGGTGGTTAGGCATAAACCTACTTTTTATTTTTGCCCTAAAAATTTTGTAGTACTGCATTAAAATTCAAACTTTTGACCAATCAATTATTTTTTTCTCTTGAGGAGGACTAGTAGTTTAGAAATTACATTCAATTTTTTACACATTATTTTCTTACAAATTTTTGATATAAAGTCAATAAGCACTTCAAAATTATGTTTCAAGTTGACATAACCCTGAGTTTTTAATTTTTCACTGCCACCTAAGACCATAGTTTGGTACACCATGATCTTGCACATACCCATATATGTATATATATGTGTGTGTGTGTATATATATATGTATATATGTATATACATATATATATACATATGTACATATGTACATATGTATATACATATATAGATATACATATGTACGTATGTACATATGTATATTTGTATATACATATGTATAGATATAGATACATATGTGTGTGTGTGTGTGTGTGTGTGTGTGTGTGTATCATCTTGAATTCAGCTTGAAAACTTGGTATTTAAAGTGTTTAGAACACTATTACTTTGTGAACTCTAGTTAATTGGGTTGCGATATTTGATTTATGTACTTACTATAAGTTCATTTCAATTAAGGTGTTTTAATGATTTATTTCAGTTTATGGTGTTATTTATTCTTTGAAGTAGATGTTTTGTGGAAGTATGGTTTGATAGATGTTTATTTTTGTTGTTTGTATTGATTCTCACCTCATTACTGAAGAGTAATTGAGAGATCCTTATGTGCTTTCTAGTAAAAGTGCAAAGATATTTTCAAATTCATTATAAATTTCATAAGGGAGCTATACCTTTAAAATTTAGGGAGAATATCAAATAACATAAAATTTTCTTAACTGTTGTGGACATATTGTAATTTCTAAACCTTTGGCATAGAGTGAATTTATTAAATGTTGAAAGGACAATCTATTCACGAGTAGATTTTTGGTGACTCTACTAGGGAGAGTCCCTTTGAAGAGAACCTAGTCTTTGAGAAACAATGTATAAAAATGGTTCTTCCTCATAATGAGGTTTTCCATGTGTTACAACATAATCTTAGATTTGAGTACACTCGAGAAGACATAATCTCAAACTTGAATTCAACTGCTTGGGCTTTATGCCAAAATAAACAACAATATCAACAAGTATTAATTATTTTAGAAAGAGAATAAGAAGGGTCTGAGTTATTAAGAGGGATACTAGAAGTTCAAGAAGAAGAGGTTGTAATAGAGTTGCTCAAGTACCTACAAGACCCTAAACTTAGAACTAGAAATAGAACTAGCTATTCATAGATATACCAAGGGCAAAAGAGAAAAGATAATTCTTGATGAAAACTTTGAGCCATTAAAGAATCCAAAATTCTTACTAGATTTCAACAACCCTAAAAAGAAGAAGATCAAATCTTGAAGTAGGCCTAGTTCACCACCAAAACAATCTCCTTTATCACCATTAATGCAATCTTTGCTTCCATTGAATACTCTTATAGTAGCCTATACAACCATCGAACCATTGCAAGTTGTACCACCTGACATGGTTGTCAATCAACCTTGGGGAAAAAACATATGGCCATTAAATCTAGGAGTTAACCCTTTAGCATTATCTGAAGGAGCTACTAAAATTTTACCTAAGTTCAGTGGAGATGGTAAGGTATCAGCAGATGACCATCTAAGTTCCTTTCATTCAGTTTGTGCTGTTATAAGTGTTCCTTCTTAAGAAGTTCCTATAAGATTGTCTATTCGGACATTAAGTGATGTCACTGCTAATTGGTTCAATCACCTACCTCATCATTCCATCACTAGCTGGGATGATATGAAAAATACTTTCGAAGGTAGATTCAAGACTCCTAAAAATGAATGTTCTCTGTTTTCACAAGTTAGTCAAATGAAAAAGGATATGCATGAACCTATGAGAGAGTTTGTTGCAAAATTTAATAGGTTGATTCAAAGGATTCCCATAGCATCTAGGCCTAGTGTAGAAAATCAAAAATCATTTTTTAGTAATGTTGTTCCCTCAGATATAAGATTTCATCTTATTAAAGATGCCTGCACTGATTTAGCTACTGGTCAAAGGTTAGCTATTCAATTGGAAGATGCATTTATTAATGCTGGTAAATGGAAAACAGATGTACAAACACTTGGGACTGCTTCATCTTCTACCTCTATAGACCTTATTTTACAAAAATTGATAAATGAGATAGCAACGATGAAGAGGTAGCAAAATAAAATACATGGCCCTTATTAGACTCCTTACTAGGACATTCATAGGTGACAATAGCCTCAAAATTTTGGTAAAACTCCCCTATTGATTGCCCCTCAAACAAGACTACAAATTGAAGAAGATCCTAAGGAAGTGATGTGTTCTTTTCATATGACTTCAGACCATGATGAATGAGAATGTCCTGATTGGATCAATTGTGTTCAACTAGTAAAAAATGCTCTTGCAACAAAACAAATGCTAGAAAATTAGAATGTAGAAGGTGGAGATTTAAACACTTATTTTCTTAAGTACAAATCTGATTTAGAAAGAGGGGGTAACATTTTTATGACACTTCAAGACCCCACTTGCACCGTGATGACTAGGGGTCAAAGAAATCAAAAGCCATATCTGGTAGCTAGCCCAAATATGTCAACTTCTAAGGGAAAGGAACATATACACATTGACCCAACAAAAACTACAGAGCCAAAAATTTTGTCTAGAAAGGAATCAATAGCCAGTAGATCAACATTTGATATTGTGGAATTTTGAAAATCTTCTTCTATATTAATTTCTCTAGCTGAGTATCTAAGACTTAAGCCTAAGGAGTTGGACTAGTTAGTTCAATATGTAAAGGGAGGTTCTACCACTAATGCACAATTTTTCAATGATATCTCTGAGAATCTGAAGGCTATAAATGAACCTATTTTTTTTTCTAAAAGGTGCACAAGAGATGCCTTTTACAATGATGTAGCTTCTTACTCTATTTAGAAGGAAATGGAAGAGAAAAAGCCCAACCTATTTTATATATCATTACTATTAAATGGATAGAAACTTAGTAATTACATCATTGATTCTAGAGCATCAGATAATATTATGCCCTAGCCTATTGCAAAGGCTCTAGGTTTGGAGCTCACAAAAACCTTTGGGTGTTGCTATTCTATGGATGGGAAACAAGTACCCTTGGTTGGCCAAGTGAAAGATGTACAAGCTATCCTTTATGCTTGTCTAGAAAAAAGATTAAAGCTTACCATTCTTATAGCTGATGTACCAACCAACTATGGAATGCTACTCAGCAAAACCTTCTGTAAGGATATGGGTAGAGAAATTAAAATGGATTGGTCAAAAGCCTATATTCCAGTAGCAAAGAAGAAAATAAAGCTAGAGCCTGAGCCAAAGAATGAATATATAGTAGTGCCCTTAGATAATCCCAAAGCATAGATATTGTATGAGGAATGTTAGTTTGGAAATTATATTATTCAACCTGAAGAACCATGCAAAGAATAAGAGATAGTAAGTTTTGAGGAAGCCCTATGGACTCTAGAATTTGATGGAAGCTATCCAAATTTAGGTTCAGGCATAGGTGTTGTTCTCATTTCACCTTCTGTGGGCATTTTTTCTTTCTCTTTTAAATTAGACTTTCATAATACCAATAACACTGTGGAATATGAAGTGCTTCTTCTAGGTCTACAAGAAGCCAAAGCAAAAGGAGTGAACTAGTTAAAAGTGAAGGGTGACGCTGAACTTATTGTGAAGTAGGTAAGAAAGCAACTTTCTATTAAAAATGATAGGTTTAAGCATTATAGAACCTATTCTAGGATGAAATTGAGTCCATTGAAGCTTTTTCAATTGAATTCATACCTCGTTTCCAAAACACTAAATTTGATTCTTTAGCTATTCCAGCATCACTATTGTTACCACATTCAAAATTTAAAAGTGATACTCATAGGATTGAGATGATCCATAAGCCTAGGGCTCCAAACAATGTTAATCATTGGTAGGTTTTTGATGATGATATGCAATTAAGAGAATTCCTTGAATGTGTTGGTAATTTTGTTGATATCTTTTTTGAAGGATTTGATCATGAGGGTAAATTAATTGGAGAGGAATCAACTAAATCTTGAGAAGTCATTCAACTAAAGGGTAATTAGATTCCCAAGGGATTGATCTACCTGTATGGAAGGAAGGATGACAGTGCCCTAAAAGGGTATGTGCAGAATCATGGTGTGCCAAAAAGTGGCGATGTGAAAAAAATAGAGTTTGAAGACATCTAATAATGCTTCAAAGTCCGCTCTGACTTTTTTTCACCTATCCAAGTACCAAACTTGGAAGGTAAGGCCGAGCCTTATCAGATATTTGATTTGACATCAGATATCCGATAATTAGCATAATAATATTATAACAATATACTAATTATAATTATTATACTACAATATAATATTATTATTATATTATAATTGTATAATATTATACTATAATAATAATATTATAATGTATTATATTATAATAATATAATATAATATTTAATATTATAATATATAGTAATGTAATATAATATATAATAAAAAAGTATAATATATTATAAATTATATCAATGTAATATAATACATTATAATAATATAATATAATAATAATACAATATTATAATATATAGTAATGTAATATAATATATATAGAATATAATATATAATAATATAAAATATAATATAATAATAAAAATGTAAGATATTATATGTTATAATTAATATATAATATTGTGGGCATATCAGATATCCGATGCCTGCACATAACATAAAATAAAAACATAGACCCAGGGGCCCTCTTATTATGTTAATCTGGGGCCAGTATTACAAAAGAAATCTGATTTATGATTCAAGATTGGATATTAGATATTAAGGTATGTGTTTTTTTTTGCCCCAACACATTTTTAACCTAAATCCAATAGATTTTAGGATGATTTTTTTTTTTAAAAGTTGAATCTAGGGGTTTTTTTGACAAAAATTGTTAAAATAAAGGTTTTTTTTAAATCTATATTATGTTTTGAAATTCAATAGGAATGGGGTAAAAGCACAGATCTGTGTCACCATTTGTGATATCAAAACCTATTTTGGTCAAATTTCATTTCTCTATCAAAACTCAATTTTATTCAAAAACTAAAAATACCCTTTTATAGATCTTAGATTCAATGTCATCATTATATAAATTTTTGAGTGTTTTCATTAGTTATAATATGTTAGAATTTAAAAATATTATAAGTCGATATTTGAACATTTCAAAAGATGCTCAATTAAAATAAGGGAAAAAATAGTAAATCATACCAAAAAAAAAAAAAATTATATTTATCTCTAGAGGAGAGAGTCCTCTTCATGAATATGTAATTTTTTCTCAAGAAGGTGTAGATTTGATTAGGAATTTTTGACGAGAGGAAAAAACTGTTGCCTTCTGAAAAGGTCGAGCTTGAGTACTTATAACAAAGAAAATATAGATCAAACATAATTATTTCTTTTTTTGTGCACTAGATATACATGTCATCTATAAGATATTTTCAAATCAAAACAAAGAAAGATGATTTTCATTTTATTTTTTGACAGGAACTACACCCTATATTTTTTATAGTTAAAAAAGGGACTTCAAAATAAAAGAAATGAATAAATTCTTACTCAATTTTTTTTTAAAATGATAGACATAAAGTTCATCCAATTCTACACTTTTCATCAGTTTACATCATTTTCAAATTCTAAACACAAATACCATTTTTTTTGTCATTAATGTTGAACTGTCGCATTCTGATATAACATTTCCTCAGAAAAGGTGACACAGGTTTGTGCTTTTACCCAATGGTTGATTAGAATGATGACACTAGGGCAGGGAATAATATTCCTCATAACCCCCCAACAAATGATCTAATACCCCTACAAAATCGTCCACCAAATGATCCTTTACCCCCTCAAAACCCTCCTCAAATTGAAGATTTGATAAATGAAAATCTCACTGAGTTGAGAGGTTTTCATACAACATATATAATAATGTACCCACATTGGCTCCTATGTTATCCATGTTAAACACCATAGTGGATAACATTAAGACCCTTACGAACCACCAAAATGCTGCTCTTCATTGGCATGATGAAATGCAGGAGATGTTTGATGATGGTTTAGATTCTGATGAGGTTGCAGCCCTCAACCTAACCAAAGATGATTTGGCTAGCATTTTTTGCAAACTCGAAAATAGGTTTACCAGTTGACTCAAAAAATCCAAACTATCAATCAAATGGTGCACAAATGACACTATACGCGCAAACTCTTGGTATCATTGGTGGATGGTCTTTGATATCCCTCCACGTGGCAATTTAGACATACCATTTTATTTCCTTAGAAAATTATATGTAGAATTTGTGTTGAAACATAAAGTCAACTATTGGAGCATGAAGTCTTACATGGGTTTAGGACTAGGAGCTCCTCAAGATAGACCCTCTTCCTAGTAGAAGAAAGCTAGAACTTTTGTCCCCCCCACTAATATCTCCCTCCCTCGTTGAGTGCAGTATCCAGATATTATGACAGAGTCTAGCTCTCAGACCACCAGAGCCATTCATAGGCTAAGTAGCCTAATGATATCTCAAGCTAGGTCAGTCTTGCCTCCTTGTGTTGATGATGCCAGTGCCAGTTCATCATTGGCTTGCTCATCACATGTTTGTGTTCCTTACACTTGCATGACGTGGAAGAATATTATCCTGGGTCCCATAGGTGATCTTCCTGAGTATCAATTTGTATTAGATGAGGATTAGATGAGGATACACCAATCACACACGTAGAGGCTAGAGACCCTGATGCGAGAGAGGAGGAGAATGCAAAGGCATGGACTCCTTTGATGTCAGTACATGTATATTTTTTTTTGTTAAGAAATATGTGATTTAAAGTTAATTTTTATAATAGATTAATTTTAATTTTTAAGCCATATTGACTTTTATATGTATGTGATCTTCATTCATGTTTAGTTGATGATCAAGGACATCTATGGTACATTATGTTGTGTTCAAATTTTTTTATTTATTTGATATTGTACCATATATGGTTGTTAATCTTTCTATTATCTTGCAGGTACCACCTATCCCAAGAGGACAAAGTGCAGGGGGTGGGCCAACACACATTGACAAAGGAAAGGTAATTAGGTGCTTTCTATTTGATTAACTATTGATGCATTCTTGTAAAATGTTTGTGGTAATCCCATTTAATTACATTCTTTATTGTATATAGGGTGTGGGTACTAGCGATGAGCTTGTACAGATTCCACATCGTAGACCATCATGGATTTCCATTCGTACTGAGAGCAACATTGTATGTATAAGTATCATTTATTTTTTATTATCCTTATCTTCATAAATAAATTCAAAACTAATTTTTGTGATATTAACAACTACTATTTTGTATCTCATAGGAGACTCCTAGTGCACATGAGGTCCGACAGGAGAGTTATGTAGATTTGAAGAAGCAACCACTCTCTCCTAAGGAGAAGCCTACAATAGTAAGTTTTAGTTTGAAATCATGATTAAATATGTTATAAATTAAGCATGCTATGAATTATAATGTTATAGTTTAAATTTTAAATTCATCTGACAAACATATTTAAACATATACAACCCACAATCAGAGAGGTACAAGCATTGCCGAGGGCATACAAGAGGACTCCTAACCGATCTAGGAGGTTGATGAGAGAGGTGTTTATTATGAAATTTTGATAGTATAAATCTTGATTACAAAAAATATCATTATGCATTTGAGTAATTCAATGTTAGATACAAAGAATCATATAAATTTAGTAGTCTCACTTTGGTTTTTTTTTTTTTTTTTTTTTATTATGTAGGATGCATCTGATCCACCTAGTGCAATGAATAGGTTGCATTTTGATCATCCACCAACACCTTAGGATAGTATAGTCATCATCGAATGCATCATGAGACATTTTGAAATGGCATATGCCATATTGTATGTAGAAACATTGATATTATACACATTCTGATGGCATGATCAACCATATTTTGTATATGGATCTATGTATTTTGATATATATTTGAGGGTAAAAGCATAGATCTGTGTCACCATTTGTGATACAAAAACCTGTTTTGGTCAAATCTCATTTCTCTATCAAAACTCAATTTTAAAAAAAAAACAAAAAATACCCTTTTATAGATTTCAGATTCAATATCATCATTATATAAATTTTTGAGTGTTTTGATTAGTTATAATATGCTATAATCTAAAAATATTATAAGTCGATATTTCAACATTTTAGAAGATGCTCTCTCAAAAAATGAAAAAAAATAGTAAATCATATCAAAAAAATAAAAAATATATATTTATCACTAGAGGAGAGAATCCTCTTCATGAATATGTAATTTTTTTTCAAGAAGGTATAGATTTGATAGGGAAGTTTTGATGGGAGGAAAAAACTATTGGATTCTGACAAGGTCGAACTTGAGTACTTATAACAAAGAAAATATACATCAAAAATAATTATTTCTTTTTTTGTGCACTAGCTATACATGTCATCTATAAAATATTTTCAAATCATAACAAAAAAAGATGATTTGCACATACTTGTTTGATGGGAACTACATCCTATATTTTTTACAGTTAAAAAAGGGACTTCAAAATAAAATAAAATGAATAAATTCTTAGTCAAAAAAATAATACAAATTATAGGCATAAAATTCATACAATTCTACACATTTCATCAGTTTACATCATCTTCATATTTTAAACGCAAATACAATTTTTTTTGTCATTAATGTTGAACTGTCACATTCTGATATCACTTTTCTTTATAAAAGGTGACACGGGTTTGTGCTTTTACCCTTGAGTACTTTGTCTATGGATACATGTATTTTGATATATATTTTTGTCATTTATGTGCAAAATGATATACATATTAATTTAGTATCTAGTATTGTTCAATTTGTCATGGTTCATGTGTATTAATCATGTTTATGGAATATCATTAATTTTGATTATGTTTGTTATATTTGATTCAAATGCAATAATTTTTGAATAACATTTTAACAAACTTTATTATCAAATTTTCATGCAATGTATAATTTGAAGTGCTATCATGACATAAACACACTTGTTAACCTCCTACACAAGATTCAAATAACCCCAAATCTGATTTTAAACTCCACCTTCAACCTTGAAACTAACTCTTGGCCTTAAATCTCATCTCAGCACAACTAAGGACTCCACTCCTCAACCATGGATTCTATTCCCAACCACCAAGTCATTCATAGATTCATAATCTTTGATAACTAGTAGTTCACTTTGTTACTATCCTCATACTACAAATTTTTAATTTCAACATCATCGTCATCATCATCAGCATCACCATCTTATAGCATTTGATAGTTCATTGATGGCCCTCACAAGCTCTGAGTTATGACCCTTAGAAGATCGACCTCAAAATGCACTTAGAGCATCTTGGAGACTCCTCGATATTGGGTGGTCGAGGATGATGGATGGTCTTTGTGGCTAGAAAAAGGGTGTCACTAGGGTTCACCCACCCACCCAGAGCTAATGGCACTAATGATTTGATGCCAAGATTAGAGGTTTCAAAGTTATTCTGTGGCGCACCTATGAACTGAGGCACATTACGAGTTTTGGCATAGAGCGAGATTGCTGTACTGAATCTAAATGGAATGTGATCTCTCAAAAATGAGATAGGTTATTTTAGGCCTCAACATCACCATCTTGTATAATTTGATATTTCATCGATAGCCATCACAAGCTTCGAGTTATGACCCTCGCAAGATTGACTTCAAAATGCACTTAGAGCACCTTGGAGACTCCTCGGTATGGCGTGCCTGTCCGCGATGGATGGTCTCCGTGGCTAGAAAAAGGGTGTCACTAGGGTTCACCCATGCACCTAGAGCTAATGTGACTAATAATTTGATGCCAAGATTAGTGGTTTCAAAATTACATTGTGGTGCACTTATAGACTGATGCACACTGCAAGTTTTGGCATCAAGAGAGATTGTTGTGTCGAATCTAAATGAAATGTGATCTCTCAAAAATGAGATAGTTTATTTTAGGCCTTAGTATCACCATCCTATAGCATTCTATAGTTCATCAGTAGCTCCCATGAGCTCCAAGTTATGATCCTCAAAAGATCAACCTTGAAACGCACTTAGAGCACCTTAGAGACTCCTTAATATAGGGCGGCCACAGATGATGGAGAGTCTTTGTGGCTAGAACAAGGATGTCACCAGGATTCACCTGCCCACTTGGAGCTAATAGAACTGATGATTCAAATAGTTCTAGCTGTTAGGAGTTAGATTTTGAAAATTTTTCAAGAAAATTGCATAAGTTGCTAAGCAACTTTTTGCAATTTTTGTAATTTTTGTGCTAAGATAGGTTTTATTGCAAATTTGTTTTTGAATGGACTCTATAAACTCCTAGGGACCCTAATAATGTTCTAAAAATCTAGAATTACCTAAAAAATATCAAATTTACCAAAAATCTACTTTATTGGACCAATTGATGGCGAAGGCTTATAGTTGCACCATGGGGTCTTGTGTCCATTACAAATGTGGATGGTCATAGGGAGATCATTAGATCTATCCCTAGACCTTATTACATCAAGAAAAGAAAAGCGATTAGGTGTTTTGTACTAGTGTTCCATGTATTAATGTGATAAAAAAGTGCATAGAATGGTTAGTGATTGTGCATACCTCATTTATGTGTTACTTGATTTATTTATTTTTGATGAGATGTGGTTGGTATGAGATCGATTAACAAACTTTCTTAGCATGAGAATTGTTGGATAACCAAACCATTTTCCTACTAATTCAAATGGGTGTGCCTATGGGCTCAACATGTTTGGGTGATATTGAATCCACATAGAAATCACTTGCTCTTCTAAAGATGCTAAAGGGTGTATGCAAAGGGACTAGCATCCTTTAATATTATAGAATTTCATTTTTTTGCATTTTTATGGATATGCATTTTGAAACATGTCATGCATTCTTGAAAATTCTTTTTATTAGATGTAGTAGGTATGTGGATGATCAGCAACCCTATATTTCATTAATGTTATTGGACTAAGAACCAGTTTTCCTCTCAGTTGGAAGGGTTGGCCTAAGAGTTCAACACTAATGGGTGATGTTGAACCACCTTGCTAATGAGTAGTTCATTTGGGGAGACTTGGGATTGCATGCAAAGGGATTCTTGTTGATTTTACTATTGTTTCAAGGGGTGGGCCTAAGAGCTCAACATGTTTTGGTGATGTTAAATCACTATATTAATAAATAGCTCATTTGGAGATGGTAGCTAACGAAAGCTTAGAAGATTATTTTTATAGTATTGTAAAAAAATTTTGTGAGAACCTTGCTACTAAAAATTTAGAGTATATGCAATTTTCTTAGTGATTATAAGCATGGTAACCAATGGAGGAAGAGTTGGCATGGTTGTAATAATGCATGGTAGCCATGATGAACCAACAAAAAGGAGAAACACTATAACCATGATGGACTTGAACATGAAGATGATTATGGAGAGGATCAAATGCAACATGTTGCTTTAGTGTCAAATGTTGACAATATACAAGGGTTTAACTTTGAAAATATACAAGATCACAATATTAGAATAAAATAATAAGTAAAATATACAATGGAAACCTCACACCATAAAAAATAATGAAATGCATTGATAAGACTTGCAGTAAAAGGCTTACACAATTTAAGCATCATAAAATCACTTTTTGTTTCAATGCCTCATTGCGAATGTGTATTTAAACTTATTGACACTTTCCCCAAATTGTTTTTTAACAAATAAAGTATTCTAATTCTTCATCCGTACTTTCTAGATTTTTCTTATTTGATTAGTTTGATAAAAATATTTTTAATAATCATAATGTTAGCTCTATGTCAAATAAGAAAAAAGCCAAACTTGTAATAAGATATTTGCAAGCAATCATCTTTCATATAGTTATAAATGCACTTAAAATTGTCCTTATAGACTTGTATCACATGCAAATATGATTTGCAAGAACTTGTTCAATATCCTCCTCTTATAATTCCTTACAAAGAACCTACCAAAATACAAATTACAATGTGCGACTAATTTAACCTCTCTTTTTCCTTATTACAAAAACTATATACAAAAAAAGTTCACATTTTACATCATAATACATCATAAATCTTAGGAATTCTCCCAAACACCACCCCGCCCCCCATTCATGATGCGCCTACATTCCAATATCATAAAAAAATTAGTAACTTATTGTATTAAACAAGATAATCATCAATTCATTGAATCATTATGAAGAAAATAACATAAGAAGTAAATATACCTAATTGAGTATTCCACTAGGGTCCTCCCCTTATTTTAGCACTTATACATTAGGGGTCAATTTGCGATGGCAGGAAAATGTATTTTTTTTTGGTTTTTTTTTTCAATTATAGCCCGACGATGTCGCAATTGTGATGCTAACAGGATATAAGAGAAACAAATATTAAAATGTTTCTCATTTGTTTGAGGGAAATGTCGATAGATGGAGGCAAGGGCAAGTTTGAGGGGTGCAAGTCTATACGAGATGGTCACACGAGAATTGGGGCAAAGCATAGAAGAAGACCAACCATCGGTATAAGTATCATCTAGACAACTTAGTTGGATGGGGTATCTAAGGGTGGGGCATGAAGAACTGGCAGAGGACAAAGAGAAGTGAACATAGGTTTGATGTAAGTTGTGAAAGTTTATGGTTTTTTGACTGGTCATTAATTGTACAATCGCATGTTTTCCTATTTTATTTTCAGTATATGTTATAACTTATGTATGAATTATTATATCTACTATAGTTTTTGAAACCCTCCAATATCAAAGCATTTTCTTTACATATTTTTATTTATTTATGAAAGATAAATTCAAATGGATTTTTCATTTAATTTATCATTCAAAACCATTGAGAAACAAGAAGTCACAATATCCACTTTATTGCATCGTATGGTCGGACTGGTTACTATAGTTTCTTGTCTTAAATCAAAGCTACACCATTTCTAAACTACAAGAGTGGTTGGAGTTATCTTTTCTCACATGAAAAAAACCAGGTAATTTTTTCTATATGAAAATATGAAGGGATTCTATACTTGAGCAGTATAGAAAAAGTTGCAGCAAATCTCAAGTGAAGAATTGTAGTGTTAAACAAGGAGTGGGTATTTTGGGGTTTGACAATTGTTTCTTCTGGCTTAGTTTTGTTCCTATTCAAGATTGCAATAACAATATGGTGGAAGCCTCTGCAATTGAAAAAGTACTTTGAAGCCCAAGGAATTAGGGGTCCTCCATACAAACTATTCCATGGGAATAGCACAGATATATCCAGGCTCATCGATGAGCAAAGAGCAAAACCCATTCCTGCACTCTCACATGATATAGTCGGTCACGTTCTTCCCCATATTTACCAGTGGACCAAGACCTTGTTAGAATTCTTTAGAATAACCTAGGGGGGGGTGGTGAATCAGTTATTCAAGGTCCAAATACCCTATTAATACCCTTTTTAATACCTTTTAATGAATTCATACCCTTTTCATCTATTCAAACATGCTACTTGATTCTCACTCTTCTAAAGTGATGCCATGTTAAAAGCCTGCCCTATTAAAGGCTTACAACACACTGTTAAATGTGACCTTGTTAGAGTATTTCACCAAACTGTTAAGAATGGGCCTGGTTAAAGGTCTTTAGAACATCCACTTGGAATGTCACCCTGTTAAAGGATTTATCTAATGGCTGTTAAACCAACCTAAGTCCATAGGATTTATCTTACTATTAAAATTGCTAGAAAGTAACGATAACGGTCATTTGATCTAACATAACTTACAACATACTTTGCAGATTTTAGATCACTCTTTCAGTTCAATGCTTATGCTTGGCTTCAATCACTTCATCTCTCACTGCTTGTCTCCCTCTCAAGCTTCGTCTCCTTGAGTCTTCTTACTCATTCTACCAATGCAATCATCCTTGTGGTCGTCGATCCAAACAGAGTTCCTGTGTTATCTTCTCCTTAGCTCATTCTTCAGCATTTCATGCTTTCATGCTTGACCACGAATCTCTCTCTCACTATCCCCTCTATTCCACTCTATTTTTCCATTAACTTATGTCTTCTTATATACAAGTCTGATTTGCCTTTGCAGCTCAATTCTCCCTGTCCAATTTTAGGGTTTCAAAATGGATTAGGTAGGATACAATGTATGTACCCCATATCTTGTTTTCTTCTTGAAACTTTGCCAATTGTATCTTAAAAATGTTTTACATGGTGTTCTGTGCCACCAACTCATCATTCTTATCTTCCTTTTAATTCACAGATTTCTAGATAACAACTTTGTTGGCTTAGATCTGAAAAATCTTTGATTTCCTAAATAATGAAGCAACTCGGCATTATTGAGTTACTGGTGCTCGGCACCTCTGTGTTACTTGGCATTATGGAGTTACTAGTGCTCGGCACCTAGTTTTGCTCGGTACTTGATTCTGCTCGACACTTGGTTTTGCTCGGTACTTGATTCTGCTTGGCACTTGAACTTTCTCAACACTTAACTAGGAATTTGCTTGGCTCTTACTAGCTTGCTTAGCACCTTCTCTCTAATAAACTTAGTTTGAGCTTTACAAAAGACTTAGCTAAAACCTTAGATCTTTGATATGTTTCAGTGTGCTCATTCTTTGTATCTTTTAGTATGTCATCCAATACACTATTTAATTAGTGGCTTGACTGATCCTTGTACTTCATTACAACATCATAACTTTAACCATTCTCTGGGTGTTCTGGTTACATCTTATTGATTGCCTCCACCTTGACAATCAACTAATTGATAGTATTTGGATCACTAAAGCAATTGACCTTGCAAGTAGCAAGTTTGACATCAATGACAAAACAATGATTGAGGACATTCTTTACCAGTTCAATATATTATTCCAAAAATTGTTCTTATGATCATTTCAATCATTTCCAACAATCTCCTTCTTTGGCATTGATGAAAAACCAAACTAATCAAGTAATCAATTCAGTTACAACCAAGATTGTATTGATTTGCTGCATTTTCACTACTGATCACATATATCTCCCTCTTTCATATATATCTCCCTCTTTCTTTGCATTGATCAATTTTTAGCATATTTCTCCCTCTTTGACATAAATGCCAAAGATGTAGCATCTTTATCATGAAAAATATAAGCTTTGGCTTCTTGTTGTCTTTCTCCCTCTTTCACCATGCTTGTGACTAATTTGGAGTTTTTGTTCCTGCTGTCATCCTTTGCATCAACCTGTTAATATTTCAATGATTTATTCCTATTGATGCAAGGTAGCTTCCTTGTTGCCTTAAAATACTTGACTTAGCGGTATAACCCCCAGCTTGCCTCTAAGATATTCATAGGCATCCTTGGGCAATGGTGTGGTGAAGATATCTGCAATTTTTTCCTTTGTGTGAATGTATTCCAACTTCACTTGTTTGTCTTCTACCAATTCTCTGACATAATGATACTTGATTGCAATATGCTTGGTTTTTGCATGCATCACTGCATTTTTGGATATTTTTCTAGCACTTGTATTATCACAATAAAATATCATCAATTTTGTTACTTCTTATTTCATTCCATTCAATAGATGTGTGAGCCATACAATGTTTGTACTATTGATTGCAGCTGCCACATATTCTGATTCGGCAGTGGACTAGGATATACATGTTTTTTTCTTGCTAGTCCAGGTAACCAGCCTTTTGCCTAGCAATAATGCACCTCCACTTGTGCTTTTTCTATCATTAATGTTTCCTCCCCAATTTGCATCTGTATATGCATTGAGTTCAAATTTTCCATTCTTTTTGTAGTATAGACCAAAATCATCAGTCCTTTTGAGATATCTCATTATTCTTTTTACTGCTATGAGATGATTTTCTTTAGGATTAACAGAGAACCTAGCCACTATTCCAACTGCTAATGCTATATCTAGTCTACTATGTACAACATATTGTAGTTTTCCAATCATGGATCTGTACATTGTTTGATTGACTTCAGCTGACTCATCATTTTTGGATAGCTTATTTCATGTGGCCATTGGTGTGCTGACTGGTTTGGATTCCTCCAATCCAAATGTTTTAAGAATTTCTTTGATGTATTTTGATTGTGTAATAAATATTCCATGTTTGAGTTGATGAACTTGCAATCCAACAAAAAATTTGATTCCTCCAAACATAGACATCTCAAAATCATGTTTCATTTTGTTAGAAAAGCCTTTGCAAAGTACTTCCTTACCACCAAATACTATGTCATCCACAAAAAATTTAGATACAATAATGTCTTTACCTTCTTCAACTTTGATGTACATGTTGCTATTATCATCAGTTCTTTCAAATCCAATTTGCACTAGATACTTGTGAAGTCTCTCATACCATGCTCTAGGTGCTTGTTTCAAACCATAGAGTGCTTTATGTAACTTACACACCATATCCCTATTGTTTTCATCAACAAATCCTTCTGGTTGTTCAATGTAGACTTCTTCTTCTAGTATACCATTTAAGAAGGCAGATTTTACATCCATCTGATAGACTTTAAAATCCTTGTAGGCAGCATATGCAAGTAAAGTTATTACTCCTTCCATTCTTGCAATAGGAGCGAATGTTTATCCATAGTCTATTCCTTCTTCTTGAGCATAACCCTTGCATACTAGTCTATCTTTCTTTCTAGTAATTTCACCATTCTCATCTAGTTTATTTCTGAATACCCATTTGGTGCCAATCACATTCTTATCAGTTGGTCTAGGAACCAAACTCCAAGTTTTATTTTTTCTTATTTGATCAATTTCTTCTTCCATAGCTTTATACCAGTCATCATTTTGTAATGTGCCATGTACTGTCTTGAGTTCAGATTTGCTGATCAGACATGATTCATGTCTTAGTCTGTT
Source organism: Cupressus sempervirens (assembly GCA_028749045.1). Taxonomy (NCBI): domain Eukaryota; kingdom Viridiplantae; phylum Streptophyta; class Pinopsida; order Cupressales; family Cupressaceae; genus Cupressus; species Cupressus sempervirens. The sequence continues at coordinate 236,204,137 of CM053791.1, forward strand.
CCTTGCCATTAGTCTTGCATCTTTGTCACCAATTATTTGTTCAGCAGGGTGATATCTTTTTACATATTTGGATAATCTTGGCTCTGTCCTTGTTTCCATATTTGATCTTTCAGATTCAGGATCTCTATGCTCTTCATTTTCAGGTTGTTCTTCATCATGTATGCTATGATTGTGCATTTTCTTCATTCTATAACTCGGGTTCTGAATGCAACTCGGCATTCACTAGTTGTGAATCGGCTGAAACTGACACTTGTTGTTGGCTTTCAATTTGATTGACATCATCCTCATCAGCAGTCATTCCTTCATAAGAATATACAAAGGTTCTGTATTCTTCCATTTTCTTTGGTTCTTCAGCTTGGACTTCTGTGTGCTCATCAAAATTTACATTTGCACTTTCCACAATTTTGTTAGTGTTAATATTCAAACACTTATATGCCTTACTTCTTGTGGAGTAAACAAGAAATATACCTTCATCACTTTTTACATCAAATTTTCCATTTCTAACATCTTTAAGGATAAAAAATTTGCAACCAAACACTTTGAAATGTTTTACATTTGGTGAGTAACCATACCATAATTCAAAAGGTGTTGTATTTGTACCTTTCTTGACTTGTATTCGATTCAATATATGAATAGCTACACTTACAACTTCTCTCTAGTATTTTAGAGCAACATTCTTTTCCATCATTAATGTTCTGGCACAGTCAATCACAGATCTGTTTCTTCTTTCAGCAATTCCATTCTGTGTGGGAGTTCTAGGAGTTGACATCTGTCTTTTGATTCCATTGTCATTACAGAATATCTCAAATTCATTTGATGTAAATTCACCACCTCTTTCTGATCTTAGACATTTCAAGCTTTTTCCAGTTTCCTTTTCAACGTTGGCCACATACCACTTAAACATCTAAAAAGAATCAGATTTTTGTTTTAAGAACATAATAGTCATCAACAAATAACATTATGTATTTATCTCCTCTATAGCTTTGTATTTCCATTGGACCACATAAGTCAGTGCGAACTAACTCAAGTATCTCTTTAGATGTATAGTTTTTCCTTTTGAAACTTGACTTTGTCATCTTTCCTAGCTAACATTGTTTACAGATGACATTATCAGGCTTCTTCAATTTTGGTAGACCTCTTACTTTCTTCATTTTACTGATTTTGACTAGATTGTAAAAGTTGACATGACATAATCTTCTATGCCATCACCATTCATCATCAAATTTTGCAAATAGACAAGAAGCATCATCCATATCAAGGTAAAACAATTTACTCTTTGTTTGATCTCCTTTTCTTATTAGTTTATCATCATTGTCATAGATTTTTGTAGTTTTGTTTTCAAATTCCACTTTGCAACCTATATTGCCTAATTGTGAGACACTCAGTAAATTGTAGTTTTATCCTTCAACATAGTATGCATTGTCACATGAAATTTGGTCTATGAGCTTAATGGAACCTTTTCCTCTGATTTGACATGGAGCATCATTGCCAAATCTAACACTATTTCCATCATACTGAGTAAAGTTAACAAACTTACTTTTGTCTCCTATCATGTAATGTGAGCATACACTGTCTATGATCCATCTGTCATTCTTGTTTATACATGTCACCAGTGATGTGACTTCTTCTTCATCAGATTGGTCCTTCATGGGTACATAAACAACTTCATCATCATTGTCATTAGAATTTTCTTCAACAATATAACACCTCTTACCTTTTCCTTTGTAATCTCTTTTGTCATCATCTCTTCTATTCTTATATTTTTTGCCTTCCTTGGAATCTTTTTTCTTTGGACATCTTGCAGCAATATGACCTACTTCATTGCAATTGAAACAAATGATAGGCATCTTACCTTTGAATTTTCCTTTGCCCCTATGAAATCTTCTAGCGAGCAATGCTTCCAATTGTTCCACATCTTCCTCATCAGTGCTATTGTCACTAGATACATACTTCAGTTTTCTTCCTTTCCTTGATTTCACTTGTTCAACATCTTTTAGTGATAACTTGGCCTTAAAAGTAGATTCAACATTTTCAGGTTTGTAGTTGTCAATGTTAGATAACTCAAATGCAGTGAGTCTACCTATTATACATTTAAAGCTTAGATTATTTCCTAGTATACATCTTAGCTCTTGTATTGCTGATACTCTAATAGCATAGATAGGGAGAAAGGTTCTTAAGAACTTACTATTAACAATATCTTCATCTAGTTGACCATTCAAGCATCTTATTGCACTTACAACTTCCTTTATTCTTGCACCATACTGAGCAGCATTCTCATTTTCTTCCATTTTCATGTCATCAAATTTTCCTCTGAGAATTTCTCTTTTTTCTCTTTATACATTTTGATCTCCTCCATAGATGTCTGATAGGGCTTTCCACATTTTGAATGCAGTGTCACATCCTTTGATATCATCAAATTCAGCATAGCTAAGTGTAGAGACAATTTCCAGCATTGTTTGGTTGTGTTCTTGTTTGTTTTTCATGTCTTCGGCAATAGGAGCATCTATTGGATCTACATGTTCAGTGATAATTGAATTTTGGGAATAATCTCCTATGGATCCAAGATGTAGCTTCATCAAACTTTGCCATGCAGCAAACTTGTCTTTGTTGAGCTTGGGAACTTCTCTCTTTAGTATTTTGATCTTTTCTGCTAGTAGTCCCTTTAAACTAAATCAGGCTCTGATACCAATTGTTAGAATTCTTTAGAATAACTGAGATGGGTGGGGTGAATTAGTTATTCAAGGTCCAAATGCCCTATTAATACCCTTTTTAATACCTTTTAATGAATTCATACCCTTTTCACCTATTCAAACTTAAATCAATCATATAAACAAACTACTGTAAATCAACATGCAAAGATAAAACATTCAAGATCAACACATGACACAATCATTTACGTGGAAACCCAATTTGGGAAAAACCACCAGTAACGTGCTACTTGATTCTCACTCTTCTGAAGTGATACCCTATTAAAAGCCTGCCCTGTTAAAGGCTTACAACACACTATTAAATGTGACCTTGTTAGAGAATTTCACCAAACTATTAGGAATGGGCCTGGTTAAAGGTCTTTAGAACATCCACTTGGAATGTCACCCTATTAAATAATTTATCTAATGGTTGTTAAACCAACCTAATTCCATAGGATTTATCTTACTGTTACAATTGCTAGAAAGTAACGATAATGATCTTTTGATCTGACATAACTTACAACATACTTTGCAGATTTTATATCACTCTTTTAGTTCAATCCTTATGCTTGGCTTCAATCACTTCAACTCTGACTTCTTTTCTCCCTCTCAAGCTTTGTCTCCTTGAGTCTTCTTACTCATTTTGCCAATGCAATCATCCTTGTGGTTGTCTATCCAAACAGATTTCCTGTGTTATCTTCTCCGTAGCTCATTCTTCAGCATTTCATGCTTTTATTCTTGACCATGGCTCTCTCTCTCACTATCCCCTCTATTCAACTCTATTTTTCCATTAACTTATGTCTTCTTATATACAAGTCTCATTTTCCTTTGCCACTCAATTCTCCCTCTCCAATTTTAGGGTTTCAAAATGGATTAGGTAGCATACAATAAATCTACCCCATATCTTGTTTTCTTCTTGAAACTTTGCCAATTTTATCTTAAAAACATTCTACATGGTGTTTTGTGCCACCAACTCATCATTCTTATCTTACTTTTAATTCACAGATTTCTAGATAACAACTTTGTCAGCTTAGATCTGATGAATCTTCGATTTCCTAAATAATGAAGTAACTCGACATTATTGAGTTATTGGTGCTCGGCACCTTTGTGTTACTCAGCATTATTGAGTTACTGGTGCTCGACACCTAGTTTTGTTTGGTACTTGATTCTGCTCGGCACTTGGTTTTGCTTGGTACTTGATTCTGCTCGGCAGTTGAACTTGCTTGGCACTTAACTAGGAATTTGCTCGGCTCTTACTAGCTTTCTTGGCACCTTCTCTCTAATAAACTTAGTTTGACCTTTACAAAAGACTTAGCTAAAACCTTAGATCTTTGATATGTTTCAGTGTGTTCATTCTTTGTATCTTTTAGTATGTCATCCAATACATTGTTTCATTAATGGCTTGACTGATCCTTGTACTTCATTACAACATCATAACTTCAACCTTTCTCTAGGTGTTCTAGTTAGATCTTATTGATTTCCTCCACCTTGACAATTAACTAATTAATAGTATTTGGATCACTAAAGCAATTGTCATCCCTGCAAGTAGCAAGTTTGACATCAATGACAAAACAATGATGGAGGACATTCTTTACCAGTTCCATATATTATTCCAACAATTGTTCTTATGATCATTTCAATCATTTCCAATAGACCTACAGTCCACTTACTATTCTCTATTGAATAAAGAACATAATGCTGAAATTACACATGAATACATAAACTAATATGCACTTTTAAGCATTGTTTCAATACAAAATACCACATTGATTTAGAAGAAACCAAGTTTCTCCAAAAGGAAGAATATTATTGCAAGTGGAAATTAAGAGGTATTGTTGAAATTAATAGGCATTTGCATAATCCCAATAGAGATGAATGGTGAGGTTTGAGTTACTCCTAGCAACCTATTGTAAATTCTCACAAATAAAGTTGCACACATTCATTGGTTTCTTCTTCCTCCCAATTTATTGCAATCTCTTGGCTTTTTTTATGTTATTTTTTTGTACTTATTAATGCACCTAACCTTAAAAACACTGTATCACACACTTGTTTTTTCTTGCAATGAAATTTGGCATCAGCAATGTTAAAGATTTTAGCTATGATTGAAATCTTTATCTCTGATTTTTTCTCTATGTATTGAAATTGAGATAATACCTATGGATTCTTTTTATGGTTGGATATTTGAGATAATATTATATCAAGTGACATGTGTATATTTCTAATTAAAGATAGAAGGCTTTCACAATCCACATTGAATTCTATAGTATGCTTCTAGAATTTTATTGTGTAACATAATTTTTATAATTAACATTTCAAATCACACACCATGATCCAATTTTTGGTTCATTGAACTCTTTCATCCTAATGGTGGATCATGGAGTATGATTCAGATGGTAGAGAGCATGTTTCAAAGTTAGAGGCTGCTATCTCAGTAGTATGAGTAGTAAAGTAGCTAGGAGCCAGAAAACTTCATGTTGAGGGTGATATACGAATCATTTTAAATGTAATAATAAAAGTGACATGGTGGCTTAGCACTTGTAGAACTACATAGATCAAATTAATGTAGAATTAGCTTCTCTGGATGACTCCAAATTATCACATTTGAGAAGACAAGGCAATAAAGAGGTCAACACCATGTCCGATTCGGCACTATCAACTTCATCCATTGTGATTATTTCTTTCCTTTCTTTTATTGGTTACCAACAACTTCATCCATTTAATGAGGTATGCAGGCAACGATAGTGATGTGATGGGAGTTCTTGGTGATCCTTGCCAAAAGTTCCATGTAAGTACCATCAATTAGGTTGATAATGATTGAGAATTTTTGAGAGGCTTTTTGCAATTGGAGTGATGGAAATTGCTTTCACTCTCACTTGCACCAAGCAACAAAATTCTTATCATCGAAAGAGTAAGAAGACTAGGGTTGATAAAATGTTCAATTTTATGGACAATAAATTAATGGAGAGTGTTTTGATTTTGTTGAGGGAGTTATTCCACCAAGTTGAGAAATGTCACAAAGAAAACATTGAAATCCATTCCAAGATCATGGTATGGGCTCTGCAGTTGGGCATTGGGTGGAATGGAGGAGCTTTTTGCAAAGTCCATTCAAAGAATTGGGGTAAATTTGGGTGAAAAGAAGAGTGGACTGCTGAGGATTAAGGCACCAAGTACATGCCCTTTTTGGTGGTTTGATGAAAGATTTAGAAATAAGAGGTTTATAGAGGCTAGAAAGGGATAGTTTACAATGAAAATGGCGGTAACGATCAAGTTCCTGGATGAAGATAGAGAGAGCTTTGTTTTTCACTTTGTGTCACATTTGTTGTATCATTCAACATCCCTAAACTCTCAAGAATCAGTCCTCATAAATTATTATGAGATTAATGTAGAATTTGAAGATTCTTGAATGTAAACAATTTTGGTGAGAGAATGTTTTACAACTCATTAAAAGACAAGCTGAGAAATTGTAACTCTACTAGTTCTCTAGTCCAAATTGAGATACACCCCTAAATTTTGTTTTACAAGTCAAATACTTGAAGTTTTGTGCAATTTTCAATAGGAGGAGGAATAATATGATCTCCATCTTCACTACCAGTTGGCCTTTCCTAGCTTTTCTAAACCTTTTTCATCAAAACACAATACAAATGGTGAGTACTTCATGGCCTCAATTTTCTCAAGGTCACTATACTTGTCCCCCAAATTTATTCCTAATTTTGGGATGGATTTTGCTAAGATTTCATCAAATCCTCCTAGTGCCTCCCTAGGAACAATTGTTTCCATAATTAGCCTTATGATGGCTTTATCTTCGGCCAGCCGCAACGCCCAAGCCATAATAATGAAGCAAAAATCTGTGTTGGTTTTGTGTCTATCCTCAATTTGGTGAAACATTTCCCCCTACAAAACCAAGATGTTGTTTGTTGTTCACAAAATTGAACATGGTTATCAAGCCTTAACCTTTTGCTCTGCCCATGGAACGAGTTTTTCTACTTAATGCAAGTGAGAGTAAAGGAAGTTTCCATCTCTTCAAGTTGCAAAGCTCTTCACAATTGGGATTGAAATAACCAAAAAAAAACCCACAAATTTTTTTCTTGAGGCACTCAAAACAATCATTCCCCATCATAATCAATCTACTTTACAATGATCAGTTGTCATCGCAGCATAGATCACAATGAACTTACATCACATCTCCGGTGTCACCATCTGCATTAAATGGCTGTAGTTATTTGTGGCCAAAAGAGAGGTGAAATTATCATCGAAGATTTCCCATATCCATCCTTAAAGCTTGGAAATCTTCCAGAATGATTTTGTGTACCTTGAGAGTTAAGGCCTAGTTTGACAGTTTACCAGCTTCCTTATTGTCTTGCCTTCTTATTTATTTAGAGCATCTTCACACACACCAAACTACCAATCAGGGGTATCAATTCAAATTGTTTACAAATTTTTCTCCTTTCCCAATTCATCAACACCTTTCCCTTTTAGGGATTTCCATGAATTTATCCTATTCTCCAATCCCCCTTAATACATGCCCACTAACTCTTTAAACATATCTGATCCACTCTACCTCATGGAAACTTCTAATCCATCTATTTCTTCCAACTGAACACACATGTTCCCTCATGAAAATAATGGCTCCCTTGACTTCTAATTAGACTCATTTCATGGGCACTTTCCATTCCTTCACAAGACCTTACGAAATCTGTAACTCTTCCAATACTCTGAACCGTTGGATTGACTACGACTGCCCCATCATACAATTTTGAAATTGACACCTTATATTTATCCTTAAAAATTGGATTCTCAATTTCTCACCCACACAAAGGACATTCCTATATCACTTGATTCATTATCTTTCATAACCTTCAACAAACCAGCGAATCCAATCCTTTGATCCCACTCGAAACATGTAACATCAGTTCATTGTCAAACTATGATAGGCATGCATTAATCCATTGAGGTAGTCACAAAGTGGTTCAGAGACCCTCTGATTCCTAGCCATTAGGATAAAATTAGGATTCATCCTTGCATGCACTTATAGCCATTATACCTTCAATAAATTCCCTTTGTGAGCAAAATCATGACTGATTAATCATATCTCTATTTTATGCAATCTGAGAAAACTTTTCATGGTTTTGTTTGATCAAATACACATGGATTCTTGTCCATGGATTCCTGCAAAGAAGAGGGAATATAATACACCTTTTTCCCCACCATCTATTTGAATTTGGGGTCTTGGTCCACATTTTATATTACAGATTTATTTGTACAAAGTTACAAATTACCCTACTAAGGGTTTGGACAGCTTACACAAAAAGTTGAATATCTTTTCATCCACATAATAAAATTGAGTGCTTCACAAACAAAAATAAAGTATATTTGACCCTCTATCATCTACAACAAATGGATCATCAGATGGGTACCAATATTGCTAGAAAAGGACATAGAAATCAAACTTCTTTTTTACTGATCAAAGTAAAGATTATGCAAGAAACCTTGTTTGCATTGATTTCCAAACTTCATGTATCAATTTGGGTCTCTTTGTTTGCTCATTACAATATTATTTAAACTTTTGCTTAAAAATATTGTTTTCCATTACATCATTGGTCTAAATTATTGATGCAATTTATTATACTTATTATGCCTTGCTAGTAACTTAATTAGTTTTGGCCTTTAATCTAAGCTTGAGGTGATCTTGCATGATACTCCCGAAGAGAAGAAGTCTAAAGTCTATACTTTCCCAGGATCCTATAGTGGCTAGTATTTCCCATTATAATCTTACCCTAACTATCTTTGGAAATTCTCTCCCTATTCAATTGTATCATTGTTGTATATCTTTTCTCCTAACATTTTGGTCGGTTGTAAACACTTCCATAAATTAGCTCTCACCTTTTCATGAACCTCTCTCATTTCTTCTACTATATCTTCAATATGAGAACTCCTCTTATCCATACTCTTCATATCCCTCAATTTAAAATATACTCTATCTTTTTGATATACTATCTTAAAAGTACTAATACCATTTCTCCTATTTGTCCATTCATTATAGGCAGAGTGTTCCTATGGCATTCATGCATCCCATTCTTTCCCATGATCCTTTGTTGGACACCTTGACATGTTTTTGTTAAATAACTAATGAGGGAGGGGGGCTCAATTTTCCTCGGCTATCAAATAGGGCCTTAAAAAACACTCAACATCTTACAAACTTAAACTTTTCCTATATCAACTTGGTAACTATATTAAAACTTCATAATAATATCTAATTCATCCTTCACTAGTAAATTGTTAGCTTTCACCAAGTATTAGAGTAATAAAATTTTAACTATATACTTCATGTACTAAGTTACATCAATAAGAAGTATACAAAAAATAAGAATAAAATAACATGTAACACAATAATCTACACATTTAAACACAATAATTTTAAACATGAAAATCCTATTAAGAGAAAAATCACCTATGACTAATCACATCAAATTTGTAGTATCAGATCTTCACTTCCTTTCGTTTACTGATTATTTTCTCCTTGTTATATATTCATTCATTTCTATCCCTTGTCAACATTGTATATGTATATTTTAGCTCTTCCTTAGCTTGTGTTTATATGTTCTCTTATACCACGATCTTCCTTCCTTCCATACCTACATATTTCATTTTTAGATCTTCTCTCCCTTTGAAAAAAATGCCAAAAAAAAACTAAGAACTTTAATATAATGGTAGTTGTACCTTGTACCTTACATGTGCTAATACATTTTTGTTTTAATAAATCTTTCCTTTCTTTCTTTCATCCTCTTTGCATATTTAGGACTACATAAAGAGTGAACTCCTTCTTCAACTCCAAATAGATATTCCCATGGTAGATTGGTTGTAGTGTTTCTTTATTAATTTTTGGCTCTAGTTTTAACAGTCTTAACTATCTTTTTGTGTACTATTTTCTCTATTTGGTGTGTATGGTTAACTCTATGCCATGAATCTCCAATCGTGAAATCCTAGTCTACCATAGAAAGCTTGCACTGTATCCCTAGTTCCACCAAGAAAAAGCACTATAGCTTTACAATAAACCTGATGAACAACTTCACAATTTCTGAAGCCAGATGACAATGTAGATTTTGAACCACCTGATGAATAGCTTCACAGTTTCTTGGATTTAAGAAAAAATCATATATATGCATGTTCTTGCATCTAATGTCATATGTTGGATAGTAATTAATATTTTTTGTAAAGATTATACTGATGTTGGTATATATTATGCTCTCTTCTATATTAGAACATTCTAACCTTTTATTTATGGATATGGTGCTCGATTTGGTCACAATGTAATCTGTATCTGGTGGCTCATTTCTAATGGCGGGTTTAGTAAATACATAGATGAGCTTAATGTGATTGTTATAAAAATATTGTTATGTAATGGTGTTTCATGTGCTAGCCAAGGCTGTTTGAAGGCCACCAACTTCAATGCCCTGCTAGCATTTATAGATACAAAGTTCTATAATATCATGAAAAAAAATCAATATAAAAATGTTCATTCTCTTTGTAACATTTTTGGCTTTCATTTTAATTTCATCTTTTCTTCTATTGTGATAGGAAAGCTGGAGAGAAGTGCTATATTAAAGGCCATATGTGTAGGGTTTAAAGAAACTACCGAACCTCTAATTTGTTTCACTGGAGGTAGATTCCTGATTCTTTGCCTTAGAACACTATCTTCTTCAAAGTCCTATATGAAATCTATATGACCATTTCATTTCTTCAATATGCCCTATGGATGTCCCTATCTAACTATATATCTTTTAATTGCATATAAAAACTAATTTATGTTCTTTTTCATGGCTATGTTTGACTCATATAATTGTGATCTCTCTAGCACTATGATGTCATTTAATATGCCTTGCTAAATCTTGTAAATTTTGTTCCTTTCACCATGTCATGTAATATGTCTTGCCTTGTAGCTTATACATTTTGAAATTGTTGTTAGGCCTTGTAGCTTGTATAATTTGATTGCTAGAGAGCTTCTACAACTAAGCAAGAAGGCCATTGCATGAGTTATAGCCATGCACTCGGGTATGAAAATTGTATATTTTTTAATCTAATGTATATTTTAAGTAGACTTTTATCTTATACATTTTGAAATTGCTTTTAGTCGCTTAATGTTGTAAGGTCTCTTGAAATAAGACCTTCAGGCAGTCGGTCAAAGTTTTACAAATAATCTTATCCACAAATTTGCCTAGAGCAATTGACTAAATGTTATAAAAGGTGATTGTGTTAAATGTCTTAGGGATAAATTCAAAGAAAGTATTTTTAAAATATTAAAGTATTTAGCTAGGTCTAAGAAGATTTTTGTACTTTTGATAGTTTTTCTTAGTTTGTGAAAGTTGTAGACCGAAGTTTTCATAGCCCAATTTTTGCTTCTTACAAAGAACAATCATGTCAGATAATATTAGTGAAGAACAAAATAGGGAGACAATCGCTAGATTGTGGTCTAACTTGAAAAGAAAAGGTGATGAAAAATGTTATTTTCCTTGCAAAATTTGTAAGGGCTTAAACCATAGAAGACTACTAATTAAAATAGTTAAGAGACATTGTAGGGAAAATGGTCACATTGAAGGGGGGCATGATTATCATCGACTGGTAAGTTGTTCATTATATCATTTTAACAATTTATATACATATGAAATCACTTTATGATGAGTTGATTATCATGGTTTATTTATGTTAATCAATTTTATATAGGTTGATCTCCCCAGGGAAGTACATGATATGAACCACAACAATATGAAGAATATTGTTTTCGAAGTGGAGGAACATGGAGGTGCGAATATTCAAGGTGAAGATAATGATCCCATGGAAGATGATGATCATGCACTAGAAAACACAATTGAAGATGATGGTATAAATACATTGATCCATGACACATTTAGTCCAAGTGCATCTAATCATGATGATGATGATAGCCTTGATGTACCTCTACTTGAGAAGGCATATGAGCCCCTATACAAAGACTCCCAAACAACTCTTCTCTCTGTTGTATTTTTGTTGTTGAACTTGAAGGTTATGAATGACTTATTCAATATAAAAATGTCATGTATGTTAAGGTATGTCACATATGTCTTTATAGTTAACAAAGGCTGAATAATGTACCACTAATATTGTCTATATTAACAACTTATATTTTTTGTTGTAGATTGAGGGCCAAGTTTCTGTTACTACCATCAAATATTCTACCTCACTCATATCAAGAATTATTTGCTGTTATGAAAGATATTGGAATGGGGTATGAAGCAATACATGCTTGTCCCAATGATCATATTATATAATATAAAGAACAATGAATTTGCAACACAATGCCCTGTATGTCATACGAGTAGATATCGAACAGATCAACTAACAAAAAAGGTGCCTCAAAAGGTTCTTCGTTATATCTCCATTATTCCATGGATGAAAAAATTATTCAAGTGTAGTAGCTTGGCTCAATTTATGGATTACCATGCATGCAATAGAAGTTGAGATGAAATTATTTGAATCCCTATAGATGGTTCAAAATTTATGCACATAGAGGAAAAGTGGCAACACTTCAAAGAAGAACCTCATAATCTTAGGCTTTCATTGGCAGTAGATGGTGTCAATCCATTTGGAGAGATGAGATCTATTTACTCGATGTCACCTATTTTTGTTATCAACAGTAAAATTCCTCCGTGGATGTCAATAAAGAGGGAGCATATTATGTTGGCAATGATTGTTCTAGGTATCTTATCATTTCATAGTTATTAATTCACATGTACTTACAAATCTTGTAGTAAAATAGTCACAATAATTATGTAATGTTACTGTTCATTCAAGTAGGTAAATATCAAGTAAAAGATATGAATGTATATATTGAGCCTCTTATCGACGAATTAGTGGAGTTATGGAACGGTGTCACTATGTATGACATGTCTAGACCAATAGGACAAAGACAATTTCAATTCCATGCAATACTTGCATGGACAATACATGATGCCCCAGAGATAACACATTTTTGTGGTATGTTATAGTGAATTCATGTTGTGCATGATAATTTTAATTATAAAAATATACATATTTAATAATCTAGTTATCTTGTAGGTCTTCAAACAAAGGGAAAATTTGCATGTCCAGTTTGTGGTCCAAAGATAAAATCTCATCATTCAAAAAGTTTAGGAAAGCATGTGTTTGATGAGTGTAGACACTTCCTCCATAGGAATCATAAGTATCAAAGTATGAAAAAAAATCTTTTCAATGGGAAAGAAGAGACTACATCAAAGCCATGAAGAATGACACCTATCTTATGGAAGTTGGAATATAATAGAATTAATCATCGAGGTAATGCCATTCCACCTAATGGTTTATGTTTATAATTTATATATTTCTATTGTGATGTTTATTTACTAATTGTGTAATTAATGATTGTGAAGGTCGTCAAGGCAGTACTGACAACCTTCCAAAGGGACTGAAAAGCTATCCCAAACAATTTAGTAGGTTGCCATACTATGAACAGTTACAAATTGTGCATTTGTTTGATACTATGCATATTGGAAAGAATATAACAAAGACATTGTCAAAAATATTGGATTGAAGGTGTGACAAAGAAAAAATTGTCAAAATTTGTAATGACATTCATGAATCCAATCATGCATTGAAGAATTTCATTCACTCAAATAGCAACAGAGATCAAATTAATATAAGTGCCCTTCCTTGGTTATTAACAAAGAAGCAAAGTGATGCCATAAAAGAAGTCATACAAAAAATTTGATTTCCCATAGGATTTGCTGTGAACATAAACAATCTCATATAAAAAAAAAGTGAATTTTGGCCAAGGCTCAAAACACATGATAGACATACTTTCATCAAGGTAAGTTATGTTCTTCTGTATTTACAATATATTCATAAACTATGTGTACTGTTCGTTATGTTATGTTAGAAAATAATGAATTGATTGGTTTATAATTACTGCAGTACGTGCTTCCCCAATCTCTCCTAGAGCACTTCAACAATAACATCAAACAAGTGATATAAAATCTTGGAAAATACATGAGGTAAGAAATAATATCAATTCAATTTGTTGTATATATTTATTATATTCATGATTATTTTTTCTTGTTATGTAATCTAGATTGTATATTATATTGTAAAGTCTTGTATCTATATATTTTTTGTGACTTGAATCTCTTAATGTAGGTGGTTGTCATCTAAAGAAATCCATAAAGAAGATATAAACTATTGTAAGAGAAGAATTCCTCATTTACTATGTGAAATACAAAAGTGTCTACCTCCAACTTTTTTCAATGCATAGGAACACTACCTCATACACCTGGTCGAAGAGATTGAATTGTGTGGACCTGTACACAATAGGTCAATGTGGATGGTTGAGAGGCACTTGAAATATTTGAAGGCTTTTTTTCAACAAAGAGCACATCTTGAGGGTTCTATGGTAGAGGGATATATGGTATACCAGACTATGGTGTACATTACTGAATATCTTCCTAAGTTTGCATCAAATATCCATGTAGATCACATTTGGGATCTCGAGCCTTTTAAAAAATTAGAAGGGGAGTACTTGATGGAGAAAGGTACATTTAGGAAAGTGAGAGGTAATATATTATAAGATGTTATTGTAATAAATTATTTCTTAATCTTAAAAATAAATCGGTTGTAAGTTGTCTATTTTTTCTATACAAGTGCTCGAGAGTGGGATGCACTACATTTGTATATTGAAATCAATCTTGATTGGATGACAGTATGGATTGAACAATTTCAACATTCTAGTCACACATTAACATGGGAAGGTGTATCTTCATTGGTTAAAGAAGCTTATTGTAATGGAGATTCCAATGTTACGCAAAGGGAAATAGATTTAGCACGTGGTTCAAGAGATTTCTAGGTACATACAAATTTATTAATCACCAATATGTTTATCAACTAATGATAAAATAATTTTGACATGTTTCACATATTATTGCAGGTTAAACACCACAAGGCTATGTTTTGTAATGGTCAAAAATTTTGCGTCAAAGTGTTGGATGACACAAAGAAATCTTGTGATTCAAAAATAACTGTAGTCTTTCAAGTGACTAATATTTCATCTAGAAATGAATTACATCCTCCTAAGTTTGAAAATTGATACTATGGCATTTTGGATGATATACTTGAGTGTGACTTTAGTTCCTTCAAATTAGTGCTCTTCATTGACAAATGGTATCGGCTATGACTTAAACCAAATGATCCTGATAGAGTTGTTATTGAATATGATAATGGATTTACAAAATTTAATACAAGGTCATTTGAGCCAGTTGGGGATGAGCCCTATGTTCTTCCATGCCAATGTGAGCAACTATTTTACTCAGAGGTTCCACATAAACTGGGTTTGTCAGTTTTTGTTAGACATGAACCGAGAGGAAGGCCAATAAAGTATAATGTGATAGAAGAAGAAGATACAAAAGAAGTAAATGATGATGTAGATGGTGATCACGATTGATAGTTATTGGATGATGTTCCTGACACAAATTTTCACAAAGAAGAAGAAGATGACGATGATGACAATGATGCTACTATTGATGATGATGATGACGAAGATCATGTTAGTGTTGATGATGATGATGACGATGACAATGACAACGAAGATGACGATCACAATGATGGCGAGGATGATGATGATGATGACGATGACGATGATGATGAGGAGGATGATGATGATGATGACGATGATGACAACAAGGATGATGATGATGATGAAATTTAGAGGTATGCCATCAATCGTTAGTCTATTTAATATTCATTTCTTGATAGAAATATATTTGTCTTTTATGGTTACATAGTTTATTCATTATCTATTTGAAAGTTGTAAGTTTCAAATACAAATAGAATACTACTAATCTAAATTAACTATTAATCTAAATTAATTAAATAAAACTATTTAAAACTTATATTGATGTGTGAATGTATTGAGCCTTATTTTCTTTTAGGTCAAAAGCATTTGTAAGTGTTTAGTTTATAAAAGGGAATTCACTAAATATCTATAAAAAGGGAGTTGTACCTAGAATAAAATTCATAGGGAAAACATAATATAAGTGCTTACCCAATTTTTTAGTTAATAATTCTACCTCTGTAGGCAATGCAGAGACCCTAGATGGACTTGCAATCATTCATAACAAGAGGGACTTCCATAGTGTTCTCACAACACCAACCAAGCATCTTCATAACATCCCTCTCCTTGATCTAAGCCAACTCCATAACCTATCAGAGTGCACACAAAATTTTTATGCCACCTTAGGTTCTACATCTTTGGAATAATCCCATGAATGTCCCTCACTCCATCCAATGGATTCATCGAAGCAATATAATCAACAAACTATTAAATGCTCACAATGCCTCAATAGTTTCCAAACTTGACTTTACCTTAACTAGGTGTTTCCTCCACCTCCACACACATTAAAAAAATTCAAATAGCATGTCCCCAAGGTGACTAAGGCCTCAACTCATCAGCTGATAAAAAAACCCAGTTTTAGCCCTTCACTAGGCCTACTTTCATAGTAGGCTTATAATGTGAGCCTAATTTAAGTGTTATATTGTGTACCTTTTAATATTTTTTATTTTTATGTGATGCTTATGATGGATGTGATTATGCTCATGATAATTGAATTACATTTGCAAGAAACTGAACCCCTTTCCGAAGCATCCCGCACAGTCTCACAGATCGACAGGTATAAGTCAATACTCCTTATAGACAATCTATTTAATACACTTATCAATAGTAAGATTGATCTCTCCCATTTGTAGGTACTGACGAATAGGTATTTTTCAGAAGTGTCTTCCTCAAGTGAGGGAAATATAGGAATAGAAGAGGAAATTGAGACATACAATTTATCTAGAACAAGGAGATTAACTAGAGGTCAAAGGACTAGAAGGAAATTCAATAAACACATGAAATTTTTCCTTTCTCAAGGGGGGTCATGTTCTTATGATGATGAGATGGAAGGCGACATCGAGGTGCCCTTGAGGTACCAACATCTATAGCAACATTGGGTACCCAACGAACTTCCTCCAGTAAACACTAATTTTTTTTGTTAATGAGAGGATATATCACATAACACCATCATCATTACATGGTTTGTGCCTATTTTCTATGGATGACATAAAGGTGTCTTAAAAAAAAATTTCTAAATTGATGGAGTATGTTGGACCATGTTACAATTACAAAAGTTGGATGCATATTGTTTAATATAAAAAAAGTATGCATAGGTATGACCTCTCGGCAAATTATATACAACAGCAAGACAATAATCAAAGTAAAAGTTTGGCTATATACATCGATGGAAGGCCAAAAGCAATAGGGAATATTGAGGGTATTATAAATAGTACATGACCTAGGTGAACTATAAAGCAACCCAATTACATATTTGAGGCATGGGAGGGAAATTACGTATTCATCTATGCGATAAAATCAATACATGTAGGGGAAGAGCTTCTTATTGATTACAATTTGAACTTCATAGATACAAACGAGGCTACTATCATGGGGGTGGTACATACTATTACACCAACTTCTAATCAATGACTCCAACATACCATTTAGTCAATAAATTTTTGGCTAACATTTTTATACTTGATCTTTGACACAGGGACACAATATGGAGCAACCACTTGGAGGGGATGTTGGCAATGTGCCCAGCTCATCTACACATGAGCAAGTAAAACTCATTGTAATTGTGCAAACTAGATAGAAGCAAAATGTTATTTTTTAATGTTGTTTTCTTCATTGTTTTGGAGTAATTTTGATAATACTAATACTATTGTTGTCATAGAGGGCCAGTGGTCGAAGGGAGGGAAAGGAACCTGCAGTCCCTAATCAGCAACCCTGCCCCTAAGGACAACCCTTTCTATATTGATTTAGCAGAGACCGATGACCCGATCGGTTCGATTAAAAAGTTGCTAAAGAAAATTGGCAGAGAAATTATACCTTAAAAGTAAGTATTAATGAAATTTTAAATTATAACAAGAGTTCAATAATGGTTTTTATGTTATGCTCTTTTATGACATTAATTAAAATATGGATGCATTATCTTTACAGATTTTTTTGTGTGATTTTGAGGTTTGTTCCCATGATAAGGGTGCTGCAAGTGGTTTAGGTAGATCACATGTTCTATTCCCCACTTGTGTTTTCCATTGAATATATATAGGAATGATCATAATCATTGACAATACATGCTTGAACAATCCTTTTTTTAATGCTCTAACAATCTTGTCTAACATTTTTATTCTTTAGCTTCAAATCAATTGAATCCTATGACAACGCCACCTCCATCCAGGAAAACCACAAATCTCTTTCTAACTACTAAGTCGACAACACGCAGCTTATAGGCATTGACTATTGCACCATCTACTGGTACACAAATCCCTCTTTTTCTCTCTTATGGCAGCAACAAACAGATTTTTTTTTACAACTTTTTAACATCAATTATCATTTGTTCTTTTATACTTCGTGATAAAGACTTATGAAACTTATGAAACTTTTTGCAATAGGATCTGCAACATCATTTCCTAGATGTTCTTATGTTCCTAGTACGGGAATGGTGAAGGATGTAATATTGATCGTTAGCGATGATGAAGGTATTCCATTAAAAGTAGCCAAAGTTCTAGGTACTTTAAAGTTATTATTATTCTATAGTGATATAATAGTAATTTAGTTTTTAATCACTCTTCATCGACTAATTTGATTTCTTAACTAAAACCCCAAACCACTATTTTGATTTCATATCATTGCTATAATATTTTTCCTTTTCATCCATTTCTTGAACTATATTAAAGGTAGCTTCAATTCATTTATGAGTCTAACATGTTTTTTTTTTACTTAAAAGGTGGAATAACCAAGAGAAACCATTGAAGGATGATCTTACAGAGAGCATGACCCAACTCTTTGGACCTCGTGCATTTGAGAGAAACAAGGTCCTTGAAAAATTTGTTTTATATTTGAAGTATATTAGTGACTAGTACAAAAAAAATTTACAGGATAACCCGAGGTACGAGTGTCTCCCCTATGTTCCTAAGGCTAAGTGGCAAGCTTTGATTTTGGATGGAAAGTATAAAGTTGACCAAAAAAATAATATTACACCAGTGGAGAGTACAGCAAGGTATGTGATACTATTGAGAATCTAATTATGTACTAATTAACCTCTATATTTATACTATCTAAAATAGTTCAAACTTTTCATAGATTTCCTGACACATCAAAGGCAACAAAGGCAAGATTAGAAAAGCACAAGACACACAAGCTCGGCTTTGGTGGTTTTTTGAAACTTCAAGAAAGAATTGTAAGTATTAGTAAATGAATAGTTATGTCAAATTTTTTATATAATGTGATGGGAAATGCTAGCATAGACTAGCTTGTCTATGCTCTTAATCCTCAACTTGGATCTCAGTCTTCCTCCAAACCAATATATTATGCAGAGTAACACACTTTGGAAGCACCAACAAACTCCTAGCACCTTGGAACAACTAAGAAATTCAAGCTATCACCTCAATCCTCTATTCTCCACAAGAACATTCAAGGCTTGATTCACCTTCAAACAAGGAACTAATCTGCTGTTACAACTATTCCTTTAATTCATAGACCCAACTCATCACATAGGGTTGCATACTAGTTACTTCTCCCTTGTACCATTCAAGGCCTCATACACCCAACCTTGACACCAAGTGTTTTGGACAACTCCAACCCTCTAACATAAATGGAAACCAAAACAAACATTAGCACAACCCAAAACAAATTAGGTCTAAGGAAAACTTGATGTTACCAGTCACAGGGTAGATTGCAACACTTGAACTTTATTCTACACACCCAACTAAGAGTGCAATTGGATCCTCTAGGACTCCCAAACACCAAAGATAGTTTAGAACAACTCCAACATGACCAAAATAAGGTGTAACAATGGTTGGAAACCCTGCTAACTATTTACCATTTCCTTTTGATATTTTAACCATCCTCCATTGGTTGATGAAATAAAGCAAGTAAAATTCACCATACCACGCAAACATGCAAGGCTCAAAGTTCAAGAGATGCCTCATAGAGGAAGATAAGATAATTGGCTTCCAACAAGGCTATAGAGCCATGGTTGAATAGCTATGAGCTAAAATTAGTGTGGAAGGTTCTAATAATGATGTATCTGAGCCACATGTAAATAAGCTAAATGAAATTTATTTCGAATTGAATACTTTACCAATTAGTCTATTTGATGTCAAGTTCCAACATAAAGTGAGTATATCTATTTTAAGCAAGCAATGATAACAATGCGTAGGATATTGGAATCTAGCCTGACAATCCTTCTACACAATCTGTGCATGTTGAAGGTTCACATGATGTGTATCGCAGTGGTGGAGGTATACATTTTCTATTAATTTTTTTATATGTAATTGCAATTGGTGTTTGGATTAACGTAACATTTTGTATAGCAGCCATAGAGGATCAAGGGTTCAATGTTCATGAGCTTGTTGATGTTGAGTCCAGACAAAATGATGTGGTTAGATCAGGTAAAGAGTGTCAGAGTTATGTTATTTAAAATAATTAAATACTTTTAACAATTATAATAAATTATTTTTAATTTAACTCTTTTATTTGTTATTGCGAAGGACCCCCCTTTGCAATAGCATAGGAATTTTAGATCATCAAGAAAAGAGAATAGAACAACTGATGAGGGGGGAATTGATGATGAAACTGATGCTCCTCTTAAAGCTTACATAGAATAAAGAAATAAAAAGAAAAAAAACATGATTGTAATCTACATACCTTAATTGATAATGACTGAATTTTATGTCTGAATGAATTTAATTATGTGCTAATCAATGTTCATGAATTATGTGTTAATATAGAATGTTGATGAATGTTGCATGTTAATGAATCTAATGTGTTAATGAATGTTATCATGTGATATTGATTGAATGTTACATGTTATTAATGGTTGAAAGAATGAATGAATGTTAGATGTTAATGGGGAATGTAGAGTGATGTTAGGGGGAGGGGGGTGGGGCCAAATGAGCTTCCACCTTCACGTGGTTAGCCTTGTTTAGTAGAGAATATTAAACTATTCTTGAAACAAAGAGAAGCTCAATAAGATACTAAATATTTCTCTATTTTGTCCTATGTTTAGACCTATAACACTATGTCTTGCTAAGGCCCCTTTCAAGTGGAAGGACATGAGCATCTTTTACAGTGGAGAATGTAACCAAGAGCACCAAATTAAGACCCACACATGTCGGATATAATACATTCAAATAGAGTACTATGCTTGTAACCCTATTTTTTGGTGAGAGCTTCACTTTAGAAGAAAATAATGGATCTCCTAAGATTGACTTGCACAACCAACCCCTTAGCTCTGCTTCCGTCTGGCAAATATTTTAGGGTTTCCTCCCTTAACTTGTTGATCGAGCATCAATTAAGTCCATGTGATAGTTTAGAGTCTACACAATGGCCTATGTCTAGCTGAATAGATCGATTCAATCTATTTCATACCTACCTCTAACTTTCCTTCATAAGTGGGAGCAAGATAGTGTAGTCCGATGCAATCTAATCTAATACATCTCCCAAAGAACACTTTTGTGTTCAGAGGGTTTCTTAAAAGTCTATGCCCTATATTACTTTTTCTATATCTTTTGCAATGAATTAGTTTTAATCTTAAAGATAATGCTGATTATTTGTTATGTTTTATATCAAGTAAATAAATCTCCCTCTTCATTAGTGCTCAATTTTGACAGAATGACTTTGGCTATCTCAATTTCTATAATTGATGCTTTGTTGATTTGAGATTTTTGCAACTATGTCTGGGGTTGTTTCTATTTAATTTTTATTAAATGTTTCTTCTTGAGGCTATTAAGATATGGTTCTAATTAATAAGTAATATTAAGAACTGTTGAAGTCATAATGTGTCAAATGTTGGCTAGAATAGTTATAATTTTGTGAAAGCTGCTTTGAAAATAAGTTCGGTGTAGAACTAAAAATAATTTTTTTCATAGGACATAGAAGCTGTGAAAGGCTAGTTTAATAGATAGTGGGAAACAAATACAAATTATCACGATAGAGGAATGGTTAAGGAATGATGGATTGTTGGATTCTTCAATATATAAGTGTCTCCTCCATTAGTGTGCAATTCACTTTTTTTCTTTTAGAAACTTAAGATAGCAATAATAGTGGATTTTGTAGTTATTTTTACCTAGAGGAGGAATACTCATTTCAAATGAGGCACAATAGCTTGGCACTTAAGTGTGTGTGATATTGATTTTTTGTTGTTTCAATCTTTCTCAAACTGATTCTTGGCTCCATTAAAATTTAATATTGAAAACACTTTAATTAAAAATCTGTCAAATGATAGCTAGGGCCTATGGTTACTATTTTGTGAAAGAAACTTTTAAATAGACATTCCCTTCAATTTAGTTCAACCTGACTTTCATAAAATCAAAATCAATTTGGACATACAAGCTTCTCATCTACCATTTCACTAACTAACCAAACTAAAACAAATCTATTTATTGTTATTCTTTTGTGTAAGATTAGGAACTCTTTTTTTAAGGTACATTGATTACAAAACTTGTTCAATGATAGCTAAAAAAGGGGTTCATGAGAGTCTGAAACCTTCTTTTTTAAAAAAAATTAGCAGAGAAGCTTAAACTGTTGAACTTCAACATATCAATATTGAATTATTAGAAATGAATAATTAGTTTAAATATGACACAAATCAGTTCATGACATTCTATGTCCCATCACCAATATTTGTTTGGATTCATAGCCCATATGTCCATTATTTGCCTCAGTTTGTGGGTGCATAAAAGTGGCATCTCCAGTCACATATCTAATCCCTAAACATGTAAAACTAAATTTCATAGATCCAATCTCTAATCTCTAAAATTTTAAAATTTAATAAAATTCATATTCTGACTTGTTTATTATTTGACAGGTTGTTCCTAGAATCATGATTGTAACTTAGTTTTGTCACAATGATCCTTATGAACTTACATGTACATTCACTGACAAGTAAGTCTAGATGAAACTTTAAGTTTATTTATAACATTTCAACATTCTCATCAAAATCTAAACTACATTATCTCATGATTGTTGCAGAGTACCACTGCTCAAATGCGAAATAGGCATCTAGATTACTGAACCCTTCTTAAAATTAGTTTCATTGATTTAATATATGTTAAACTATCACTGGGTGTGTAATTTGAGCATGAGAATAATGTCATATCTGTCTACTTGATTTTCCTAACAAACTTCTGAAATATAATTTCTCTAAGTTTTTAAAATTATAGTAGATGAATTATTCTATAGGAAAAGGTGTTGCATTTAGGAATTTATCGATAGGTTTGGACATGAAAATTTTTTTATTTCTAGTAGATTATAATGATGATAGTATTGGATTTTTTTTTGTTTAATTTTTCTCGTGATTCTTGAACTTTCAGGTTGTTGCTTCACAAGATTGGCCTAAACTTATAAAGGATTCAGGTTTGTTCTATGTATGCTCAAGCACATCGGAAATAATTGACTCAAGAGATAGAAAGATCATGTGAGAGGCACTATATCTAGGGGAATGATGAAGTATGTGTTGTCTTGCTTATCTATCCCTTGAAGGTTTTGACATAGCCTAAACATTTATTCTATATATAAATCGATTATAACATCTCAATATGTAATAACATATAATATAAATATTTCAAAACTTCCAAGGTGTATAAATTGTTAAATTAGTATGAAATAATTGTTTAGAGTAGGTTACTATGTGTTAGTCTTTTGTGTTGTTTAAAATACTTCTATTGTAGGGTAAGTGCACCAAGTTGTGGTACCAAAAGGGGGGTATAAGTGGACACCTTTTTCCTGAAATCAACAATTTCTAGACTTCAACAAGAATTTGAAGATAGTTATGCTCAAAATTTTAAGATATGACAAAAATAAAAGTCATAGTCCTCTGAATCTAGTTTCTAAACTACTAATTTTTTTCAAAACAGTTTAGTTTTAGGTCCTCAAAAAAGGGGGCTACAAAAAGTGGTACTATTTATTCCAGAAAAACATAACATAGTACAAAGTGTGGCCCCCCTAAAATTTTAACTTTTTTTTTGAAAATATTTAATCGCTCCAGTCAAAAGTTACCTAACACTATGTAGTTTATCCCATATTTTTTGGGTAATTTGATAATGTGTATTTTTTTTTAATGAATTGTTTAATTAGACACATCCCAAAAACATGAAAAATCTATATGCTCCCCCTAGAAATGATTGAAAACTAATCTAAAATCAAAACTTCTTTTCTTCAAAGTTTGTAGAATGGAGTCTAGTTTCTTAAAAACTAAGTTGTTGCAAAATTTGATGAACGAGCTAAAATCTACAGCCCAATTAGTACATGTTGGTTTTTGACAAAAAATGGACATACATTCAAAAGAAATTATAGATGAAAGGCTTGGAATAGTTGAAATAAAAAATAAATTATATGATTGTGTAGCTAACACAAAGACCTACAATGTCATGTAACCTAATTTTATCAATGCTCAACCACGAGGAAACTGGAAGGAGAGCACACAAGAAAAATCAATCATTTTTTGTATGTTTGCCGAAAAACATGTCTCGGACCAGTTTATAGACTCCAAAGCTTTGGGTTGGATCCCCAAGGAAAAGCCAAACATTAGGCTTGGTAGAATGTAAAGCTTTAAATAGGTGTGCACCCTATAGTGCATGCGCGCTATAGCATGCACACACTATTTAAAGCCTTTTAAATTTACTTTTAAATAGTACGTATGCGCTTTGTAAATTTTTTTTTTAAAAGTGTGCACGCGCTTTAATGCATACACACTATAGCACGTATGCGCTATGGCTTGGCACACACAAGCCATAGTGCATGCGCACTATAGTGTGTACACACTATAGCACGTTCCCGCTTTGCAAAACTAGAATGAGAAAAAGAGGTGTCATCTTTTTGGCACCACAACTTGGTGCACTTACCCTATATTAAATAAATGATGTGTGGGAGGAAGAGTAGAGGGAAGAAAAATATGAGTCTTTTAACCATATGAATTATGATTATAGAAGACATTATAGTCTCCTTTCTGCTTGAGCATACTAATAAAAAGTAAAACAATGTGTAATATGGGGTGGTTGCTGGGGGATTTTAATTTCCTTCTTGAACCAACCAACCAACAAAAGTTGCTTATAGGAAGGTACAATTATTTAAAGAAAGTTAATACATTTTATTACTTCAAAACTTGTAAATGCTCTAGAGACTTGTTAGATGCACTACATGAAAACAACATAGCCATAGAGTAAGCTTTTCATACCAATTGTATATAGAAGCTATAGAATTTTACAATTTTTATAGTTTAATTTCCCTTTCTAAGTATGATCAAAATATCATTAGTATTCTAATTTAAAACAATCCAAAATAATATAGTTATTTATTTTCACTCCAGGATTTTTTAAGACAACTAATTATTTTATCTAACTGCCTTTTAGCTTCCATAAACAACAACAACATTATTATTTATCATAACTCTTATTCCTTATAATACCATCCTTATCTATTTGGAAACATTGTAGGTAACAATTGCTTCCTTGGCTTCAGTTTTTAATGAATATGCTCTAAAGAGCCAATTTGAGACAAGCATCTACCTTTAGGTGAGTAATTTGGAGTGATCTACTAATATCCTATAGATGATTACTGGTCTAATACAGGTTTGTCACTTGGGCATGCTTAGTAGAAATGAGGATTTTCTATTGCTCATAAAACCTAGTAAGCATATGATAGTATTTTTTATGATATTTATATTGAGTAGAAATTGTGTCCTTACTATTTGTGAAGTGCTAAAGTGTTTTTCAACAAACATGATTGGTTTCACCCTAAAAGCTTTAGTTTCCCCCAATAGGTTGGCTATCTGACACTTGAGGCATTTGTTCAATTCTTGGATGAGTTTCAGGAGGAGAAGCCTGGGGATTCAATCCTGGAAAAAAATGATCATGAGATTGGATGGCTTGAAGTTGGGAAGCCTTTCTATCCAACAATGTTTGATCCTGTACGTCATATTTTTAGTCATGACCAACCACTTAGTTGTCTGGGAAGACCCAGGTATGTAATTGCATTGTATTGGATATGGTTTACATTTTTGTCGAGATTCTATTGCTACAAAAATGTTGTGCAATCTGTAACTTCTAATTGTATGGTGTTTTAACATAATTTTTTTTTAAATTTGATTTAGTTAGATTGAAAAATGTCTACACAGTTACTACTAGAAGCTCTTTCAATTTTCACCTGATGGAATGTAGAAATCTCATGTCTTCAAACGTTTAATAGAATATGTATATGAATTTTTCTCACTTTCTTTTATTACAGGTCAATTATTCAACTAATTTTTTTGGATCGGCATTTGAACTTCCATTTTTAGAGGTTAGAAAGGTAGGCTTAGAAACTCAAGTTATGCTAAACCATGCCTAGACATCAATGTTTGGTTCAAATAATAGTAAATCTACATAGGAATCTCAATCTAAGAGAAGCTCTAAGGTATTCTTTTGGTCAATACATAAGTTTTGTTCTTGGATTGTGTTCATCATCGAGGTTGTACTAAGATTTGAAACAATCTATTGTTTTAAGTTCTTTCTATCAAGCTTTTAAGTTTTCTCTCCAATTCATGCCTTTTTGGATTTTTTTCTCATAGCTAATAATTGAAAATCAATTGGTTACTGTTGCATGACTGGCTTCTACCTCTCAGTTATGACTTATTGTCATGTAGTACATGCTTCTATGATAAAATGGTACAAGTGAATTCATCTTTTCCATGGTGTTATATATACCATTTTCCAAGTTATTTTTGTTTGAGAAGTATCAAAATGAAATAGATTAGTTTCATAGATATGCTCTTTGATATTTGGTTATTGCTCATTATGACTATATATTGGATTAGTGTTTCAACACTTGAGTGATCAGATATGGTTTCTACACCAGTGTTCCAAGTGTGCACTATCAAACTACATTGCCTATTGAATTTCTTTATTATTATTTTTCTTGTACAATAACTTGTCTATTGTTGTTGCATATTACAACCAGGCAATCTGTACATCTAGTGTCGTTGTCTATACAAACTACAAACAATGGATGTGGATGGTGACATTGAAGAAAATCTATTTGATAGAGAATTGAATGATGACCAAGGAATTATATGTGCAGAGAATTTGACCCGATAGACTCCAAACACAAATGTGAAAATAGTTGTTGCAGTACTTATCCTTCTTGTGTGCCACTATCATGTAAGGGTTCATTAAGAAAGAAAGGGATAATCTAAAAATAACACCATATCAAGCTGAAAATAGTTTGACAGTTGACTTCAACCAAACACCAAACCTACTGATAACACACTTGCTCAGATTAGTTGCTGATGACTGGTTGATCCTAGAAGTCAAGAGAAAAGCCAAGAAAAAATTTTCTATAGATACTAGAATAGAATTCAAATACAAAAAGCCAAAAAAGAAATGTCATGAATGAAGGGAAGATGTGTCAGTCAATGCCCAAAGCTCTCAAAAAAGAAGGTGATGATGGGATTTCCATTTTGTATGATTTATAGTAAGAGAAGCTGCATTTCTAAGGAAAAGGAGTATAACCAATGTGATGCACCTGGAGGTAGACATGAAACTTTTAGCTTGAGAATTTATTTCCTTAGAGAACTGACATATCTCTTGACCTGGCTTCATGTATAGAGTTGTTTCTTAAGATGATCCCATGCTCTTGGGAGGTTTGTGCACCATTGCCTCTTAGGATCAATGACGGTCGAATTAGTTTGAGTCACCCCTCACATTACTACAACAATATATGCCCTCCCCCAACATCATTCATCTCTGCTCTTAATTGGTGGTGTTGAACGCCTCTTTTGAAAGGCCTTGATGGAGTACCCTCATCTTGGTTATGTTTTTTTTTCCTACAGGTCAAGTGCCTAGAGGTCCTTGTTCTCATCTATTAATGTAGTCCATTGCTCTCCTTTTTCTAGAGAGAGTAAATGTTTTTAAATGATCTTAACTTCCTTAAAGATTTTTAGGGGGCTAGAGGAATGTCTGGGTTTTAGTTTCAATGATTTTTCTATAAGATGTCTCAAATATGGATAGGGTTGTTGCCACTCAAGAATTAGGGATGGTGCACACAATTGAATTGGAAGGCTGCATTGAAAGATAAATTAATTTTAAAGATATGGTCAAAATAGTGAGTAGATGTCATACAAGAAACTCAGGGCGAGAGTGGTGATAGAGCTAGGACAATCAATTTTTGAATGATCAAATTGTTGAATCTTTAAAATCTGGTTCCAAGGTATATTCTCCCATAAATCTAGTTTATAAAACAATTTGAATCACTCAATTTTTATATCATATGACAAAGTTGTGCCAACAATACCGACTGTCTATCCTAAATCTGCACTAGTAAAATTCACATTTCCTAATAGTTCATTGCCACATTTTTTCAACCAATTATTATTTTCTTCGAAACCCAATTGTAGTGGAAATTAAACATTGGATCTACTATGCCCAATTTGAATCACCCCAATCCATGATTAAATGAGAAATTGGTACTCCATTTTGTGATTGTTAGTCTAGGTAGGAATTTGAAAACAACAGTGGCACAAAAAATTGTTCCTTAGCATCTTTGAAATAAATTTTTAATATATTTTCAAAACCTATTTCTAGAAGAGATAGATATCTAGATGTGCTTTTTTATGGAATTTCAATCTGTAAAAGAAGGATTAAAATGAATATTTTTCTACAAAGCATTGTGAAATAGTCAAAGGCAACTGTCACTCATCAACATCTTTGAATAATTATGAAAGTTGTGTTTTTGATGAGATTTTTTAAAGTAGCATTAGCAATGTCCAAAATTCA
Organism: Cupressus sempervirens; assembly: GCA_028749045.1. Taxonomy (NCBI): domain Eukaryota; kingdom Viridiplantae; phylum Streptophyta; class Pinopsida; order Cupressales; family Cupressaceae; genus Cupressus; species Cupressus sempervirens. The sequence goes on from CM053791.1 coordinate 236,232,705, forward strand.
TTAATTTCAATATATGTTGCCCAACTGACTTTGCTTATGGTAGTTTTTATAACCTTGTGAGTAAAGGAAAAAATAATTGGTTCTAGTTTTCAGGTCTACATTCCTCATTAATAGACTAATAGTTTATGTTAAATCTATTTATGCTAAAAACAAAAGGCTTCTAGGCACATCAATGTTACCTACACTACATAGTATACTGATTGTTCCTACTTCAAAATATTTTATTATGATCTTTGAAGAAATTTAACAAGCTTAGATTATTTTTGTTAGTGAAGAAACACAACACACTAAAATTATTTCCACCAAAGCTTAAGAGATTATAATTTCTTCAAGAATATCCACTAAAAAAAAATTCATTTTCCACAAGCCCAACTTAGCTATTTTTATTCTTCAGTTGTACTAATTTTTTAATCCCAAGTTCTTCAAACTCCAATGCAATTCTTTTAGGCCCATATCCACTAAATAAAAATTTCATTTTCCACAAGCTGAACTTATGCTATTTTTATTCTTCAGTTGTCGAGTACATGAAAGGATACTCGATTTAAAGATTGCCACTCCACAAATTATTAGCTGATAGGCAATCTAGGTGATCCTCCATCAAAAATTATGTTGTTTAGATCAAAAAAAAAAAGTGGTGGTTCAATTGTCTCATCCAAGTAAAAATCCATTTTTTGCAATGAACAAAATATAATTTCTAATGCAGCAAAATGTGTGATACAGAGTTAGTGGGGAAAGTGTAAATGTGGGTACCAGTAGCTTCTGTGGCCGCCTGCTCTAGTTTGGCTTGGTTGGAAATTCATGAGGTATTTTATTTAGCAATATTGTGCTCTATTCCTAAGCTCCCAACATGGTGCAACAAAAAAAAAAAACTAAGGTAGGATGTTGAATCTAGCAAGTAAGTGGTTTTTATTCACACGGAGATTGTATCAACTGCACGATCACTATTACCTCTGAGAACAATACAAGCCCATCTCTATAACTATGTTTGCGATTAATCAATGAACAAAGGATTTCCTATCCCTTCTTTACTCATATGTGCATATTTCCCAATAGAGGATAAATGAAACCTCACTGTAGGTGCACGTGCTCTCTAGGTGCACATGCTTACATTTTCTATGTGGCTCACCCAAGGGATTGAAGCTATTTCTACTTTCCTTTTCTTTTTGTTATTGGGATATGTCTATTGGTGTCCTAAGTTAACAAATCATACATGAATGAGAGAGTGACTTCTAGCCAAATTTCTTCCTCCTTATTTTTGTAATATAATTGTCTTGGTGCATACTATTTTTCTCATTTGTAGGCTGATTGAGTGGAAAGCTAGGTTTCACATATAAGAAGCAACAATTGAATTGATAGCTTGATCCATTTTATCTTTATGAGGTGATAAAAGCCTTGTTACAAGAGGCCCAGACTAAAGGAATTAGGTGACGATCATCTTAAGTAGGAGATAATCCGAATTAATTGGGTGGTAAATGACTTGAATATTGGAGTTCTCTATCCCCATCGACTTCTCTTTTTTCACTACATATCAGCCTATGTGTGGAATTTATTTATTGTAGGTTATTATGGTGAATTGAATGTAACTAAAATTAGATAAATAGTTATGTTTTATGGCATTAAATTCAATTAGATGAGATAGTTTTAAGGTTGTGAGATGATTGGATTTCAGATATCTTTAGGCTTTAAGTCCATTCTGGCATAAGGAAATGACAGATTGATAAGCCCCTAGTACTAGACTGTGTGCTAGATGGATCACATTTAAACCTTTCTAGCTATTGAGGAGGCTCGACACTATACTACAAAAGTCTACTATTATTTCGTATACTTTCGCAAGGCCTTTGACTCAAAGCCTTAGGGGGCTCTCTTTTAGAGACTTAGAGACATTGGTACTCCAGATATACTAGTGATAGTGATCATGAGACTGTATGAGACAATGTTCGGTAGATTTAGGACTTTGGAGGGATTTTTAGATCTGATTCACAACAACATCAAGGTGAAGTAGGACTCCTCTCTCTCCCCTATGTTATTGGGCATCTATATTGATGAGCTTGAGGTCTCCCTCCATGAGGCTTCACTCCCCAAGGATGGCTTCTACTTGCATTGGGTTCTAATCTCCATTCTCCTATTTGTAGATGATGTGGTCCTTCTGGCCTCTTCTTGGGAGGGGCCCCAAAGGCTTATTGATGAACTGGCCTCATTTTGTGACCAATGCTAGTTGGTGGTGAACCTGAGCAAGACTTAGCTTATGATCTTTATTTTTTTGAAGACCTTGCATCTTCACTTCAACTTCTTGGGTCAACAAATTCAGATTGACTCCTCATACACTTACCTCGAGTCAATTTCTCCTCGTACGAATAACTCCACTTTTTTTCTTATGTTATAATCTTGCATCCAACTCTTCTTGTAATGTGTTTTTAGTGCCTTCTTTCTCAATTCCATCTAGCCTAGCAATCCTTGCCTATATGGAAAAATAACTATATTAACAACTGATTGACAGGGGTGGTCAGTATGGGTTGGTATTGACAACTAAATATAACAGAGGAATTTTATATTTTTTCTTTGTATTCATCACAATTTCGACATACACCAGTAGAATTGCGACGATGATTATCATCACAGCTACTACAACCCCATCGCAATTTCCTACGTGACCATCATAATTGTGACGTCACCTGTAAGGATTACGACGGGGTTGTTGTAGCTATGACGGCAACTACCATCATAATTCTACTAGTGTACGTTGCAATTGTGATGAATGCCACAAGAATTTTGACGGTGTTGATGTCAGAATAAAGTGGTCAACTATTGTCACAATTTTTGGTGTTTACGTTGCAATTGCAACATCAGACACCAGAATTGTGATAGCATTGATATCACAATAAAGTGGTTGCATAGCAATGGATTTACGTCATAATTGTGATGGTCTATCATAGACGTCATAATTTGTGACTAAAAAATAATGACATCTATTACTGTCACAGTGGCAACACATTTCTATCGTAATTGTGATACATAGCTATCGCAAATCGATGCCAAATGTATTAGTGTAGGGTCTCCAACAGGGCTTCATGATCAACATTAGCAATAGTAAAAAGTTCTTTTAATTTTGGTCTTCCTTGATGCTTCAACAACTTTACATTTTTTGCCATAATAAGATGCGAATATATGAGAATTATTTTGTGCTTCTGATAGTCTTCGAATATAGAAATTATGTTCCTTCTAAGCATGTATGTCTGCAGTCATGTTCCAGCGACAACCATTGCACTAGTAGGATATGTGAATCCATCATCATCTGTGATTAGTTGTGCAAGTTTTTGTTTACCTCTTACACAATGTGCTAACCAATAATCATATTTCTCATCATTCCCCTATGGTGCAACCAATGCAAAGACATGTCTTGGTTGACGTAGATCTGATAGATGGTTATGCTCAAGTGAACTTTTCATGTCATTATTTTTTATAAAGGGTACAATAGACAATGGAGTAAGATAATGTGGGGCCCATGTGTTGACTTGCTCACTTGACTCATAGTGATCCCAATCACACTAAAAAAGCTAGGACAAAATCAAGCTAGCTATCGTGTCTAAATGGTCCATGTACTAGAATTAGAGCTCTAGAATGAATGCATTTTTTATGAGTATCTCACTATAGCACAATCTACTCTATCATCTATAGACCCTTCCTCAACCAGCCAAAAGAACCTATGTACCATTGAATCAAGAAGCCCCTACTATAATAATGCTAAACTACACCAATCAAAAATGCTACAAGTATCAAGAAGCTGTACTGCTGAAATATTTAGTTGGTCCTTAACTAGAGCTCTCTTCACACATGCTCTACTCCATCATGTTCCCCTTTTTAATGACTGGACTCAAAAAAGCTCCAAATATGAGACACCCCTCTCTCTATGTGCATCCTACATAACCAATACAACATGCAAGCATTCTTGAATTGACCAGTACAGTTATCTGACCAAATGATATGTCTATCCATAGCAATTGCATGCTCATCTAAGAAATTAAAATAATTCTTGAAACAATGTTGCACAAACTCATAGAGTGAGATCTATCATCACTCATATCAAAATGACACACTCTAATAATCTTCCAATTATCTTCTGCACTATCAGCGACATGTCTATATGTTATGTGAATGAAAATAGTAATCTGAATGGAGTTGTAATATTGAGATTGTGTCTCATTTTGAGGTAGCAATGTGTAGTTCTCAACAAAATACACAACTCATATAATAGTGCCAGGAAAAGTCTCCTTACACATTCTAAATTGTTGATCTAACCACTGAGACCTATGACTATGTCTTGCATACTTGTAAAAAAGATATGCCTTGAAATCTAAAATGAAACTAGCCAGACTAATTTCTTTTCCAACCAATTTACATCTAGAACTCTCACTCCCACTCTTCAATGTGTATTTCACCGTTTCATATAAATTTTTTTTTCACTATTATCTTTTGAAGATCTTGTTCGCATGCCTCATGAAAACATGTGTCAAACTTGGATAAACCACCACATTCTAAATACTTCTCATTTAAGCAAGCATTTCTATAAAAGAAACAACCATCAAATCTATGACATAAAAGTTGATCTAGCAAGTCTCTTGATGATTTTGGAAGCCCACTAGAACCACAATCCTCCACCATTTCTTTACTATGCAAAGTAGAATAGATGGAGCATAATAGTTCATGGTGCATAGAAAACTCAACATGATATTTACAACAACATGTATTTCAAATTTTTGAGTGGCACACAATAAAATGGCTTCAAAGATTCAAAAGCCCTTTGTGATATATGAAGACTTGGATGACTTTGTCTAAATTGCTTGAACAACATATTTTGGGTTACCTCCAAATAGTGTTTAGGATGTGGCATGTCATCTCTAATGCCAATTCTCAACTTTAACACACATTTAGTATTGGGTGATACTTGTGAGCTAGAGTGCCAAAATTATGTAATTTCTTCCTTCAAATCATTGGATAGCTTCTTATCAAAACATGGAAGTCTCCCACCAAATGTCCCTATTTCATTTTGAAAAGGATCATCAATTTTCTCTCATCGACTAAGTGCTCTTCTCAAAGTAGTATGATTTAGATTCAAATCAATACAAGTTTGTCTCATATATCTACCCTTTCTCAAATGATGACTTACCAAAGAGGTTGTAATAACCCTTCGAGTAGCTTTGTTATCCTTCTCTCTGCTATTTTTCCCAATGGTATTGAGAGCACTAAAAGGATTCTTCACAATAATGGCATTTCTTTCAAAAAAATTATTGACATGAATCTTCAATTTGGAAAGCATAGGTCTCATCTTTTGCAACTTTAATAAGTGCATGAAAAGCTAAGATTTCTCTATCACTGTCTTGTTGCCGAAAAACATCTTATATAGTCTTGAAGCCCATAACCAAATGGTTTTTTCTGATTTTTCCCCTTCCAAACTGGTAACAATTATTTCAACAATTTCAATTATTCATTTTGGTGTTTTAGAACCTTCATGTCAATTATAATTAGGAGGTATGTAAGGTTCTTGTGTATTAGGTTCCTGTGCACTTTTATGTTCGACATAGTCAATTACGTAATTTGCATTATGACCTGGTAGAATTTTATCCTCAAAATTTTCATTCTTTAAATCTTCAATTCTGGCATTATCCTTTTCAATAGGTACATTTCCATTCCACAACTGTACATATTCATTATCTAACTCTATGATTTCACCTTTGACTATTTCATCATCAACTTGATAGATATTTAACATACCTTGTCTTTTTCTTCGGTGTTCCATTTTGTACCTTTCCCTATATGCTACAATGTCTTCATTGGATACCTTCTTTTTGTGTTTATCCTTTTGACGATTGCTTCTCCCCATTTAGATGACAATATCAGACACCTAGGGTTATATTTTAAAACTTTTTTCGATTGTTTAGGCCCCAAAATATGACTTTTTGTAAAACTCATGAAAAAAAACATCAAAAAGTGATGTTGTCAGGTCTGCAAGGATAGGCAATATGTTGGAAAATGATGCCAATAATATCGAATATCTAATTCTAAATCGGATATCTGATATGCTCAAAAAATAGTTTGGAGGCCAACCAGAATATGTGAGTTATAGTTTGTGACTTTTCAATTGTTTGAGTTATATTACTATGTAAAGATATATTCTTATATTATACATATATAAAATAATGTAACATGAAGATATAACATATAATCTATTAATATATAATAATATATTATGTTATTCTTATTATAATCAATAAATATAAAATATATTATTATTATTATTATTATTATCTATAAAATATTATTATTATAATGACCTATTTTATTAATATACCATAATATATTATGTTATTAGTATTAAAATCTATAAATATAATATATATTTCGAAGGGGGTAATACAGTGACCTATGACCCCCTTCAACCAATTACATGACAGCATATGTGTCCTAGGACCCATAGGGAAATATTAGAATGCTTCGTATGGGTTGAAGGGGGTCATAGGTCATAGGGTGACCTATGACCCCTTTCAACCAATTACATGATGACATATGTTGCTAGGGGTCCTAGGACCCCTAGTGACATATTAGAATGCTTCTTATGGGTCAAAGGGCCCTATGACCCCCTTTGACACATTAGATGACAGCATATGTCCCTAGGAGTCCTACAACCCCTAGGGACATATTAGAATGCTTCGTATGGGTCGAGACCCATTACATGATTACATATGTCCCTAGGGGTCCTAAGACTCGTAGGAACATATTATACTACTTCATATGGGTCAAAGGGGGTCATAGAGTGATGAATGACCTCCTTCAACCCATTACATGATGACATATGTCCCTAGGGCTCCTAGAACCCCTAGGGACATATTAGAATTCTTCATATGGGTGAAACATATGACCCCCTTTGACCCATTACATTATGACATATGTCCTTGAGGGTCGTAGGACCACTATGGACATATTAAAATTCTTCATGTGGGTCGAAATGGGTCATAGGTCAACTAAATACATCATGACATATGTATTAGAATGCTTCTAAATGGTTGAAGGAGGCCATAGGGTGACCTACGAACCCATTCAACCCATTACATGATAGCATATGTTCCTAGGGCTCCTAGGACCCCTAGGGACATATTAGAATGCTTCGTATGTGTTGAAGGGGGTAATAGGTTGACCTATGACCCACTTCTACCCATTACATGATGACATATGTTCCTACGGGTCCTAGGAGCCCTAGGGACATATTAGAATCCTTCGTATGCATTGAAGGGGGTCATAGGTTAACATATCACATCTTTCGACCCATTACATGATGACATTTGTCCCTAGTGCTCCTAGGACCCCTACAAACATATTAGAATGCTTCTTATGGGTCGAGTGGGGTCATAGGTCACCTTATGACCCATTTTGACCCATTACATGAGGAGATATGTCCCTAGGGGTTCTAGGACCCCTAGAGACATATTATAATCCTTCTTATGGGTCGAAGGGGGTCATAGGTTGAACTATGACTGCCTTTGACCCATTACATGATGACATATGTCCCTAAGCATCCTAAGAATTCCAAGGACATATTAAAATCCTTCCTATGGGTTGAAGAGGTTCATAGGTTGACCTATGACCTACTTCAACCTATTAAATGATGATATATGTCCCTTGGGATCCTAAGAGGACTAGGGACATATTATAATTCTTCTTATCAATCAGAGGGGGTCATAGGTAACCCATTCGACGCATTAAATGATGACATATTTCCTCAGGGGTCCTAGGACCCTTAAGGACATATTAGAATACTTCCTATGTGTCAAAGACGGTCATGGCTTGACCTATGACCCCATTCGACCTATTACATGATGACATATGTCCCTTGGGATCCTAGGGGACATATTAGAATGCTTCTTATGGATTGAAGGGGATCATAATTTGACCTATGACACACTTCAACCCATTACATGATGACATATGTCCCTAGGGGTTCTAGTATCCATAGAGACATATTAGAATCCTTCGTATTTGTCGATGGGGGTGATAGGTTGACCTATGACCCACTTCAGCCCATTAAATGATGATGTACATCCCTAGGGGTCTTAGGACCCCTCGGGACATGTTAGAATTCTTCATATGGATTGAAGGGGGTCAAAGGGTGACCTATGATCCCCTTTGACCCATTACATAATGACATTTGTCCCTAAGGGTCCTAGGATCGCTAGGGACATATTAGAATCATTCTTATGGGTCAAAGGGGGTCATAGGTTGACCTATGACCCCATTCAACCCATTACATGATGACATATGTCCCTAGGGGTCCTAAGACCCTTAGGGACATTTTAAATCCTTCCTATAGGTTGAAGGGGGTCCTAGATTAACCTATGACTCAGCTCAACTCATTAAATGATGACACATGTCCCTAGGGTTCCTAGGACCTATGGGTTGAAGGGTGTCATAGGGTGACCTATGATCCCCTCCAATCGATTAAATGATGACATATTTCTATAAAGGGTCCTAAGACCCCTAAGGACATATTAGAATGCTTCTTATGGGTCAAAGGTGGACATAGGTTGACCTATAACACACTTCGACCCATTATGTGAATACATATGTCCCTAGGGGTCCTATGACCCCAAGGGACATATTAGAATGCTTCTTATTGGTTAAGGGGGTCATACGTTGACCTACGACCCATATTAACTCATTAAATTATGGCATATGTCCCTAGGGGTCCTAAGACACATAGGGACGTGTTTGAATCCTTCATATGGGTTGAAGGGGTTCATCAGTCATGTGGTGAACGATGACCCCCTTTGACTCATTACATGATGACATTTGTCCCTAAGGGTCCTAGGACTCTTAGGGACATATGCCAATCCTTCTAATGGGTCAAAGGAAGTCATAGGCTGACCCATGACCACCTTCAACCCATTACATGATGACATATGTTCGTAGTGGTCCTAGGACCCCTAGGGAGATATTAGAATGCTTCCTATGGGTCGAAGGGCTTCATAGGTTGACCTATTACACCCTTCGACCCATTGCATGATGACATATGTTGATAAGGGTCCTAGGACCCCTAAGGACATATTTGAATGCTCTAATGGGTCAAAAAGGGTCATAGTTCACCCTATGACCCCCTTCGACCCATTACAAGATGACATATGTCCCTAAGGGTCCTAGGATTCCTATGGACATTTTAGAATGCTTCTTATGGGTCGAAGGGGGTCATATGGTGACCTATAACACTTTTCAACCCATTACATGATGACATATGTCCCCTAGGGTCCTAGGAACCCTCGGAACATATTAGAATGCTTCGTATGGGTTGAAGGGGATCAAATCTTGACGTATGACCCACTTTGACCAATTACACGATGACATATGTTCCTAGAGGTCCTAGGACCCATAGGGAAATACTAGAATCTTTTGTATGAGTCGAAAGGGGTCATAGTTTGGTCTATGACTCCTTTGGACTCATTACATGATGACATATATCCCTAGGGGTCCTAATACCCCTTGGGACATATTAGAATGCTTCTTATGGGTCAAAGGGGGTCATAGTGTGACCTATGATCCCTTTCGACTCATTACATGAGGACATATGTCCCTACTAGTCCTATGACCCCTAGGGAGATATTAGAATCCTTCTTATGGGTCAATGGGGGTCATAGGTTGACCTATGACCCCATTTGACCCATTACATGATGACATATGTCCCTAGGGACATATTAGAATCCTTTCTATGGGTTGAAGGGGGTCGTAGGTTGACCTGTGACCCACTTTGACCCATTAAATGAGGACATATGTCCCTAAGGGTCCTAGGACCTCTCGGACCCCTAGGGACATATAAGAATGCTTCCTATGGGTCAAAGGGTATCATAGGGTGACCTATGACCCCATTCAACCCATTAAATGATGACATATTTTTTTGGGGTCTACGGACATATTAGATTACTTGCTATGGGTCAAAGGGGGTCATAGGTTGACCTATGACTGCCTTCAACCCATTACATGATGATATATGTCCCTAGGTGTCATAAGACCCCTAGGGACTTATTATAATGCTTCATATTGGTCAAAGGGCATCCTAGGTTGACCTATGAACCACTTTGACCCATTACATGATGACATATGACCCATGGGGCATACTAGAATCCTTCATATGCGTTGAAGTAGGTCATAGATTGACCTATGACCCACTTCAACTCATTAAATGATGACATATGGCCCTATGGGTCCTAGGACCCCTAGGGACATGTTAGAATCTTTCATATGGGTCGAAGGGGGTTCATGGGGTGACGTATGACCCCCTTTGACCCATTACATGACAGCATTTGTCTCTAAGGGTCCTAGGACCCATAGGGACATATTAGAATCCTTCCTATGGGTTGAAGGGGTACATAGGTTGACCTATGACCCCCTTCAACCTATTACATGATGACATATGTCCCTAGTGGTCCTAGGAACCCCAAGGACATATTAGAATCTTTCTATGGGTCGAAGGGGGTCATAAGTTGACCTATTACCCCCTTCGACCCATTACATGATGACATATGTCCCTAGGGGTCCTCGAAACCTTGGTGACATATTAGAGTTCTTCGTATTGGTCGAAGGGGGTCATAGGGTGTCCTATGACCTCCTTCGACCCATTACATGACAAATGTCCCTAGTGGCCTTTTGGAATGCTTCATATGGGACTCCCTTTGATGCATTATATGATAACCTATGTCCCTAGGGTTTTGAGGATTCCTAGGGACATAATAGAATCATTTTTATGGGTCAAAGGGTGTGATAGGTTGATATATGACCCAATTTGACCCATTACATGATGACATATGTTAGAATCCTTCGTATGTGTCAAAGGGTGTCATAGGTTGACCTACAACCCACTTTGACCTCTTAAATGATGACATATGTCCATAGTGGTCCTAGGACCTCTAGAGACATGTTAGAATCCTTCATATAGGTCAAAGGGGGTCATGGGGTGACCTATGACCCCCTTTGACCCATTACATGATGACATATGTCCCTAAGGGTCCTAGGACTCTTAAGGACATGATAGAATCATTCATATGGGTTGAAGGGAGTAATTGGGTGACCTATGACCCTCTTCGACCCATTACATGATAGCATATGTCCCTAAGGGTCCTAGGACCCCTAGGGACATATTAGAATCCTTCGTATGGGTGAAAAGGAATCATAGCTTGACTATGACCCACTTCAACCTATTAAATGATGAAATATGTCCCTAGGGGTCTTAGGACCCCTAGGGACGTGTTAGAATCTTTCATATGGGTTGAAGGGGGTCATTGGGTGACCTATGATCCCCTTCGACCCATTATATGATGACATAGTTCCCTAGGGGTCCTAGGACCCCTATGGACATATTAGAGTGCTTCGTATGGGTTGAAGGTGGTCATGGGGTGTCCTATAAGCCCCTTCGACCCATTACATAACGACATATATTAGAATCCTTTCTAAGGGTCAAAGGGACAATATTATATTTAATAATTATATTATATTGTATATTTTATTATAATAATAATATATTATTAGATTATATAACAATAATAATCATATATATTACTAGATTATAGATTTAGTAATAATAATAACAATATATATTATTATATAGAATAATTTTGTCATATAATACAACTATATATATTTAATAGTAATAATATATATCATAAATATCACTATATTATATTAAATAATAATAGTCATATATATTACTATAATGTAATAATAATTGTAATATTAATGTTCACACATTCACGAAATATATTTTCTTCTAAAATATTCTAAAGTTATTCTCTCCGAATTTAAAATTTGAATAAACTTCCCTTCAAAAATGGGTGGGAACTTACTGATCCATATCGGATATCCAATTTGAAATTGGATATCTGATTAGGCCTGGTATTTACCAAGCCTACCCGATCAACCCAAAAAATGTGTTTGAGGAGGGTTTCAGTGACACTCGGACTTCGAGTAGCCATCTGACAATGTTATTTTGATCGAAATTGAATGAAACTAAAAGTGTTTTTTAATATCACTCTTGAGATTTCATTAATATAATTGCTATCAAATTTTGAGTTTGATAAGTATTTATTAGTTAATTTTCAATGAAGTTATTGCAAAGTTCTTATTGACATACTGAAAGAAAAATAACTATAACATTTAGATGGTATAACATTTTTAAATCTAAAAGTTGTGTCACATTCTATGCTTCACCTAGTATATGAAAAATAAAATAAAAATAAAATTTTCTATTAGTTAAGGTGGTTAGACATTGGAGTTTTTTTTCCAAAAAAGTTTTCTTAGAAAATTCATATTTAATTATTTATTTGGAATAAAAATACCAAAAAAAATGTGTCACATCCAAGCATGAGTCTAATTTTTATATCTATAATTATATTTAAAAAAATATTATCATTTGGTTTTGATTAAGGTTGTCAATGTACACTTACTTTTAATTTTTGCCCTAAAATTTTTGTAGTACTACATTAAAATCCAAACTTTTGACCAATCAATTATTTTTTTGTCATGATAAGGCCTAGTAGTTTAGAAACTTCATTCAATTTCCTACAGATTATTTTCTTACAAATTTTTGGTATAAAGTCCATAACCACTCTAAAATTATGTGTGAAGTTGACATAACCCTAATTTGTTGATTTTTCACTGCCACTTAAGGCCATAGTTTGGTACACCATGATCGTGCACATACCCAAAAAGGAATGTTGATTCTGATTAAAATGCAAAAGAACATGATAAAATTAATATTGGAACCGAAGAAGATCCTAGATGAATTTCTATTGGTAAGACCTATTTTGAGAGGGAGAAAGATAGGTTGACTAAGCTTCTTAAAGAATTTTGGAAATGCAGATTTCGTCCATCATATACCTTTGAAACTAGAGGCAACCACTTTCAAGAAAAAGCTCAAAAATTATAATCCTAAAGTATTTGAACCCATTTTGAGATAAGTGGAGAAAATGTTAAAGGCTCACATAATATAACCAATTCATCATTCAACATGGATAGCAAACATTGTCCCCATGAGAAAGAAAAATGGTGAAATGAGGATTTGCGTGGACTTCAATAATCTAAACCAAGCAAGCCTTAACAACAACTATGCACTTCCCACTATGGATCATATTTTGAAAACAGTTGCTGGATTCAAGGTCATGTCAATGCTAGATGGCTATTTGGGATAAAACCAAATCAGTGTTACGCTAGAATATCAACACAAAATAGACTTCATTACTCCATGGGGCACCTTTTCTTATAACTGGATGCCATTCAATTTGATTAATGTAGGAGCAACCTTTCAAAGAGAAATGAATTCATCCTTTAAGGATTTGAGGGAGAGGATAATCGTGATATATCTTGATGATTTGACTATTTACTCTAAGAGAATAAAACACCATTTAAGGGATTTAGAAAAGGTGCTTGATAGGTCTAGGCAACATTGTATATCTCTAAATCCTAAAACATCTATATTCTTTGTGGAAGAAGGCAAACTACTTGGACATATTGTCTCAAGGGATGGCATAAAGATTGATCCAAAAAGAGTATAGGCAATACAGAAATTGGCTTTACCCACCAACAAGAGCAATTTGAAATCCTTTGGTCAAATCAACTTTTTAAGAAGTTTTGTTCCTAAATTCTCCAAAAAGGTGAGACATATTTTAGATATGATGAGTGAGAAACATCCCTTTAGATGGAAAGAAGAAGGTAAAACAGCTTTTGAAGACATTAAAATAGCTATTTCAAATGCTTATATGCTAGTGAGCCTAAATTTTGGAAAAGATTTCATCATTTACTACTGTGCTTCAAAGCATTCCTTATTTAGCATTTTGACTCAAAAGGATGACAAAGATAATGAAGCCCCAATTGCCTTCATGAGCATCCCACTAAAAAAGCAAGAGTTGAACTATACTCAAATAGAGAAACATGCATTTGCTATGGTGAAAGCATTGAAGCAAGTCAAGTATTACATTTTACACTCTCATTCAATTGTATACGCGCCAGAAAAAATAATTAAAAGTATATTAACTCGGTAAGAACTTTGGATGAATAAAATATTTGTATGGGTGACTAAATTTTAGGAATATGACTTAACCATTAGGCCTACTTCCCTGGTGAGAAAGTGTGGTTTATGAAAATTGATAGCTAAGAGCAAAGATTCATTTTTGATGATGCTAGAAAAATGCCTACTATTTTATTGGTCATCCTTATAGACCCTTGGTTCTCCAATATCGCATATCTTCTGACATATGGTGAATGTCCCTTGAATATGAGTTACAAAGAAAGGAAAAATCTTAGATTGAAGGCTACTAAGTATGTGATTTCAAATAGTGTTCTATATAAAAGGGGAATTGATAGAACCCTTTTAAGGTGTGTATATGTAGAACAACAAGAAAATTTGTATAAGGCATATCATTCAGATGTCTGTGGAGGACATTTCTCATCTATAGTAACTACTTTCAAAATTCTCAGGAACTGCTTCTACTAGCCTGGTATGTTTAAGAACACTTATAAATTTGTTAAGAATTGTGAGAAATGTCCTTAAATCCTCCATCAAGTGCTTGGCATATACATACATACATACATACATACATACATACATACATACATACATACATACATACATACATATATATATATATATATATATATATATATATATATAAACAGCTATTGATTATTTCACCAAATGGGTGGAGGCTATTCTAACTAAAAAGCCAACTCCTAGGTAGTATGTGATTTCTTGATGGAACATATTTTTGTTAGAATTGAGGTTCCTCAACAGATAGTTTTAGACAATGCAACCTACTTTTCATCTGAAGATATCTCCCTTTTTTGCTATAAACATGGCATATCACTAGTCCATTCTTTAGACTATTTCCCACAAGGGAATGGATAGGTAGAGTCTAGAAATAAAAACTTGATAGCTATAACCAAAATACTAGTGTCTGATTATCCCTAAGACTAGCATAAGAAGATTTATGAATCATTATGGGTTGACCGGATCATCCCAAAAAGATCTATTGGTATGGCTCTATTTGAATTGGTGTATGGAATTAGAGCTCAAGTATCACTGCCCCTAGAGCTATCTGCTACTAAACTACAATTTTTTGTTGAGGATAAGTTCTTTAAGGATTCATTGGAGAAAATAATAATGTACCTACATAAGCTGGAAGAGGAAAGGAATAAGCTAGTTGATCACATCATTAAGCATTAGATGAGGGTAAAGTAGATCTTTGATAGAAATGCTAGACCACATGGTTTCCTCAAAAATGATAAAGTGCTTCTCTGGGATAAAAGGAGAGAACCAAAGAGTGCACATGGAAAATTTAAATCTCTCTAGAATGGTACATTAATTAGTTCAAAAGTTTTTGGCCATTACTTATAATAGGTAGGACTTGAAGTTAATCAAGTTTTGAGTTTTGACATCCCCTGTCATGGACATAGCCTTTTGTTTTGTTTTCTATTTTTCTTTCCTATCATTTTCCTTTGTGTTAGTTTAGGTTTGTTCATGCTTCTAGTTTTTTGAGTTCTCTATATGCTCCACATACATAGTCCCTAATTAGGGCCCATGTTAGTAATTCTTTGAGTCACCATTTTATTTCAAAGGTCTTTCCTTCATTTTTTCCCATCCATTTATTGAAATCTTTCCCTTGTCACTCTACATAATCACTTTCTCCTGAAGTGATTATTTGAGTCCCTTTTTCCCCCAGTTGATATCTCTTCCCTCGAACCACTTTGAACCACTTTGAACCTTCACCTTCTCATGAAGTGATTATTTGAGTCCCTATTCCCCCCAGTCGATATCTATTCCCTCGAACCACTTTGAACCACTTTGAACCTTGGTTCAAAGTGATTCAAAGTAATTCAACCAAAGGTTTTTTAGTGAAAATTTTTTTGGCAAGTGATATGCATCAACATGGTAGAGTTTTCTTTTGAATCACTTTGAACCACTTCAAACCTCACCTCAAACTAGTTCAAAGTTGTTCAACAATAGAGGTGTTTTGGCAATATTAAATCCTAGTGTATGGTGTGCCATCATCCTGCAAGGCAATTGATGGTCATGTTAGAGAATAATGAATGAAAGGACATTTCTATTCCCAATGTGGAAAGTCATCATTATGGGAAAAGTGGGAAATCTTCAGCTAGAAAAGAGATTGGATGTCATATTAAAATTAATCATTACCAATACACTTGAAAAGGAAATTATTAAATGGAAAGTTTAGGCAACAAGACTTTTGAGAGTGTGAATGTTAACAAGGAGTGATGTGTCATTAATGACTTATAATGATCCTATACTTCTACATGTAAGTATTTTGCCCTTAAAACTTGGTCAGCTTCCTTTTTCTATTTGTCATGCGAATAACTGAAAGTGTGGAGAAGAAGCTATTAAAGGAGATAGAGAAAATCATTGATTTTTCCATAGAATATAGGTGAGAACTTAGCAATTCTTATTTTGTTTTACAAATCTCTATATTTTTTTAGCATTATCTATTTGAGGCCTTGTTGTTTGATTAAGAATAAGGTCTATATTGCATTTCTTTAGTAATGTCTCAAGTTTAGAATGTAGAAAGCTAGTAATTTGTGATATGAATTTGGAGGGAGTTAAGTTGGAGAATTTAGAGGAAAATTTTCTTGAATATGCTAATGAGGTGAATGGGTGTATGAAAATCCTAACCAATGGGTTAATTGAGGTTGCTACTTACCCCCAACCTTTGTGAGTCCTAAACTTCTTCAAGTTTGTATTGATCACTATGATGTTAGAAGCAAGAGTATTGTAATTAAAAATGGAAACACAATACTCTCAATTTAAAGAGACACTATTGCCTTTGTACTTCATTTTTGAGAGAGTACCTTTCCTACATTTTCCCCCATTCAAGCCTAGGCCAAATATCAAGAAACCCCAAACCAATTTCGCAATACCCTAGCTAGGAAAAGGATTGAGACCATCTATGGTGGAGGTTCTAGGTTAGCCAAGGTCATCACAAAAGATCATCATAAACATCATATCCATGACCTTTTGGTGTTATTGCATAGAGTCAAAGGTTTAGCTGAAGTGTTTATTTTTGGAGAATGGATGTATCGGTACATAGAAATTATCTTGAAGGGTGAACAATGGATGGATTAGGGAGAGATTATTGCTAGCTCATTGAGGGTTCAACTCAAATGTGCTAAGGAATCTCGGAAGGATTTTTATATGGCTTCCTATTTAACTTACTACATTGCCTATACTTGTGATCTTACCTATCTTCCTCATGGAGTATGGAGTGAAAAAATAATAGTTTTTTAGTATTGGCCTCTTCTACATAAAGATAGAGTCCTTGAAGATTTTAGGAAAGTTCATGATGTATTGATGGAGAATGTTTTTGTGTCTTTGAAGAATATGCCAATGCCTAGGTTGTCTCCTAAAGCCCAATGGTTAGTTCAACAATATGGAAGCCATTTCTTATAGTTTCCTAGGTTCACATACTTGAGGATAGGTGGATTGAAAGATGAACCTATAATGTTCCCATGGTATTCTTTGGATTGTTTTGTTTTGGCTGAGATATGTATGCAACTTTTCTCTATTATAAAGAATAATTTACCACAAGATGATTGGGAAACAAATTTCCCTATCAAGATGTGTCTGTTGGATTGTAGTGGCATGATCAATGCTTCTATCATTGGGATTAATTTTCTTGCATTCCATTTTGGCTCTTATAATAGCAGGAGGAGTTTTGATAGTAAAGGGTATGCAGTCTAGATTCTTGATCATGAAGTTCACCTGTCGATAACTCCACAATTGGAAGATCTATGGAAAGATTGTAGGGGTGAAGTTGAAGTGTTGAGAAAACATCATTCAAGGCTAACTTTGTAGCAAACTAATTCCTTCAGGTTGAAATTCAAAATAGAGTGAGTGGTTGAGGATGGCTCGGATATAATTGAGCCTAGCGAGGAAGAATCTAGTGAATTGAAGTCTTTGGCTGTTGACTGGAATAAGGATGAAGAAGATGATATCAATCTAGGGGCTAGATTTATACTTACCTTCAAAGATGACTGGTTAAAGAAAAGGAGCAAAGTAATCATCAATGAACCCTCTTCAGGGGTGGTTTCTTTTCCTAAACCATCTCTATCTGATGTCCCACCTTCTCCTATTGTAAGTAGTATATTCGCTTAGGATAAATAGAAGAAGATGCCCCTTCTTTTGCAAACTATGGCTCCAAGGACTAGATCTCAGTCTAAGTCTAAAGCCCTAAGGAAACATAAATTTTATAAGGAGAGAATGTAAACTCAGGGGTACGATTCGAATGATGGCCTCAATTTCTCAGATGGTACAGACGGTAGTGTTCAGTTCATCGAGGCTCTTAAGGTAGATCAGCCCAGATTCCTTACTCCTACTAGAGATTCATAGGCGATGTCCACGAGCCCTACTATTCCTTCTTGGATACCAAATACAATAAAAAAGAAAAGGAATTTGCAACTAGTTTCCACACCGATGAAAGACATCATCACTAAATATGTGGCTAGGGGTTCAAAAGTAAAGAAGTTGAAGATAGATGCTCACCTTACCAAAGATCAAGTAACAGGAAAAATCAGTTTTGAAATAGCTACCTACATGTAGAAAGAGTCCAAGGATATTGATGATGAAGGTTTTAGGGTTACCTTTGTTGAACTGGGGACCATTAATAGGAGCATCGGTAACCACGTCTTTAAATTCTTTTCTAATCATATGTTGACACAATTTAAGAAAGGTAACAAAGAAAAAAGGGAACTAAAAGGCATGGTAATGACAATCGCTACATAAATCAACTACTTAATGAACCTTGGTGCATTGCTTATTATTCAAGTTCCATAGCCCTTTGATCCTAATTTGGTAGGAAGCCAACAATTGATGAAGCAGATGCAAAAGGGGAAGCTATTAGCTGAAGCTGTGAAGGACTGGGTGGACATCATCATAAAAGAAGGTAATAAATTTATTTCAGAATTTACTAACATTTAGGTCCTCAAGTTCCTAAATGAGAACCCAATGAAAAATGTGGATCCCTACATGTTGTTCATTATGAAGAACAATATTGGCCAGAAGGAGCCAGTTTACAAGGAGACAATTAAAGTCATGTCGAGCATAGGAACTAAAATTATTAAAATGCATGAAGAACTCCTTAAGCATATGAAGGTAGTTAATCCTATAGGGATCCTATAGTTCAATGATAGGAACATGGATGCAGATACACTCACAAAGAGCTTCAATGGAGCCATGCTAAAAATTAGGGATGGTGAATGGCCAAGTGCCAATGATTTCACTACATTGGCAAGTATTGAATCAATGTTGTGTCTCAACAAGAACATGATGCCACATCAGAGTTTAAAGATAAAGGAATTCAAATGGTAGAAGGACGCATGTAGAGATTGATTTCTAAGCTTCAAGAATCCACACTCCCATGTGATGAAGGAGTTTATGAATACTTTCTAAAGCTAGAAATTAGTACATTAGACCATTGGCGAGGAGGAGAAAACTGGTGATGATGCTTGAATTGAACTATCACTTTTAGTTACTTTTTGGCATTTTTTTTAAATAACTGCTTTCTTTTTTTGTAACTATTTCTTGTGTTAACCGAAATGACTGGGTTTTGATCAAGGCCATTAAGATTTGTACAGAAAACTATAAATTTTGGGGCAATGCATTGGTTTAAGGTTAGCAATAGATAGTTAGAAATAAGTAGCTAGAAACTCTGATAAGTAAAAACTTTTATAGAGTAATTAAACGATAGTATATGGATGTTTCTCTTTTGAATCACTATTTTCATGTAGATGGTTTAACATATATATATGTATATATGTGTGTGTGTGTGTGTATATATACATATGTATATATATAGATGTATATATATATGTATATGTATGTATATATATATGTATGTATATATATACATATATATACATATGTATACATGTATGTACATATATATATATGTATACATGTATATACATATATATATGTATACATGTATGTACATGTATACATATACATATGTATATACACGTATACATATGTATATATATGTATGTATATACATACATACATACATACATACATACATACATATATATATATATATATATATCATCTTGAATTCAACTTGGAAACTTGGTGTTCAATGTGTTTAGACCACTGTTGTTTTGTGAACTCCGGTTTATTGGTTTGAGATATTTGATTGATGTACTTACTATAAGTTCATTTCAATTAAGATGTTTGAATGATTGATATCAATTTATGGTGTTATTCATTCTTTGAATTACATGTTTTGTGGAAGTATGGTTTGATAGATGTTTATTTTTGTTTGTGTTGATTCTCACCTCATTACCAAAGAGTAATTGAGAGATCCTTATGCACTTTCTGGTAAAAGTGCAAAGATAATTTCAAATTCATTGTAAATTTAATAAGGGATATGTACCTTTAAAAATTAGAGAGAAGATATAATAACATGAGATTTTCTCCACCGTTGTGGACATATTGTAATTTTTGAACCTTGGGCATAGAGTGAATTTATTAAATAGTTGAAAGGACAATCTATTCAGCAACATTATCCTAAGAAGTAGATTAAAGAGGTTGAACAAATATTGGATCAGAGAGTTAGAAAAAGCACAAGAGGAAAATATTACTATGAATATTTGGTAATGTAGAAGAACAAATCAGTTGAAAATGTTACATGGATTTCTCAATCTGAGCTGGATTAAGCTCAAGTTATCACATCTCAATAATTTAGGAGAATTATTTATTTCTACCCTAGATGTCCACTATAGGAGCTTCTTGAGTTGACATGTTATTCTACTCATTTGTGTTCATTTTTCTAGTTGTTTTCAAGTTGCAATAATTGTCGAGTTACAACAATTGCTGAGTTCCAATAATTTTGTAGTATCAGTCGAGTTGTGTTAATCTTCTAGTTAGCATGTTATCCCATTTCACTATGTAGTGCGTGCCAAGCTCTATAGTGTGTGCTGAGATATCTAGTATATGTTGAGATATCTAGTGTGTGTCAAGTTATCTAGTATTGGCCAAGTGTTTCTTCATATATTGAGTGAGCCTATTATTTGATGATGCTCGATTCCTTCTTTAGCCGATTTGTCTGTGTTTTGGTTCTTAGTGGGAGCCGACTTGCATGTTTAATTTCAATCATGAATTTAATGATACCAACTTGTCATGGAATGTGTGCAGACCATTTTATGGTTGACCTTTGTGTGATGTAATGTTCTAGAATCTTCTATAATCCATTTTGGAAAGTATAAATAGGGTGTTTAGGCTTAGGTTAGAGGCAGAGAAGTTGTAGAGAAGTTATAGAGAGGTTGGAGAAAAACTTAGAGGACTGAGAAAGTTTGATGCATATGTGTCTTGAAATGCAAGTTTGAAGTTGGATCATGGATTTTGAATGTTTTTTGTATATTGTCATAACCTAGAAGGCCTTATAGCTTGGCATGTATCTTGATTAC
Organism: Cupressus sempervirens; assembly: GCA_028749045.1. Taxonomy (NCBI): domain Eukaryota; kingdom Viridiplantae; phylum Streptophyta; class Pinopsida; order Cupressales; family Cupressaceae; genus Cupressus; species Cupressus sempervirens. Next base: position 236,254,203 of record CM053791.1, read on the forward strand.
TTGAAATTCAATAATAGTGTTTCATTCTCTCTCTTTGGTGCTTCTCTCTTTAAGTGTTTTCTTCAGATGTGTTAACTTTGCAAAGTGGTTTGGATTGTTGGAATCTCTCAAAAACTAAATTGAACAAGGTAATGCTAATGCTGAGCATCAACAAGAGGAGAGGGAGTGTTAGGAAAAATTGAAGAGCCTCATAAATTGGGAGGAAATCTTCTAGCAACAAAGATCTAAGGTGTAGTGATTGGAGAAGGGTGACCAAAATATGACCTTCTTGCATAGATCGTTGTCAAGGAGAAAAAAGAGAAACACCATTAACCTTTTGGTGGCTAATAGTGGATAGGAGATAAAAGAGGTGGAGAACATAGAAGGTAAAGCTAATAACTACTTCCAGGAAATCTTCAACTCCCCTATTGTCTAGGTCAACAACAACTTGCAAAATGATATTTTGATGTCATTTAATCTAGTGGTAAATAGCAAAATGAATGAGGACATGAGTAGTAAGGATAAGGAGGAGGACATCAAAAAGGTAGTGTTCAACATGAATCACTACAAAGTCATTGGTCCTGATGGGTTTCCCCTAACTTTTTTTTAGGAATTGTTGGATATTGTTAAGTACGATGTGATCCATGCTACTAAGGACTTTGTTAGAATGGGAAAACTATTGAAGGAACTCAATCAAACTTTCATTGTTCTTATCTCTAAGATGAATGATCCTAGATGTCTCGAAGACTTTAGACCCATTAGTGTTTGCAACACAATTTATAAAGTCCTTGCAAAGATCATGGTAGATTTCTTGAAGCACCTTCTTCATAAGTTTATAGGACCCTACTAGAATGGTTTTGTGCCAGGGAGGTAGATTATTGATGTAGTCATAACCACACATGAGGTAATTCATTCTATGTAAAGGAGGAAGAACCCAGGTATGGCAATTAAACTAGACATTTCTGAAGCTTATGATAGGGTCAAAAGTGATTTTTTTTTCTATTCTCTCTAAACTTGGCTTCAATGACAATTATATCAGAATTATCAAAAATGTGATGAACACTATCACATTTTTGGTGCTTTTTAATGGGGATCCTAGTAGTTTCTTCTCTTCTTCTCAAGGTCTTTGTCAAGGAGACCCGCTATCACCTTACCTACTCATCATTGTGGCAAAAGTTCTTAGTAGAAATTTAGTCCCCATGACTAACTCTAGCATAATTAAAGGATTTAAACATGTGTCCTTATGCTCACCAAAAACTATCCAAAAATTTGTTGATCAACACCTTTTTATTTGGAATCTCTTATGTTCATGAAGCTAGGGAGTGGTAAACTATCCTAAATTAGTATGTAATGCTTTTTGGGCAATGCATAAATTATCAGAAAAGTAAAGTTTATTTTTTCAACACTAATGCTAGTCTAAGAGAAAAGGTGATCAAAATCATAGAATGTTAGGAGTTGTTTCTCCCAAATACATATCTTGGTTTATCACTTATAATTAAAGAATTATGCAATCATTACTTGAATGGCCAGGTTGAACGCTTCCAAAGAAATCTAGTGGGTTAACAATGAAAGATTTTGAGTATCGAGGGGAAACTCCAACTTCTATAAGATTATTTGTAGGGAATCCTAGTGTACTTTGCCTCTATTTTTAAACTCCCTAGTAGATTTAGAGACATTCCTAAAATAATTCAATGTAATTTCTTATGGTCTAGCATTAAAGTGAATTCTTGGATGAGCTTGCTGAGTTGGGATAAAGTCTGTAACCATAAGGCCCTTGGAGATTTTAATATAAGAAGGATAAGACATATGCTTAAGGCCCTCCTAACCAAGATTGGCTAGAGATTGTTGAATTCTTATCAAAGTTGGTGCAAAATTGTGAAGGCCAAGCACCTAGGAGGAGAATAGTTATATCACTTTCTAGGAACCCATGCTCTCCCCCTAGGTTCTAAAATTTGGAAAAATGTGGTGCACACTTCAAAATTGTTGAAGATGGGCTATCATTGGATTGTGGGAATGGAAACACAATTTATTTTGTGAAAACAATTGGCTCCAAGATAACCCCCTCATGCACAATAAGTTCCAACCCTTGTGTGAGACCTGTACTCATGATTATGGTTCTCTGACTCAAAGCTATATCAACCTAAATCATCAATGGATTAGAATTTAGAACTAGGAGCTTATTGGGTTTGGCCTTTCCCTAGAACTCCAAAACCTCCTTCAGAGTTATAGGATCCCTTTCAACATAGTCGATGACTCCTTGGTTTGGAAACTTACCCCCTTGGGTGATTTCATGATGAAGTCAGCCTACCTTTGTTGTCTTAGGGAAGGGGTGGACTAGGGAGATTGGAGAAAGGTCTGGCACCCGTGGATCCTAGCAAATATAAATTTCTTTTGGTGGATGGCCTTACATGGGTCTATTCTCATGATGCATAACCTTCAAAGGAGAGGATGTAAGCTAGCTAACTAAATTGTCTTATGTTATTAGGATATAGAATCTATCCCACACCTTCTTATCCACTATCCTTTTGCCTCAGATGTATGGAGGGGGGTCCTTGCCTTGTGGGAAGTATAGTGGTGTGCTGATGAAATCTTGCATCAGTTTGTTCACTGTGATGGTCCATATTTCCACCCTTTTTAAAAATATCTATGGATCGTAATCCCACTATATGTTTCATGAAAAATTTGGAAGGAGTGGAATAACAAAATATTCAAAGAAAAAGTGACTACCAGTCCGATGGTGACCCAATAGGTTATTAGACTTCTAAAATAATGTAGTAGGATCTAGCAATGGAAGACCCCCCCCCCCCCCCCAAAAAACTCTCTGAATCCCTAAAGAAAATATAATAAGAAGTGGGCTTCTGCTTGGGACTTAGGCCCAAAGGTAACATAGTTTGGCAATTCCAAACCTAAGGCTAGAAGTAGAAAGGTGTGGCACACCCCACCGCACCGCCCACCTACCCTCCCCCCCCAAAGTCTTGGATAAAACTCAATGTTGATGGTTTTGCCATGGTGGGGAGTACTACAATTAGGGCTATCTTCCACAATTGTATGGGGAAAACAATGATTGCCTCTATGAAAAATATGGAAAAAGCTCAAACAATGAAGTGGAAGCCTTGGCACTTCTATGGGGAATAAAAAATTTTAGAAAATGAGGAATAAATATGTTAGCCATTCAAGGGAATTTAATATTAATTATTAAAGTTGTTAAAGGTGAAGGTAGTAGTAGCTGGTCAATCAAATGAATTATTGATGAAATTCACAAGTTGATGGAGGGATGCCAAGGGATCCATGTGTTCCAAACTTATCATTAAGATAATGGGATGGTGAATGAGTAGGCAAAATTTGGCCATAATATCACACGGTTAATCAAATGGGATGATGTCAACCAAATTTCATCGTTAGCTCAATTGTTGAAGGAACATTAGTGTACTTCTAAAAATGTTGCTTTATGAATCACAAAAGGTGGTACATCTTTAAGTTTTCATTAGGGAGGAAAGAAAGGATTGCATGAGGATTCACTTTTATGATCCTCTTGTCAAGAGCTTTAATTATTTCCATAAAACGATAAATAGAGTGAATTTTCCTAGATATAAAAAATGGGCTAAAAATACAATAAAGACACCTTAATAAAATTGCACTCAACTATAGCTAGCAATAGGTGATTACAGAAGGAAAAGGACATGTAACATGTGCCATTGAGTGAGGTTTTTTGGTTTTTGGGAAACCTTGTAGTCTTATGATGGTTTTCTACTTCCTTTACATTTTCAACTTGGGTGTTTTTTATTTAACCTCTAGTGACTACCAAACCTAAAACAAGGCAATTTTAGAGAATCTTGAGGAGTTAGTAGTTGAGATAGGCAAAGGTATGGGCACTAGTTTTCAAATTGAACCTATGGGAGTGGAGGCTTGCATTCGTAAGAGTGAAGATGTGATGGTTTATTTGCAGGAGGGTGGCTTATAATTGTTTATGGAAGGGATGAAAAAGCATGATGAAAGTATCTCAATGCAGTTCTTCAACTCATAGAATGACATAAAATTGGATATCAATGGGATATGTTTTGAAATCATGGAAGAGATTACTGCTAAGGTTGGAGGGTTTACCCTAGGAGCCAAGAACTGGCACAAGCAAGCCAAGGTGAATGATGAAACTAGTCCGCGGAAGTTCTTTAAGTGTGATGAGGAACTGGTTCAAATGTGTGACTGGTTCTCTAGAGAACATCTTCCTAAGCCCTCAGATGTTACTGTCTATTCCATCATGAGATAAATTACTCCCAAGGATCACTTTTAGGTACTTTATTACTACCATTTCCCTATTCTCAACCACTTCAGAAACCTAGATTAGATTTCCTTTCTGTTTCTCTTTCTAAATTATATGGAAGATAATATCTATAAGGATAGGAAAAAGGAAGAGGAGGGTAAACCATTTTATGTCATCCAAAAATGTTTCATGAATAAACTATATATCTACCACCTTTCCCTAAAACTACAACTTTTGGTCAACCCACTAGGAACTGTCACTCCCCAAATTTTGTTGTAGTCTTGCCCTGGTTCTAGGAACAAAAAACCAAGAAAAGCCCTATCCTTGAGGAAGATATTAGCCTCATTGATTTTGATGCAGACATGAGGAAGAGCAAGTATCATGCTTAGAGAACTAGCAAACATCTTCAATTGGAGAAATTCAACTCCCCCCCCAAACAAGATTTTAGCTATAAGTCTACCACGAGTGACATAAAACCCATCAAGAGGAAGACACCTCACCAAGAAATTGGGAAGAAATCCATCTCCATACCTCTTGGTCCCTCTCACATTTATGATACCCTTGATGTTACCCCTTTTCCAAATAGAATTGGGGGGTAGGAAATCACCTCCCCCATGTAATGTACTCCCAAAGGTGGGGGTAAATAGGGAAGCATAGCCCTGTCCAGAGTCAAAAGAAGGTTCGGATGGATAGGCCAGAGCTTTCAATGAAGGAGATGGAAGACAATCACATTGACATCTACCAAAAATTTAACACTTTGGTAGAATTTTGCACTAAATTTATGCATTGTTCTGCCACTACCCTTTATTTCCTCTAGGTGAGCAAGGATGAGAAAGACTTGGGCAAGGAGAGTGAGACTACCTGCTCCATCGATGGCTTCTTGGTAGAGGAATACATGAAAATGTAGACAAACCTGTCAAAGAGGAGGAAGTGGATGTGAATAGGATTGAGTGTAGGGAGAAGAAGGATGAGACACCTAGAAAGAGTGAGTGAAGCTAGCCCTAGTTATGGTTTTACTTTTTGTTTTTATGTTGTTAATCACCTTGAACTAGATGCTCTACAGGATTTTACTTATATTTATATATATGTTTAAGTGTTGGGCTAATAATAGTAATTTTATTTTATTTTTTTGAAAAAGGGGTAAAAATTTATTCAGAAAAGACCAATTAAAAAGGCCTTAGGCCCAATCTACCAAACCACACTCAAAAGCCTTTAAGATCTATCCTTCTCCACTAAAAGCTCAAAAATCCCCACACAATCAATAGGAAGATCATCTCTATCAGAAATATCCCAACCTGCTCCCTTCTCCGAAGCCCATTTAGCCAAGACGTCAGCAACTCCATTCCATTCCCTGGGAATATGACAAAAGGAGATCTCATCCACAAAGCTTCTCAAGTGAATAATCTCTCTAACAAGAGAGGCAATATGCCAGTTACAGTCATCTATTCTCTAATTACTAATCATGTCCACAACAATCTGAGAGTCTGATTTGCACACAATTCTCCTCCATCCAAGAGAACAAGCCCACACCAAAGCCACCTTAATGGCCAAGGCTTCCATCACATTATTGGAATGAACTCCTTTATGAACAGAGAAAATGAAATCAACCTTGCCATTCCCATCTCTCCCGATTCCTTCTACACCCACTTGTCCAGGATTACCCCGAGAGGAGCCATCAGTGTTGATTTTTAGGACATTATCTGGTGGAGGTCTCCATCTACCCATCCTGCTCACTTTTCTTTTTAGTGGCTGAAGTTTCTTACTACTTCTACTTCCCAAACCTTTGTCCACCAATCCCAAATTCATAACAATCCTGGAATCAATAGGATCCACTGGCTCTGTCATATCACATTTAGCATAGATGGTCTCTTGAAGCCTGCTTAAGATCAACTGCCATAGTTTAGTGACTCCTAAGCTGGAGTTACAGAAGATCTGGCAATTACACTCCAGCAAAGATTCCAAATAATGAAAGAAGGTCCAACAACCTAGGCCACTCGGAGGAATGAAGTTCTTGCATGGGGTCTACCAAGACTATCCCAAAACTCAATAAGAGATGCAACATGAATGCATCCATGACACCATGCTTTCCACCACTTATGCCAAATTTCTCTAGAGAGAGGGCATAAGAAGAATAAATGAGAAACATCCTCTCTATGCAACCTATAGAGGGGATAGAAAGAAGGACCTTGAAACCCTCTTTTTTGGAGGTTATCCCAAGTAAGACATTTTTTTTGAGCAACCAACCAAAGAAAAAAATTACATTTAGGCCATGAGAACCTATTCCAAACTTTCCTCCACCAGGAAATTTCCTGAAATTCATTACATTGACTATCTAGTCGAGCATATCCTTGGGCCACACTGAAAATACCTTTAGGGCTGGGACCCCAAGCTAGGATTTCTTTGTCCATAGAAGAGCTGCACAGCCTAACTCAGAGAAGATTGGCCAGTTTCGCCCAAATTTTTGAAGAGCCCCCGAGGGCCAATCCTAAGGATCCTTCCAATTAGCCACAACCATCGAGCCACACCTCCTCAAAGTTTTGAAGTGAACTACTTTGGTCCATCTTGCAGCTGAAAAAATTTGATATAGAGGCTAAAGGTGTGGATAGCTGGAGAGAATGGGAGGATAGCCATCCCAGGAGTCATGCTAGAAAAGCACACAAGATCCTTTATTACATATCCAAAAGAGGTCGTCTTTGATCAGAGGAGCTCCTCTTTTAAGAGTTTTCCAAATAAAGGATCCCTTACCATCCTGCTCTAGTCTAGGAATATCCTGAAGTTCTCCTCTTGGGAAGTACTTATAAGCTAGAATCTTAGCCCAATCTCGATCTTGATTCTTACACCACCGCCAATATAACTTTGCTGCCAAAGCCTTGACACCAAGAGCCATACATTTAAGGCCTAATCCTCCAAAAAATTTAGGCAGGCAAACAATGTCCCATTTGACCAAGCACCATTTAGAAGATAGGAGATTTCTTGTCCAAAGGAATTTTTGTGATAGAGCATCAAAGTCTTTAATAACTCAATTGGGAGGAGTTTGCACAAGACACCTATAAATAGAAAGAGCTTGAATCATAGTCTTGAGAAGGATGACCCTACCAGCAGAAGAGAGCCATCTATGAGTCCAATGACTCACCTTGCTATGAAATTTTTCCAATAGACCTTGCCAATACTCTTTCAGTTGAGCCCCAATGGATAGAGGAACTCCTAGATAAATCAATGGAAGGGATCCAACCTAAACTTGAGAATTCAAGAAATCCTGACCTGAATCGCCTGAGGAGTATTAAAGAAATAAATAGATGAGTTACCTTCGTTAATCTATTGTCTAGAGGCTTTCAAATAAGTGTCCAAAATCATTCTGAAGTTCCTTGCTTCATTAATGGTAGCCAAACCCATCAATCCAGTATCATCCACAAACTGGAGGTGCATATATGCTAGAATATTATTGTGCCACTTCCACCCCTAAACAAATCCCTGCTCAGCTTGAGATTTTATAAATCTGCCCAAAGCCTTTACCATAATGATAAATAGATATGGAGAGATAGGATCTCCCTATCGAAGCCCCTGAGAAGTAGAGAATAGATTAGTCAGTTATCCATTAATAAGAATAGAAAAGGATGTGGAAGTCAAACAGCTGAGAACCCAATCCACCCATTCCATGTCAAATCCAAAAACAAGAAGCACCTATTTCAGGAACTCCCAACTAACTCGGTTGTAAGCTTTAGTTAAATCCAGCTTAATAAACATAGCTTTTTCCTTGGACGTAGCCATAGAATGAATAACCGCTAAAGCAATAACCACACCATCCAGAATCTGTCTACCACTAACATAGCCTACCTGCTCCTTGGATATCAAAGAGGCTAGGAAAGGCTTAAGCCTTTCAGCAATTAATTTGGTGATAATTTTGTATGTGACATTACATAAAGCAATAGGTCTGAATTGATCCAACCTATTAGCCCCATCAATCTTGGGGATGAGAGTCAGGAAAGTAGCATTCAAAGATTTGAGCATTTTTTTATTATGATATGATTCCTGAACAACATCTAGAAGATCAAATTTAATAATTTCCCAAAACTCTTGGAAAAATTCAATGGGAAATCCATCTGGGCCCTAGGCTTTACCTTTCTTCATAGAAAATGCCACCTTTTCCAGCTCCTCAAGTGTAACAGGTTTAAACAGATCTTTGTTCATACTGCCAAAGACAAGATGGGGAATACATTCTAAAATAGTCCTTCTCTCAATCAACGAAAGAGGTTCCTCCTTTGAGAAGAGTTGAGAGAAGTAATTAGTGGCTTCTAAATAAATTGCCTCCTTGGAAAAGAGATGATATTTGGAAGAAGAAACAAGAGAAGTAATGGAGTTTCCAAACCTGCGAGCTTTAACAGTGTTGTGGAAGAAAGCAGTGTTTCTATCTCCCTCCTGCAGCCAATCTACCCAAGATTTTTGCTTCCAAAATATTTCCTCTCGAAGCTCCCATTCTTCAACCTCTTTTAAAGATGAGGATTCTTCAAATACTAAATATAGAGTCATTCCATGGTCCCTGATCTGATGAGTGATACCATCTAGCCTGTCTTGGGCATCTTTTAAATTCTCTTGAAGGTTTCCAAAGCACTGATTATTCCATTGTTTCAGCCTGAATTTCACATGTTGAAGGTGCTTCTCAAAGGTGAAAATGGAAGTACCATGAGGAGGCATGCCCTCATACCACCAGGCTATCATAAGATTCTAAAGGGAAGGATCTCTCAACCACATTAGCTGGAACTTGAAGGAGGGATACTTAGCAGTCTTGAAAGGAGTGATAAAGAGCCTGATAGGCTAGTGGTTAGAGCCTCTCCAGTCAAGAATATCAGAATTGGTAGACCATCTAATATTCATCCAAAAACAAGACACCAAGAACATATCAAGCCTTTCCAAGATAGCTTCCATCCCACTCCTTCTGTTATTCCAGGTGAACATGCCAGAACCAGGCTTAACATCAATAAGATTCAAAGAGCTAATATTATCTCTAAGAATACTAGAAGAAGGACCCAATCGAGAAGACCCACCTCTCTTTTCCTCAAGACTAGTAACAGCATTAAAATCTCTGGCAACAATCTAAGGAAGGAAAGGATCTAAAGATCAAACTAATATAATATGTGACCACAAAAAAGATTTGCCTGCCAAATCATTAGGAGCATAAAGATTGGAGAACAAGCACCTTTCACCTGTCTCAAAGTGAGAAGCCATAAATGAGATGGAAGACCTGCTCACAATCCACCACAAGGGAGTCACCTTCTTGGGATTCCAAAGACAAGCAAGACCACTTGAGTTTCCTTGAGCACCTACTGCCTGCCAGCTACCATAGGGCCATAACTTCAGCCCACAACTATTCAATTCATCAACTAAGAGTTTAGTTTCTTGAATGAAAATAATATCTGGAGAGAGTGAGAATCTATCAATCTACGAATAGCCTTTTGTCTAGGGATGCTGTTCAACCCCCTAACATTCCAAGAGATAACAATCATTTAGAAGATTGCAAAAAATGGGAGTGAATGGGCTTCACAAACCCCGCCTCAACTAAAGTCTCACCTATCATCTTTACATTCTCTTGATCTATCTTCCTTCCAGACTTCCTAGGCTTCTCTGAAACTCCCTTTTTAAAGGGCTTTTTCTATAAGCCCATTGTGGATGTAGCTTTAGAGCCTTTTGTGCTGTCGGTCACTCCTTTTTTTCCAGGATGGGTGGAGGCTATGATGTTTGGACCATCATGGGGATGTGACCCACTAGGAATGTCATAACATAACTCCTGAACCAATTCATCTGGACCCATTGGTTGGCCTTGTACTTCTTCAAGAATCTGGACTAGATTCCCAACTTCCTCTAGCTGGGGTTCCAAAAGAGAACCCTCACCTAGGGATATCTCAACAAGTATACCTTCCTCCTGTGTCAAGTTCTCCAGCACATTAAACCTATTGAAGGTATCATCATTTTTTTTGTTCATCCACATTCTCTTCTGCCCCTTACCTTTATTACATGGCTTTACTAGGATAAAACCCTTCTTATCTGCAGAGGGACCAGCTGGCATAGGGGCTTTACCCTTGTCATCCTTAGGGTTCAGCAAAGTGGTTGTTGATGATTGAGAAAATTTATTTCGAAGGCATTTACGTTGCAAGTGCCCATACTCACGAAAAATCCTGCATATGAAGGGTAGAGTTTCATAGTCCAACTGCTAAGTCCATGAGGAAGGACCTAAACAAATTTCCATAGAATCAAGCAGTGGATTAACAAGATCAACCTCCACACAGATTCGTGCACATGAAATTACCTTTCGATCTTGGGTTTGGGAAGCTGATCCAATTAGTTTCCCAAGCAAAAGAGCAATCGAATGAAGAATATCCTCTCTCCAAAATTCCAGTGGCAAACGTGGCAACCGGATCCACACAGGGACCCGAGACAAGATTACTTCAACAGAGTTGAATCGAGTGTGCCAGGGCTTGATAAATAGCCCAACTTGGTTAAAAAAGTATGGACCTCCTTTGAATACTTTGTTCTTGTCTGACATGCATGAAAAAATAACCATAAAATAGTTGTTAGCTGCCAAAAGAATTTCCATATCCCCTTTCAGATTCCACATACGGTGTGCCCACGATTCCAACACATGGAGAGGGAGTCGGAGACCCAAAAACTTGCATATGAGCGCATGCTTACTCCAATTCTCCACATCTTCTGAGATTTGCTCTGGTTGAATAATCAACACTGGTCGATCATCAGATCTTTCTAAACACCCATTCATCTTCTTAATTCAGATAGAACCTTTTGAAGAAGTCACATTCTTGCTAGAAGGAATATTATCCATCTAACCTTTAGCCTCCCCTCGCATTTGACAAGAGGTATCTGGCATTTCCAAATCTTCAGACAAAATTTGAGTCTTAGGGGCAATCGATTGCCCCATGCCTAGATTTAAAGAAAATAGCACCAAGCCAAGGCAAAAATCAAACCCAGCCATTCACTGTTGTGTCTCCCCCACCACCATAGAAGGAAAATGCTCACAAAATGTCAACACCCGGCTGGCTACACCTTCGCACAATCAACCAACAATCAAAATGCAGCTTCCTCCCTCCTTCTACTCAAACCCTCATCCTCGCATGCAATCGCAAAACAAAGAGGGCGAATCCAACCCAGAACCTAGTGCCAGAGCCCAACATGCAAGGGCATGTAGGCCCTAGCCTCGCATGGAGCGAAAATTCCTCATAGAGCTCCACCCATTGCGCTTCACCGGTCTGCCATCGCATCCTCTTCTCCTCCTTCCAATAGTAATTTTATTTACTGCTTGAATGTTTTTATGTTTTTTTCATTGGTTAGTAATAGGATAGCTAGTAGTGGGGTGAACACACAATAATGGGTTACACATTTTTGCCTAAACTGACATTGAGCTATGAATTTTCAAGAAAACTTTCACTTTCAGATGCAAATTGCCATTTAATAATTAGGAATTTGAAGATGAAGTAAATTAGAGTCTTTTAGGATTTTTTGTGTAGAATCCAAATATATTTTAAATGATTTTATTTTCAATTGATTTGATTGAATTATTTTGTCTCCCACGAAAATTGGTATGTTATCAAAAATCTGATTTTAAAAAAGTGATATTGTTTTTGACATATATAACTTTTTTTCTATTAAAGATATCAATGCAATTCTTTTGAATTAAGTCTGTTAACATCCATACCAAAATAATGGAGGTGTTTTAATGTCTTTATCCTTAGTATTTCATATTTTATCATTATTTAAAGTTGACCTAACACGAATTTTGACATACATATCTTTTGACACATGTAACTTATTATATATTTGCCCGATTTCAAAAAAAAATGATTGAAAGAGGACTCAAATAAAAAGACTGTAGTTATTTAAAAAATAGAAAGTGATATCTTATTTACTATGTTTCCATGAGTGTCCAATATATAGGTTTATATTTTATAACAAACCTCTATTCAATTCACGTGCAAAAATGTATATCTAAAAAATTAAAAATATAGCAAATTCATAGTCATTAGAAAGTTAATTTGAAGTAATTCTATCATGCAAAAGGACATGACTTTAGTGCTCCATCTGAACCTAGTAATGTAGCCTAGAAGCCATGAAAGAAACTAAATTTTCTAGTTTCTATCAAAACTAGGAAACTAACCCATGTGGTTTAATGGGGTTGGTTCTAGATTTGATCAAAACTGCTTAGCTTAGTTTTGATCAAAACTAGAGTTGGCCCTTAGGGCTTTTTAAAAAATATAGAAATTGTCATATAAATAATAATATCAATAAAAAAATAAAAAATTCAATTGTAACACTAAAATCCAATCAAATAATTTGTAGTTCAATTAGGAGGGAGGAAATATTTTGCAACTTGTCTATTTTCAAATTTTGGAAAAATAATTTGCAACATGGGGAATAAAGGTAAAAGGGCAACTAAATATTCACGAAGAAGAACTGAAAAACAAGAAGAAGAAAATCATCAAAAAAACCTTAGCAAGATATTATAGGTGGCAAGGTATGTACATGTGCAATATATTTTTTCCAATGCATACTTAGTTCATATAGTCTACAATTGTATTGTAGAATTTTTTTAATGTATATAGTTAGGATTAGGGTTTATCCAATTAGGAATATGGTAAATATAAACTTACGGTTACTATTAACTTAATATTAAGAGTTTATTGAATTATGAATATTTAGCATTAGGTTTTATTAAATTATAAATATTTAGTCCTATTAGGATTTATTACATTATGGTTTTTAAATTATGAAGATTTAGAAGTTGGGTACATTTTAAATATGGTGTTTTAAATTATGAATTTATTTAGGACGTAGTGAAACAGGACAACCTACTAAGGTTGGAGAAGGTTCATCCCAAGTTCAAACATGTATGTATGCACACATCTCTCACAAGTATAATCTCTTTCTAGATTTCTACCTATGTAGAGGAAAAATTTATATCTTTGATTTTTAATATTAGAGTCAAATCCCCAAGTACAAACTTGCTTGATTTTATTTGTTATATCATGCATATGTAGTAGTAGATGATGAAAATGTTGGACATGTGGAAATTTAAGATGATGCAATGGATATTGAAGAAGGACCATCTGAAGGTTAGATACAATTGTATTTAATAGTTCATTTTTTATGTATATGCACATATGTGGACACTAAAGAAAAGTTGTATCTTAAGTCTTTATTTTAATTTTTCTTGCAGCCCAAGTTCAAAAAACAAATGAGAATGTTAATCTATCTTAATGCTTGAAGAGAAAAATTAATCATAGATACATAGATCATTTAATTGAAATGGATGTGGAAAAATTGAGAAGATATTCTAGTCAACCTACACATACTACGAAGAGGAAATTGAATAAAAAGTCTAAAGAAATAATTACACAATTGAGAATCTTGATACAGTGGAGAAAACTCAACTATTATCAATTTCACTTCTTAAAGATGAATTCAAAGAGCCATTGAAACTATTGCGTATAGATACAATTGTAAAAAAGAGGAAGACTTCTAAACTACAAAAAGATATTGTTGAAAGTGTTAAGGAAGGGTTACACTCCATTAGGAAAAAATCTAGATCTAAAAATAAATCCATTGCACAAAGAGAGATATTACATCTATTTTAAATAAGAAATTATGGCAAAAAAGATAAATCTCTTCATTGTCATCTCATATTGAGTATAGTCGAAAGACCATATTACATTATCTAAAAAGGAGAAACAATTTGCACGATAGTACATTAGAAGGAAACTAGGTGCTAATTTGTAGAGTTCCTCGATTTGATAGTATTGTCGAAACAATTAAGAACTTAGCCATTCAATTTTGGTTTGATAATACTCATCCTTGATCAAATAGAAAAGATATCATCAAGTACAGGATTGGACCTAAAGAGTATCTTCAACACACAAAACATTGGTTAGATCTCACACAACATGAATTGTATCTCTCATTTTGTAATTTAAATCCTGACACAAAGATTGGACAAACAATGTTTGAAAGATTGAAAACCTATTTTGTGAAAATAATTAGATCTTTGCAAACATGTTGTTGTTGATATCATTTTGAATTTGATTTTTACTATCAAGGGTTCAGAAAGATGATAGAAGAAAGTGGTGGTTCACAAAATGTTTTTCATAAATGACCAAGCCAATTCATAACATCAATCTTATGTGACAAACCAAATGATCATGCAATAGGTGAAATATATTGCATAGGAAGAACTTATGAAACATGTGGTAACTTGAGCAAATTTCCTTTGAGAGATGAAGATACTGATATGAAGAGGATAGTAATATGTAAGAGACATAAGTACATAAAGTTAGAAACAAAAGTTGGAAAAGAATCAACAAGGTTGGAATATGTAGACGATGACATACATGTTGGAGATTTGATGTCAAATTCTCATAAATTGATTCAACCATACATACATTATTCTTTTTTTGCTAAGTGGCAAGAAAAACAATTTCAAGCACTAAGAGAAACTTTCCCACTCGGGAAAATTTTATCTATTGTTGACTTTGCAAAGAATTACTCATTCATTTCTCAAAAACAACTTCAAGTAAAATACTATTATATAGAGCAGGTTACTATTATGGTTCAAGTGTCTTATCGACATGCACAAATTGATTTGAATGGTGTGGAAAGTATAGATCAAGCATGAGTCATTAAAAAAGAGTATCACTTTTAGATTAGTGATGACAAAGAACATGACACACATTTTGTGGAACATTATTTTAAGACATTTTTTGATTATTTGAAAAACAAAGGCATAAAAATTGGAAAACATTTTGTATGGTTAGATGGATGTGCAACACAATTTAAATCAGCTAGACCATTTTATGCATTATGTAGATATCATCGATACCTAAATATACCACACATTTGGAGATTTTTCGAGAGTGGAGATGGAAAGGGTGAGCATGATGCTGTAGGAGCTTGTATAAAATGTTCTTTAGGAAAGTATAAAATGTACTATAAAGGATATCACATTAATAATGCTCATGATGTGGTTGAGTGGTGCAAAACATATTTTACAGTGCCAACAAATACAGATAACATGTCATCACAAGCGGAGTGAGTCATACCATTTAGAGTGTTTTGGGAGGTATCAGGTATAAATTAATCTTCAAATATTATAATTGAATCAATTTTATATTTAATATGTAATTTCATAACTAAATTATGGTATACACATGTTTAAAACTCATTTTTTATATGTATGTATGGACCTTACATTCAGGTGTTGATAGAAGATCAATACATGCATGCATGAGGCTAGAGAAGACATGATCATTGCATTTAATTATGAGTACAAATAGTAATGTGTGGTCATTGTACACAAGAGAATACTCATGGTTTTTTCCTGATTACATTGATGAAAACTATCATGGTTGCATTAATCAAGAATGTGGATATGTGGGTGAATGGACTTTGGTGCCACTAGATGTTATCAATACAAATGAGTTTGAGGACAAAAACTATGGTGATATTCTATTAATTTCTAGTGATTATGACAATATTTTAGGATTGATCATTGTTGGTATGTATTTCATAATTATATATATATATATATATACATATATATATATATATATATACATATGTATATATATATATATACATATATATATATATATATATGTATACATATATATATATGTATATATATATATATATATGTATATATATATATATATATATGTATATATATATATATATATGTATATATATATATATATACATATATATATATGTATATATATATATATATATATGTATATATATATATATATATATATATATATACACATGTACATATCACATGGAATTTATATATAGATACTTTGTGTAGGCAATATTTTTGCAGTCATGGTAGAATTTAAAAACATAGAAGGTGTTAGTTATTATTTATTGTGTTGCACTATCCAAAGAGAGAAGCTAACAAAGATGAAAATAAGTGATGGACCTATGTTTCCCACAAGTTAGTATATAGTTGAGTCATGTACATGTATGTACATCTATGTTTTCTTATGAATTCAAATTTATTGACTTATTTGATTAACCTGTATGTAGGTTCTGTTGTTGTATGGGGAACATATTTGAAGCAAAATAAATTACTTAAGAATGAGATTCTTTTCACTGATATCAACCTAACAATAAGGTATATCAGTATAGTAACCATGTTATTGCCACTAGTGTAACTCTTCATCCAGTCAAAGGACTTGGAATATGTAAGTGGAGGCTCGATATTGATTATCATAGGAAAATATTAAATGTTATCCAGCAATGAGTTGACTAACTTGATACGAGATAGAAACAAGTTGTTGAACTATTTGAAATCTAAAAATTGGTTGAACTATTTGAAATCTAAAATTTCGCCGAAGTATTTGAAATCTAAACTTTGCTTCAAAAATTTGAAATTTGGTTGAAATTCTAGGACTTATGTCTTAATTGAATGAAATTTAGACTTGTAACTAATAATATATTACTTCTACTATTTCATTTATCTTTTGAAATTTAAATTGTGATGCGTAACTAATTATAGTTCAATTAGGAACTTGTATACAACTAATTAGGACTTGTGCCTCAAGGGGAAGAAATTTGAACAATTGTCTTAAGGGGATCAAATTAGGACTTGCGTCTCAAGGGGATGAATTTAGGATTTGTAACTAATTATATATTACTTTTACTCTTTCATTTAACTTGTGAAGTTTAAATTGTGATTCATAACTAATGATAGTTCAATTAGGTACTTGTATGCAACTAAGTAGGTCATGTGCCTCGGGGGGAAGAAATTTGAACAAATATCTTAAGGGGATAAAATTTGGATTTGTGTCTAAAGGGGATGAAATTAGGACTTGTAAGTAACTATATATTACTTTTACTCTTTTATTTAACTTGTGAACTTTAAATTGTGATTTGTAACTAATTATAGTTCAATTAGGACTTGTAACTAATTATATATTACTTTTAATCTTTCATTTAACTTGTGAAGTTTAAATTGTGATTTGTTAATTATGAATTATGTAACTAATTAGGAATTATGTAAAGTTAATTACCTAATCGTAACCCTAACATAATCATAATCTAACATAATCCAACATAATCTATCATAATCTAACATAATTTCCAAGATAATAAAACATTATCCTTGACATAATCTAGTTCATAATTTCCAACATAACTAGAACATTATCCAACATAATATAGCAATGTCCAACATAATCTAACATGTAATAGAACATAGTCGATAACATAATCCAACATAATCTAGCATTTAATCTAATATAATATACAACATAATAGAACATTGTCCAACATAATCTAACATGTAAAAGAGCATAGTCTAACATAATCCAACATAAAAAAAACTATGGATCATTAGGTGCAAGACTATTATCATGATGTCTCCTCATAGTGCAATCTGAAGACTGACTATTAGGATGCTCACTACTATGTGCTAACCCCTATATATATTAAAGAGAAATTGAAACCAATGTACATAATTTCATATTTAATTAAATATATTTTAAATTATCAAATTGGATGCAATTTAAATATTACATTTAAAAATCACATTTCTAATTCAAAAAAATTAAAAATCACCTGTCCACTACTAACATCATCAAATGAGTCTGAATGACATACACAATCAGGCATCAAAGATGGAGTAAATAGAATAATGTCCCTCTACAATACATACATACATGTGTGCAAAAAATCATATTAAAACATGTACATGCATAAATTATTAGTTGAACAAATGTTTGAAATTGAAATTTTGACATGAATGTAAAAAAACTATAGATTTACCTATGTAGATGTTGGCATCTAATAATACTTAGACTACCTAGCATCGGTCATGTCCACTATTGTGTTGTCATTTTGCATGATGCTTAATGACAGGAATCCTTTCAAATTCCTCTCTTGAAAAGCTAATCCAAGGATCAACTCCAAGGTTCTAGGAGATCTTGTGACCTATTGGAATTCACTTAGTTGAAGATAAATGTGAATGTTCATGAGAAGGCCTTTATTGATTCGAAAACTTCGGATGAGATGTAGAATCTACTTACTATCAACAAGAATAAAATACACAAAAAGAACTATCTTTTTGTATTTTTCTATTTTTAAATGAATGTAATCTAACAATGCAACTATATGAATTCTTGATTTCAACAAGGGGTTAGTAAAGCAAATAACGAAGATAGGGTAACAAAAGATTTAAGAAAATAACATGAAAAGTAAATCCTAAAGGACATAAAATACGAAAACAACACGTCTTCAAGTTAAGCTTTTGAAAAGATCAGTGGGTAACTGATGAAAGTAGGAGTAGCAGTTCTTTAATTCCATTGATGCAATCTCAATGGGAATTCAGTAATCGTATGATGTTTCACTTTTCATCAAATCACAAGGCCACAAAAAGTGTGCTGATGCACGAGACAAAAAGTTATGTAGGAACAAAATGGGTGATCTCTTCTTAAACTAGATACATTAGTTAAATTTGTAGACCAATAGAAAACATCAGAATTAAAAGGTTGCACAACTATAATCAATAGAATAAACTTTTGGCTCAATCACATTCCATGAACATACATTCAAAAAATATAACACACTTAGGAAAGAATCACTACACTCCAAATAAGAGCACCAAAAGCATATATTATTACAAGATAACGATGGCCTGGAATACATGTTACATTTTAGAATTTATAAGAAATCTTGTCCTCAATTTGTGTTGAGAGTGAGAGATATATTTATGCAATCATATGCTTCTAAACTAATAAAATAAATCTATTTATGTACAAACTAGCTATCTAATAGGTGCTAAGTAGGGCTCCATCCATTTTATATCATTAATTGGATGCATGAGCTTTTACATGTCGTAAAACAAAGAAAAAATGAAAGAATAAGAAGAAGAAAGCCGTGAGTTGATGTAGAAGTGACTCAAAGTGCCAAAAATAGAAGCTCCATCTTCACTAAACATCCGTAGGAGTTAAACTCCCGTCAAAATGCATTTCCAATGCATGGAAAGCTCTAATTTTGAAACTAATAGTTAACTATCAACACACCTCTAAATTCTTAAAATCATCGAAAACACCATTGAAGAAGTGCACTAGCACACCTGACGCACCAGCGCACCTTCGAGGTAGACTCTAAAAAATAAAAAATTTCAATAAGTGTCAAAATTGAAATTATGGCTTTTGGGTTTTGTTCACCTTTATACCAGAGCTATATCTAGGTATTTTCCCTTGACTTTCTCAATTATCATAGTGATTTGGGCTGCATATGCCAAATCTAAGGTTGGACATTTACCTTTCACTTTCTTCCTATAGTTGCCCACTTCTATATGGGTTTTTGGAAAAATCCTCAAGCTTTCCATCTAGTTCTAGTAATGCCTCTTCTATCTAAAATGCCTATCTAATATCATCATCATTGACAGCTTCTTCAAAATTCCTTCATAATCTCTCAACTACTATCTCTACTAGTATTAACTTCTCTCATGCATCATCCTCAAAATTTTCTAGACATGCATCACTATAAAGTTTCTCAGCTTCCAAAATTTGCTCTTGGGCTTGGTCCTTGAGCCTGTGAATCTCCGCATGTAATGTTTCCATTAATTTATTACCATCTACAATTTTCTCTATCTATTCATCTACTTTATCTAACTCCTCAACTGTATATACATCCATCAACATCTAATACCTTTGGCCTTTAATTGCCTTTAGTTCCTGCAAGTCTTTTCCCTAGGTATGTACTTCATCTATTAGACCAAAATATTGATTCAAAATAGCTCCTAACTTATCCTCATTATCCTTCATGACATTTAGTAGCTTCAAATTTCCTTGTATAACTAGTACACATTTCTCCTAAAAACTTTCCTTCCATTGTTGACAAGCTCTCAAAAATGGATCCAATTGGGTTATACCCCTGTCACTTCTCTTGATTGTTGCATTCAGAGTATCTTCTAGATTTTTGGGAACCAAGGGATGAAAAAATTGCTTAGATATCCCTTTAGGATTTCATTTTGTCACTGAAGTGTTATTAATTTTGCCCCTTCTTGCTCTAGGCTTCTGAACACCTCCTTCATCCCAATTGTTACCAAGGTTGGCTTCCCTAGCATAACTTTGTGGATCTGATAATCCTTTGGAGTTAATTCTTCAACATTTTATTGTGCAGGAGGGATAGCTACATGAGAAAAAAGGTCCTAATTCTGATCACTCATAACAAAGGCTAGTGCTCACACATCCTTTGGAGGTGAATCAGGTTTTCTTAGAACTTCTATCAATTTCATTCTATCCTCCTCCTCAGTAGTGAATTATTTTTTTCTTATTCCTTAGTATTTCTTTTCTCAACCACATTGGGATATGTTGTAGTAGGGGTTTTCTATTAAAGAATGAAGGAGTTTTTTCTACAATGTCATTCCCCTTATCACTCATTTTTAGAGTTCTCTCCTTTTGCAAGAGATCTGCATCAGGAGTCTCTATATTTGTGAAGCCAATAGTTCTCTCCTCTTTGTCCTAGGAAGTTTGTTAAGGTTGTTCACTCATCTACCCTTCTTCTAACAATTCATCGATGGATACTTTTTGTAGTGCTTTGCCTTGTACATATTCTTTTTCATTTTTTTGTGGTAGAGGAGTAGTTGATCCCTTGTCTATATAGAATATGACTTGTAGTTGGGATGACAGAATGACCTCGGGTCCTTGTGATTCAGGTGGTTGTTGACTCTAATCCTTCTGTTGAGGCTGATTTGTTGGAGTATCTCTTATTTTATCCCTAACCAATTTGGTACCCATGGCCATAAAGTCAAAATCTAAAATCTAAAAGACATCAGCACCCTCCACATCCTGCTCATTTATCCACTACTGCATCTCATCTTCTGATGTGATAGTTTGAATGGAATCCTCAGGGATAGGTAGTGGTGTGATCGTGGAGCTTCTTGTCCATTCTTCTCCTATGGATTTGGCAATCCAAGTCCTTCAATTCAAAGGTAAGTTATCCTCTTCATCCTCATCATCCTCTTCTTCTTCTTCTTCTTCTAGAGTTGGTTCAGGGACTAATGGGAAAGGAATTACTTTCTTGATCACCTTTTTTCTCCTTTTGACTGGAGTCTTAATCTTCCTTCTCTTCTTAGAGGCAGAGGGAGATGCTTGTACCTACTAGTAAGGTATTTCTTGGACTTCCATTTCATCTCCTCCTTATCCTTCTTTTGCAAGTAGTACTTGTGGATTATATTGGGCTTGTGTGGCTTCTATATTTTCTAGCCCTTGTATGTTTTCCTCTCGTTGCTATTAAGGTGCCAGAATTTCTCCCTCTTTAGGTTCGACTTATTGAGGATAATTCCTCTTCCTCTTGCCCTTAACATTACCCTTTTGAGCTTGATAATAACCAAATAGCCTATCAAGTTGGTGTACCTTTTCTAGTCTTACTAGTGACTGAGCTATAAATGTAGGGATGATGACCTTTCTTCTCTACCTCTTGTTGGACAGGCTTGTGCATGGAAGACCACTATCTCAAGAAAGGGATCAAGTTTTAAAGGTCTCTTGATCCAATCATTTGTCAATTTGATGGCATGTCTTGCCCTATGATTAATATCCAAGTTCTCTTCTTTGTCAACCTTGACATTCATGATAGGCTAGTCACTAATCTTATCCTTGTTGAATAATGGATCAAGCAACTCCTTTGTGCACTATCTTCAACTGAATATTTATCTTCCAGGCTTTCTCTTCAAGATACAAAGTCATCCTACAATAATCCTTTATGTAGACATCGTAGTCATTTGTCACATTCATCCAGTGATCCTCAATGGTTTCCTCATGTCAAAATCTTTTTCCTACTAAGTATTGCACTTTCACAATGTTATCAAAATAAGGCCAAGGGGAATTGTACTCATCCAAGGGATATTGATCCCATTCACACTCAAATGATGGAATATCTTATCTCCGGTCTAACTAAAAAGGTCCTATGGCCATAGGCAATGTCCAACATGCTTTATGTTGCTTTCTCACTCTATCATATGTAGACAAGAGTTGTTGGGAAATCTCTGAGAGAGTTAATTTGTCACTGGTATACATAGGGAGCTTCTTAGGGTTGATAGTTGTACCCACTACCCTCAAATATGTGAATGTATGGGAACTAGATATAATAAGCCTTGATTAATGAAATCTATAGAACTACCTCCTCTAATTTTCTCTTTAAATAAACTCCCTCTATAAACTAGATTATTGCAAAGATAAAAGCATCATTTACAATCCTATAAAAGAAGAAGAATTAAGTTTCCAATTCATATCTTGTGGTTTCTTCATTTTCATAGTTATAATTCTCTGTTTGTGATTCTTTGTATTTTTATGAACTGAGTATATTATAAGGCCTTATCATTTACATTTCCCTTCTACTGTGTGCTCCGCATCAAGAAAACCAAATATGGGCTTTATTGAACACGAGCCCTCATCTATTATATTCATAGACAAATACATATTAAATGCTATCTAAATGCCATCTATCTAAATTGTAGAATAGAGTTAGCTAGAATATTTATTAAAATTGACACATGTTTATCATAGACAATTTATATTGTACCCTAATTAGCTAAGACGGTTCTACAAATTGTATATACCTGCCATACATATTTGATGCTAATAATTTTTTATTTTTTTCACATATAGCATTTGCTGAATATTAATATATCCTTGTTTTTATAGTTTTGAAGAAAATGGTATAAAAATTTCTAGTCTGAATAAATACGTAGGTGTACATAGATATAGTGATCTTCAATTGCTAATATTAATGGGTTACACCTCTTAATGCAACTAATATATTTAACGACAAACTGCTGATTGATTTTAAATAAAGACATTGTTCTATGTTAACACCACATCTCCTGACTTTGTCTTTTAACGGCCAATTGCATCCTATCCAAAATGGCATACGACTTTGAATACATCACCATGGAAGAAATTATGGGTATGTTATCAGCCCGCCCTTAAATGGGTTGCCATGATGCATTGCATACCATCTCAATCTTTGGCTACAATCTAATCGTTAATAGTCCTCTCTGCATTTTGGGTTAGTAAAGACACACTACTCCGAACATGGGAAGTTTGGTCCGCATGAAAATAAGCACAATATTAATGCTTGTTCTTCTCTCCCTTGCAAATTTGAGGTAGTCGGTTGCTTCCACCTGCGGCAGCTCTCCGTGCCCTCCCCCACCACCACCACCAGCACTACACAAAAATGGCGCTTTGTCAAATGATAATGCAGCTCTAAAAATGGAGGAGTTAACTATTTCTAGCTCAACCTGTGGCGATTCTCCATGTCTTCCACCACCACCAACATTGCTATACACGCAAGTTGCCTTGTCAGACCATAATAATAATAATAATAATGTGCTCACAAAAATGGAGCAGTCAGCTGTTTCTAGTCCCAACTGTGGCTCCTCTCCATGCCCTACTTCAGAATTCAGCGTAAGGACATGTACTAAAACCCGTTTCTCTTTCCTCGTCTATTCTTATCCCTAAACATTAGTTGCTACGCATAAATAAAACCTGTTGTTTTCTGTGATTCTGTCCTTCAATTATTTTCATTCCTTCAATAAAACATTGACTAGAACGCATCTGTCCATAACAAAGCAACCACCTCTTGGTTGTGTATATGCTCTCTAAATAAATAGGAGTCGCACCACACAAACAGAATTGTTTGTTTTCTGTAATTCCTTGCTTTTACCTTTCTATATTCCTTCACATTCATTTGCATTACCGTTGCATTGCTATGAATAAATCATTTTTACATTTTTACGTTGTACAAACTAATGGAAACATGACAAGCGCCATATAAAAGAGAAAAGTTAATAAAGAGTTGCAACTAATGTGTTAAAGACAAAAATATATAAATGGTTAAGGAGTAATGAAAACGTGACAAATTTAACAAATGTCATGTTCTAAAAAATTAGTAGAGCTAAAGACAGAAATATAAGTGAGCTAATGCAGCCTTTAAGCTTTTTCCAAATATATTGCATGGGACGATGTAAAACGAGAACGATGTAAAACGAGAATTATGTATAGTCACATGACAAGTTTTATGAATAAATATGATTGATTAAGATTCTTTGTTTATCATTGACATTTTAATTACAAAATAAGAAATTTAATGTGAGGAATGTGATAATAAATCGTAAATAACTTCATTAGATTGTAATGCATACTAATGTGTATTAATAATATGTTGTAATAAAGGTTCTCATCATTTAAATTCATGTAGTTATCATAGTTTTCAATTATTTGTATATTCGTATAACATTGAATTGGATGTTTAATTCTTCTATCAGCAAAATGCTAATGTATATAATGCTAAGTGAAAAAACATGTATTGTTCAATGCTGCAAGAAATATATCTTTTGGGTAAATTAGAAGTAAATAAGATTGTGCTCTAAGATTTATTCTGTCATAGTACTACTTGGCTCAACTATTTTATACACTTGCCACATGATTTTAAAATTTGAATGCAACAAATGACTAGTTGTGGTTATTTGGAATTATCCATTTATACCCTACCACCAAGGTCTATGGTTCTTTTTAATGTGTAAAAAAGAGTAAGATGAAATCATAGGGAGAATTTAATTTGAGTGAAGTTTCACCTAGAATATATTGTATAGAACATGAATTTTTAGGAAGAGGACACATTTAGTTCTAGCTTGAGAATGATTGAATGGTTTAAGCCAAAAGAAACTTCTTTGCATATTAACTAACTAATCATTTACTTTATTTATGGTGTTTCCCATTATTGGCAACAACTTTAGTGTCCCTTAAGAGATTTTAATTATCTAACATTAATTTGTGATCCATGCAAGTTTTTGTGCTAAATACAATTTTACAGAATTATTTATTAATACTTTTCTAAGAGATCTTGTGTTAGATAGACGTAAACCCATTTTGTCTTTAAAATTATATATGGGCGTCAGTTTGAGAGATTGTGATATATAAAGAACAAGATAAATGGGGATTTTTTAAAGGAAGGAGAAGAGAAAGAATAAAATAGGTTGTGTTGGAAAGATGAGAAAAAGGCCATGTAACAAAGGAATTTTATAATTAGGTTGTTGTGTAGTAAACAACAACCTAACTAATGCTACTTAGTAAAATTAGATAGGTTATTATTGGCTCTAATCATTTTCTCATTTCCTTTGTGGTTGATCCATTGGTGGTCAAAAGAAACTTGCCTTTCAAATGTGAGAGTATGTGAATGGAACACCCAAATCTTGGGATTAAAATTAAAGAACATTAACAAGTGAATATTGATGGATCAACTATGTTTAGGATAGCAAAGAAATATTCTTTGTTTAAATTTTCTTATTCATTGCCACTTCAATATTCAAACTTTGTGGACTTTTTTTACCTAAAACTTGAGTTTGGTATGTAGAAGAAATTGATCATCTTACATGTTGCTCCTACATATTTCTTCAATTTTTGTCAATAGACTTTATAAACTCAGCTTTAAATTATGATAGTTTTTAGAGAAAATACCTTTCATAATAAATTTGTCAACGATTATAATTTTTTCTTTAAAACAAAAAGACATATTTATAAGACCAAGAAACATTATTTCTTTAACTCGTTTTATGCTTGTCTCTTCGATCTTCAAACTTTGTGCCACTTTTTGTACCTGAATCTTATAGAAGAAATTGATCATCTTAGATGTTGTTTCTACATATCTGTGCAATTTTTTTTTAATAGACTTTATAAATTAAACATTCAATTATCATCATTTTGACTAAAAATACCATTCATAGTAAATTTCATAATGATTATAATTTCATCTTTAAGGGGTTAATACTAATCTTATAACCCGTCAAGCTTATATCTAAGCAATATAACTTGAATGGTAGCTCTATTCTATGGAAGAACATTTTGAAAAACTAAGAGCCTAATTAGAAGAGGCGGTAGAAACCAAATAAGAAATCGTAGAAAAATCATATTCTAGGAGGGAAAATGGAGGGATGAGGCTCCTATCAAGATGCTAGTAAATGATCTGATTCTGATAGATTGGTTGAAGGTGAATGTAGGGGAGAAAGTGGGAAAATGCTTAGAATGGGAGAATGGTTTAATGTCAGATGGAAGTACTCTATTAGACTATGGCATGTTCACTATGAGGTGAGAAGAATTAGTTCTTAGGATATAATAAGAATGGTTTATTTTATGTTAGTTTAGCCTAGAGATCACATGAAGATACTTCAGCTGCAAATAAATTTTGAAAAAGTCTCTAGACCCATAATCTTCTAGCAAAAATTAGCTATTTTTCATGGGCTAGGGCTCATGGAAAAATCCTCACACTAGAAAATCTATCTAAACTTGGTCTCATGTTAGCTTATACATGTGCCCTATATGAAAAGAATGTTGAGTCTATCAATCACATTATATTACTCATTCTAGATGAAAACTTATTCTATTTTCCACATCATCAAAAAAGTCACTAGGGATAGTATAAATTACTCATGTTTCTCCAAAAGCCTTATGTTCCCTAAACTTCTTGATCTAAGATTTTTAAAAAACTAGAATATAAAACAAAGTTTGATAGATATCAATTGGTAGAAGATCAAGAAATGGAAAACATGTTACTAGATTTTACCTGAGAAAGGATGGTTGGAGTGTAATGTGGATGGATGTTTCAAATAAAACCCTAGTGTCACTAGAGCCTAAGGAATTAACCAATACCAGTAAGGCAATATCATTCTTTTCTTTGCCAAGTTGTTTGGAATAAGGTCCAACAACTATGTTAAGGCTATAGAAATGTAGTTTGGTATTAAAACTCTGCAAGACTTAGAAGTGGAAAAAGTTGCATTGGAAGGAGACTCAAAGCTCATTATTGACCTTGTTTTAAAAAATGTCAAATTCTCATGGAGTGTTGTCCCTTTAATTGATGATTGCAAAATAAGATTGTCATCATTCAATAGTGCACTAATCAAGCACACCCTTAGAGAAGGTAAAAAAGTTGTGGACTACCTAGATATGTGGGTTCTAAAACACAAGGAATGGAAGATGGTGACTATTGAGATAATGGGTGTTGAACACATTGCATAATATTAAAGATTCTTGTGAGATATATTTGATGAGCTCTATTGGAACATTGCAATAATATCTAATGTAATTATTTAATATTGAGGAAAATAACTAAATGTCCAATATTAAATATGGGGTTAGTGGGTTAGGTAGCACATGGTTTTTTCGCATGCTTGATGTAATACTACTGGTGGTTTTGTGGTACTTGCTACTATATAAGCAGTGACAAGGGTAGTTGTAGAAACAAGATAGAACGCAAAAAAAAGAAAAGTGGACCAAGACAAGACTTGACAAGTTAGCCAAGGGAGCATTTGTGAAGGTTGGAAGAATGACATAGGATGTGTGGATTAATGCTTGTTCACATGGATTTCTCAATGTGGCTATGAATTTGTAGGTTTCCATGGTTATATTGCAATAGTATTTTTGTTGAATAATACATGGTCATGGATGTTTTTGGAGGTCAGGTTTTTCCCTTAATTAAGGTTTCCTAGGCTATATCTTGTGTCACATTTTTTGTGGGTACGTTGTCTATTCTATTGTATGTGGATTTCAATTGCATATTTATTTTAGATCTGGTATGGGTTATGTAGAAACTATTATATTCTTCTGTGCAAATTTTCTTACAAGTGGTATCAGAGCTATAGTTTTATTAAGTTGTAACCCTAGATTGATTCCTTGGGAATGAATGAAAGCAATGTATTTATTAGTGGCTAACATTCATCAATTGGCTAATTTTAGAAAAATATTGCTAGTATATTGGTTAATATTTTCATATTTAATGCAAAACAAATTGCCACATTTTTAGAAAATTTAGTTCTAAAATATTTAAAATTGCTCAATAATTTATTTTATTAGAAAAATTAAAATTAAGAGATTTGCCACAATATTTAATACATGCTTATATTTGATTCATGTAAATATTATATATTATTAAAGAAATTATATTTAATTGACTAATAATTATTATAATTATTGGCTAGTTTAGTGATATATCACCAATATTTAGTTTTCACTATTTATTTAAAAATATAAGGTAATGGTCCCCATAATATTCTATGAGTTAAAAAAATGTTCAATTTTGTTTTGTAACATTCCATGATTATTAATGAACTTCTTAAAGATTTGTCAATATTTTCTACACAAAAATTATGATTCTAAAATAATTGCTCATATAAACAATATTTTAAATTAAAAAATTGGGAGATTCGCCAGTAGAAATTTTTTTTTTTTTCAAAAATAATGAAAGATTCACCAAAATTTTATATCCTTTTCTACAGGGGGGTTCATGGATGTGATCATTGTGCCATGGATTTTGGCATGACATGATTAGATATATAGGTACTATATTGGTGCTCATTGGTTTGGATTACTAATTTAGTTAAGATGGTATATCTTCTTGGTTGAAGATCGTGGTTATTTGGTTTCTTTTAATGAGCTCATGATGTGCACTTTGAGTTATATGATGGCTTAATTACTTAGTTGGTTCTCATGGTTAGAGGATGGTTTTTCATCATCTTTTCATGGATAGCTTGAATACATGATTCAGTGGGAGCTTGTGGTAGTGACAAGATGATAGTGTAGGATTAGTTCCTTGTTTGGTTTCTATCTTCTTGAGTCGGAGATCTGGGTTTCACATGGTATTGAAACTTTGGTTGTGTGTGTAGACCTAGAGGATCCTCATGTAGGAGATATATTTTATGATGCCAAGGGTGACTTGGTACCATGGTTGAGTGGGAGTTATTGGCATTGATATATTTAGTGACTATTTTTAGATGTTGGAGGTTTGACTTAGATCCTATTGTTGCTGAACCTTCTTTGACATTTGCATGGTGCACTTGTTATCTTCATGGTGTGTGAATATTGTTAGATCTTCAGGACTCATGGGGTTCTTGGTTATTTTAATGGTGTACGAAGATGGTTCTTCATGGTGTGGGGAGATGGCTTTTATCATGGTGTATGGAGATGGTTGCATCTTGAGGACTCATGGGGTTCTTGGAAAATATTTTTTTTATGCCTTCATTTGGAATGTTATCCTTGGTGTGAGGATGGTTTCATTATTGCCATGGTATACTCTTGATATGCATTTAGAGTTTTGACATGTTATGGTATGTTTATATGGAACATGTTATATCTTTGGTTGAAATGGTTAGATCATGTTGTCATGTTTTTGTTCCTACAGCCATGGTTTGAACTTTCACATTGACCTTGGTTTAGTTTCTTAATATTGAGTACATTGATCATTTTCTAGATATTTCTAAATATTTTTATGTTCCCATTTGAATAAAATTGGATTATGGCTAGATCGAAACTGGGCAATAGTAAAAACTAAGAATTCATGAATGATGTTCTAGTTTAAGGATAAAAGTAATATGTCCACCATAGCCTACAATTAGGTTATTCTTGGAGCACATGATGGAGCAAATAAAACTCCTATTCTATAGGTCTAGATCCTAGAGCTCCCCGAAGAAAAAATCATGAAGATCTATCATTAAGTCCAAAAAGTCAATGATACCTCCATATTTTTTTGAGGGAAAAAGAGGGTGTTGAAATATGCTATCACCATCCACTAATATAGTGTATTTTTCTTACCATCCAGAGTAATCTACTCTAATAAATCTTCCTAACTCCAACTATATTTGGGGCATAAACATTAGTTATATCCCACAGTAGGTCTTGGTTGGCATGAGTAAAGAGCATGTGCTAAACTTGCTTTATAAGGTTCTTAACTAACATCTACTTCTGAAAATTGTTGAGACATCTCAGATTTTAGGGGAAAAATATCATTGACAATGTTTGGAGTAAAGATTCTCAAGAAGTGATGTCCTCATTGAACTTATTCACCAAGTCTCTAACCAAATCTCACTGATTCTTCTACAACATGGCCACATCTTTTGGGTTCCAGGTATTCAAGAGGAAGGAGATACGAGGATAATATTGTGGTGGGGAGGGAGAGGGGGAGGCAAAGATGATACCAATAGGGAAGATAAAGAGGGGGAAATGAGGGGAAGGGGGTGGCTAAAAGGGAGAGGGGTGGGGCAGAAAATGAAAGAGGCCAAGAAATAGAGGAACCAACTCCTAGTGTGAGGAAGAGGGTAGGAGAACAACTAGAGAACAAGAAGCAACTAGGAAAAAGAAAGGAGTGGAAATGGTGAGTGAGGGGAAGGAAGAAATGAGAGATAACTTGACACCAATTCCCATGGATAGTAGTAAAGTACATAAAGGTATCCTAGAATCAACTACTACTACTTTAGGAGAATTATTGATTGTATGATCCTTAGGGAATGCATTCAAAAGGTGGCCCACTATGGAAAAAATTTATTAGTATAGCACATAATTATCATACTACCAAGGTAGGGAAATGAAACCTAACCTAGATTTAAGGACAAATTTCACAAAATAAGTTATCAATCCGTTCTAACAACTCCTTATCCATAAATTATAGGATAAGGATAGGAAGGAAAACCTAGATAGAAACTACACTAGAGAGATGGGCCACTAGGTCAAACCCTAGACACTACTTACAAAGATATAAGGGTAGCCATAAACCACAGAGCACCCACCAGCATGCGCAACGGGTCCCCCTTGAGAGAGAAAGAGACATATAAGAATCCTTTGGGAACCACATAAACTATGATAAAACCTTTAAGAGCTCAAGTAGAAAGAACCCACTTCTTTACAAAAACTAGGTTAGGTATCCTCCCTCCAAACATACCAAAAAAAAAGGTAGTGAAACTCAAAATATATCTAAGGAAGAATCATTGAGATTGAAACACATTCAATCCACCTATTTAGAGACTAGAATACCTCCCTAGAGAGGCTTTAACATTTTACCAAAATGGGTGTTCTAGCTTCCTAGAGGACCTGAATTACAAACCTCTATTAGTGGGGTAGTCACCAGAGTTAGGGTCTTTAGGACCAATTCTTTTTGTATTTTTGTGAAGAATAGAGTAGAGAAATAGGTACTAGGAAAAGAAGACTCACCTTCAAAACTACTACCACCATGTGGTAGAACCCCATACACCACCGACAAAGAGACAACAACAACACCCCCTACCTTCACCTTGAAAATGCTTTTAGAGGTTTCTTTAGCTGCACCTCCAACCTAGTCCAGCTCAAAGTTGCACAACACATTTCAAACACACACACACACACACACACACACACACACACACACACACACACACATGTATATTTGTGTATGTGTTTGTTTTCCAAACATTCTATGGTGTGGACTTTCAAGAAAGCTTAAGGCATTTATATTTAGATGAAATTTGTCGGGTTTGAAAGGTAGATCCCATTAAAGCCTAATGTGATGGATCTTATAACAAATAAAATGTGATTCATATAATCAAAACTAATATTGTGTACTAAAATAAGGTTTGCAAATTTACAGTATTTTGACAAATAGTTAATTAAATAATTATGAAGTTTAAGTTAGTGTTTAATTCTAGCTCAACATTTCATTTGTGCATGATTTAACAATCGCCATTTTAACTGTAGTGTTAACCACCATATATGAATGATCATATACTTCCTTTTTGATTTCATATTAATGGCAAGAGAACTAATGTTATTTTAGATTTAAACATCACTGTAGTTTCTATTTTAAATGGTGGTTAGTTATGATTAAATCTTATGGTTTGTAATGATTGAAGAAAAGATAAAGAAAATTTAATTCATTTTAGCTCCATATTTGGTGTTCTTGAAAACATTATTTTCTTCTTTTTCAAGTAAATCTATAATTTATTGCATAGTTGTATCTACCAAATTCTACATAGTATCATAGCTAAGGTTACTAGATAGGAGAGAAATTTTTATTTTTATTTTAGGTAATGGAGATTAAGTTTTTAAGAAGGGAATTTTTAGCAACTGCCATTCTCATTACATTCAACCAATAATTCATCTTAGGCCCACAAGTAGAGGTTTTCATAGAAGACTCATGGCAATAGATATTGAATTAAATTTTGTATCAAAGATTGGTAAAGGTCATGCTATCTTTGTATGGTTCTTGCCTTCGTTTTCTCTTCAATGTTGCACTATTTTTGTGGATCTATCATGCCTCTTTATGCCAATATTCTTTTTCTTCCCCTTCATCAAATTTATAAAAAAAAAAATTACTCTTGTATTTTCAACTACCAATCTACTCTTGCATAATTGAGTATCATTTGAGGGTCAGTTGTATAGATTCATGTGTGATCTACATCCTTGAATGATATATATTTTTCCTTTATTTTTCATCAATTCATTTTTTTGGAACACATATGAAGATTATTGTCTTCTTTATCTTTCATTGGCAGATGTTTTCCTGTGTTTGTCATATCTTGATTATTTGAGTAGTGTTGTTGGGGAAACTCATGCATATTGACCATGATCTTCATCTTGGTTTTAGAGAAGTCTTTTCATTTAGCTCCTTGGTAGTAATGATTCGACAGATGTCCACAAGCTTTCTTGTTACATCGCTCTTTCCTTTTTTCTTTCATTAATTTTTCTTTTGTCCTTAGTTAAAATTAAGGTGGCATGTTGATGTTTAGTACCATCTCAATGTTTCACTAATGCACAATTTTCCAACTACTATTTTAAGCTTTAGTTTGAAGCATGATTTATTGATCATCATGGTCATCTTTTATGATTGCATGTTAATTTGGATTTAAACTTCACTATAATTTGATCGTTAGTTGTGTATAAATTTTATACTTTGCAGTGAATGAAGATAATGAGATAAATATAATTTTATTTAATTCAACTCTATTTTTGGTATTTTTGCAAAGACATTTTTCTTCATCTTTTAGTTTGATAATTATGAATCTATAGCTATAAAATTCTATTGTTTCTAGAGCAGGAGTGGAACTCTTGGGTGTAGGGTTTAGAGTTCTTCCTCATTTCCACTATAACTGATCACTTTTTATCATGTGAAAAACGAGATTATTTCCACAGAAAACATAAAATTAGTAGAAGCTTTTATGATATGGATCTTTATTCATTTCTTTTATCTGGTTGAGAGTACATAGTACCTTACCTACTTTCCTGAAATATTTTGATATTAATCAACTTAAGTTGTTCAAAACTTCATGCACGATAATATATTTCTTGTATAAGAAAATTAAAAATTAAATCAATGTATTGACATGATATTTTAATGTGGACGATAGTGAAAAGCAAAAGAAATTAGTAAATTTAATGTTACTTTGTTAGCCTCATTCTTACCTTCAACTTGTATTCCATTGGTAGCATATGGTTTTAACGTCTTTGGTAAACCATTTCCTCACAACATGGATGATCACGTAATTGGACATGTCACACAGAACATTACCTTCTAGCAGTTTGATTGCAAATTATAGTGAACTCATTCTTTCTTTATGCTTTGTCAATTTAATCTTCAATCTTTGTGGCAGGTTTTGTAGTTGAAACTTAAGTTTGGCCTCGAGCAGAAAGTTATACATAATTTAGAGAATGTCTTATATGTTGCCGCTACATATTATTGTAATTGTTATTGATAGACTTTATAAACTCAACTTTCAATCATGATGGTTTAGTCTGGAAATACCATTCATAATAAACTTGTAAATGATTATTATTTTATTTTCATCATAACAAACCATTTATAGAGCATGAGCTGAAAATTAATGCACTTATCTTCTAGGAAAATTAATAAACCTATCTTTTGGGATATTGTTCATGAGTCTCATTTATACCTCAAACATCTTGCACAGTACTCTTACCCTTTGACTCCGATAGCAAGTTTAAAAAATAAGGGACAGGAATAAGAGAAATCTAAGGAGAAAACCAAATATGGGCTTTAATGAACATGAGCCCTCATCTATTATATTTATAGACAAATACATATTAAAAGCTATCTAAATGCCATCTATATTATAGAATAGAGTTAGCCAGAATATTTATTAAAATTGACAATTGTTTATCATGGACAATTTATATTGTGCCCCAATTAGCTAAGATGGTTCTACAAATTGTATGTACCTGCCATACATATTTGATGCTAATAAATTTTAATTTTTTTCACATATAGCATTTGCTGAATATTAATATATCCTTGTTTTCATAGTTTTGAAGAAAATGGTATAATTTCTTCATAAAAATTTCTAGTCTGAATAAATACATAGCTGTAAACCGATCTAGTGATCTTCAATTGCTAATATTAATGGGTTACACCTCTTAATGTAACTAATATATTTAAAGACAAACTGCTGATTGATTTTAAATAAAGAGATTGATCTATGTTAACACCACATCTCCTGACTTTTTTTTTTAATCAAATGGATGGGTTACTTGGTTCTAGCTTCTAGCTTGAACGGCCTATATACGAAAATGAAGAAAAGGAATGGTCATTGAGTGAAAATAAATCCCTACACGTTTCCAAAACAAAAATAGTTAACGGCCAATTGCATCGTCTCCAAAACGCATACGACTTTGAATACATCACCGTGGAAGAAATTATGGGTATGTTATCGGCCTGTCGTTAAATGGGTTGCCATGATGCATTGCATACCGTCTCAATATTTGGCTACAATCTAATCGTTAATAATCCTCTATGCATTTTAGGTTAGTAAAGACGCACAACTCTGAACATGGGAAGTTCGGCGTGCATGAAAATAAGCACAATATTAATGCTTGTTCTTCTCTCCCTTGCAAATTTGAGGCAGTCGGCTGCTTCCACCTACGGCAGCTCTCCGTGCCCTCCCCCACCACCACCACCAGCACTACACAAAAATGGCGCTTTATCAAATGATAATGCAGCACTAAAAATGGAGGAGTTAACTGTTTCTAGCTCAACCTGTGGTGATTCTCCATGCCCTCCACCACCACCAACATTGCTATACAAGCAAGTTGCCTTGTCAGACCATAATAATAATAATAATACTGTGCTCACAAAAATGGAGCAGTCAGCTGTTTCTAGTCCCAACTGTGGCTCCTCTCCATGCCCTGCTTCAGATATTCAGCGTAAGGACATCTACTAAAACCCGTTTTTCTTTCCTCGTCTATTCTTATCCCTAAACATTAGTTGCTCCGCATAAATAAAACCTGTTGTTTTCTGTGATTCTGTCCTTCAATTATTTTCATTCCTTCAATAAAACATTTACTAGAATGCATCTGTGCCTAACAAAGCAACCACCTGTTGGTTGTGTATATGCTCTCTATATAAATAGGAATCTCACCACACAAACAGAATTGTTTGTTTTCTGTAATTCCTTGCTTTTACCTTTTTATATTCCTTCACATTCATTTGCATTACTGTTGCATTGCTATGAATAAATCATTTTTACATTTTTACGTTGTACACAACTAATGGAAACATGACAAGCGCCATATAAAAGAGAGAAGTTAATAAAGAGTTGCAACTAATGTGTTAAAGACAAAAATATATAAATGGTTAAGGACTAATGAAAATGTGACAAATGTCATGTTCTAAAAAAATTAGTAGAGCTAAAGAAAGAAATATAAGTGAGCTAACGGAGCTTTTAAGCTTTTTTCAAATATTGATGGGACGATGTTAAAGGAGAATTATATATAGTCACATGGAGAAGTTTTATGAATAAATATGATTGATTAAGATTCTTTTTTTTATCATTGACATTTTAATTACAAAATAAGAAATTTAATGTTAGGAATGTGATAATAAATTGTAAATAATTTCATTAGATTGTAATGGATACTAATGTGTATTAATAATATGTTGTAATAAAGGTTCTCATCATTTAAATTCATGTATTTATCATAGGTTTGAATTATTTATATATTCGTATAACATTGAATTGGATGTTTAATTCCTCTATCGGCAAAATGCTAATGTATATAATGATAAGTAAAAAAACATGTATTCTTCCATGCTGCAAGAAATATATGTTTTGTGTAAATTAGACGTAAATAAGATTGTGCTCTAAGATTTATTCTGTGTATAGCGTTAGTTATTAAATAATTTAAAAAATGAACTTTTGAATAAATGTTTATCATTATTTGCATTCTTAATAACATTGTTATATTAAAGCACCAATTTGTTAAACATATGTTAATGTAAAAGATGATTATTTAAAAAATTACCCTTTCATTTACATGAAGTTGTATATAGCTCTCATACTGAATGTTCAGCAAGATATGAATAGTGAAATTTATATCATAGTACTACTTGGCTCCAAAATTTTATACACTTGCCACATGATTTTAAAATTTGAATCCAACAAATGACTAGTTGTGGTTATTTGGAATTATCCATTTATACCCTACCAATAAGGTCTATGGATCTTTTTAATGTGTAAAAAAGAGTAACATGAAATCATAGGGAGAATTAAATTTGATTGAAGTTTCACCTAGAGTAAATTGTATACTCTATTTATTAACAAGTAGATCATGAATTTTTAGGAAGAGGACACATTTAGATCTAGCTTGAGAATGATTGAATGGTTTAAGCGAAAAGAAACTTCTTTGCATATTAACTAACTAATCTTTTACTTTATTTTTGGTGTTTCCCATTATTGGAAACAACTTCAGTGTCCCTTAAGAGATTTTAATTATCTAACATTAATTTGTGATCCATGAAAGTTTTTGTGCTAAATACAATTTTAGAGAATTATTTAGTGATACTTTTCTATGAGATCTTGTATTAGATAGACATAAACCCATTTTTGACTTTAAAATTAGATATGGGCGTCAGTTTGAGAGATTGTGATACATAAAGAACAAGATAAATATGGAATTTTTAAAGGAAGGAGAAGAGAAAGAATAAAATAGGTTGTGTTGGAAAGATGAGAAAAAGGCCATGTAACAAAGTTATTTTATAATTAGGTTGTTGTGTAGTAAGCAACAACCTAGCTAATGCAACTTAGTAAAATTAGATAGGTTATTATTGGCTCTAATTATTTTCTCATTTCCTTTGTGGTTGATCCATTGGTGGTCAAAAGAAACTTTCCTTTTAAATGTGAGAGTACGCGAATGGAACACCCAAATCATGGGATTAAAATTAAAGAACAATGACAAGTGATGAATGATGGATCAACTATGTTTAGGATAGACAAGAAATATTCTTTCTTTAAATTTTCTTATTCTTTGCCGCTTAAATATTCAAACTTTGTGGACTTTTTGTACCTAAAACTTAAGTTTGGTCTATAGAAGAAATTGATCATCTTACATGTTGCTCCTACATATTTCCTCAATTATTGTCAATAGACTTTATAAACTCAGCTTTAAATTATAATAATTTTGAGAGAAAATACCTTTCATAATTAATTTCTCAATAATTATAATTTTTTCTTTAAAACAAAAAGACATTTGTATAAGCCCAAGAAACATTATTTCTTTAAGTTGTCTTATGCTTGTCTCTTCGATCTTCAAACTTTTTGCCACTTTTTGTACCTGAATCTTAAGTTTAGTCTATCGAAGAAATTGATCATCTTAGATGTTGCTCCTACATATTTGTGTAATATTTTTTTAATAGACTTTATAAATTAAACTTTCAATTATCATCATTTTGACTGAAAATACCATTCATAGTAAATTTCATAATGATTATAATTTCATCTTTAAGGGATTAATACTATTCTTATAGCTCGTCAAGCTTATATCTAAGCAATATAACCCAAATGGTAGCTCTATTCTATGGAAGAACATTTTGAAAAACTAAGAGCCTAATTAGAAGAGGCAGTAGAAACCAAATAAGAAATGCTAGAAAAAGCATATTCTGGGGAAAAAAATGGAGCGATGAGGCTCCTATCAAGATGCTGGTAAATGATATGAGTCTGATAGATTGGTTGAAGGTGAATGTAGGGGAAAAAGTGAAAAAATGCTCAGAATGGGAGAATGGTAATGCCAGATGGAAGTACGCTTTTAGACTGTGGCATGTTCACTATGAGGCGAGCAGAATTAGTTCTTAGGATATAATAAGAATGGTCTCTTTTATGTTAGTTCAGCCTAGAGATCACATGAAGATACTTTAGCTGCTGATAAATTTTGAAAAAGTCTCTAGACCCATAATCTTCCAGAAAAAATTAGCTATTTTTGGTGGGCTATGGCTGAAGGAAAAATCCTCACACTAGACAATCTATCTAAACTTGGTCTCATGTTAGCTCGTACATGTGCCCTATGTGAAAAGAATGTTGAGTCTATCAATCACATTCTATTACTTATTCTAGATGAAAACTTATTCTATTTTCCACATCATCAAAAAAATCACCAGGGATAGTATAAATTACTCGTGTTTCCCCAAAGGCCTTATGTTCCCTAAACTTCCTTATCTAAGATTAAAACAAAACTGGAATATAAAACAAAGTTTGATAGATATCAATTGGTAGAAGATCAGGAAATGGAAAACATGTTACTAGATTTTACCTGAGAAAGGATGGTTGAAGTGTAATGTGGATGGATGTTTCAAACAAAACCCTAGTGTCACTAGAGCCTAAGGAATTAACCAATACTTGAAAGACAATATCATTATTTTCTTTTCCAGGTGGTTGGGAATTAGGTCCAACAACTATGCTAAGGCTATAGCAATGTAGTTTGGTATTAAAACTCTGTAAGACTTAGAAGTGGAAAAAGTTGCATTGGAAGGAGACTCAAAGCTCATTATTGACCTTGTTTTAAAAAATGTCAAATTCCCAAGGAGTGTTGTCCCTTTAATTGATGATTGCAAAACAAGACTCTCATCATTCAATAGTGCACTAATCAAGCACACCCTTAGAGGCAATATTTGTCTACATATATCTATGGAAAAAATTATATAGAAATATTTCATTTTGAACATGTTAAAGCTGTACTATTTTTAGAATGCCATATCTAGAATGAAAACTTGTAGATGCAATTTTCCAGCAAGTTCTTTCAACTAAGAAAGAGACATCTTATATTCTTCATGTAATTTGAAAGATAGAAAGTATCCAGTCAAACAACAAACATTTTGTATTATTCATCCTTCTCCTATATCCTAAAAGATAGAAAACATATGTAAGAATCTAATTTAACTAATCAAATTATGTTTCCCATATAAGCATAACTCATAAATAGAGAAATAATATATAGAGAATACTATAAATAATAGAGATCACTTAAAATGAACTATGCATGGATCATGCACACTCTGGGTCATAAGTCTGTTTTATTGTCATGAATATTCTGTCATTTAAATCCAGCTTGAATAAAATTGATAGCAATTCTATATTTTACTAGAGACAAAGTTGCATTGTTATATTACCAAGCTAATTTTTAATTTAAAAAAAAACTATTTAAATATTCATGATCTTTTCATAAAATATAAAACGTAAGAATATGTAAGCTTACCTTCCAAAAATTTCCTCTTTCTTATATGCACAGCGAAATTGGTCCATGGATTGTTGTAGATGTTTTACTGCCAATGGAACCTACCATAAGAGTATCTTTATATAATATACTAGAAGAATTGAGAAATGTGCTTCACAAAGAAGGACTCACAAATGGAATCTCGTATGAGTCAAATAATCGTGAGTATACTAATTTGGCGAATCCATCCCAGCGGTTAATTGCAACAACTGGATCAAGAGGTTTTTGGATGCTTTCATCTTCTGTCACAATGACATGCTTGCAAAGAGAGTCTTCTAGACCTTTAACATCACACCAAAGAGTATATAAATGTGGTCCATTAAGACAAAAACAATTAGTATGCACTTTGCAAGGATGAAAGGGTACTAAGCAATATATTTACAACTAGTAAAATAGAGAGAGTTTTTTTTAGAAAGGATCCATACATGAATAATTCGGTTGCCATCTCAAGATGGACAGTACTTTTTTCATCTTTTGGCTCAGACAAATTGCTTTCCTCCCCTGCAGTAAAATTCACATTACCTAAATGGAGAATAGCTACCACAATTCAAAAAATTGCATCCTGAAAACATTAGTTGATTTAGAAAATGCTGTCAATATATAAAAAATGGTGCTCTAATATACTAGGCAATGAAAATCAGAAATAAACACTGAACTAAGAACATATTTTATTCATAAAACTGATTGCTACAAATGTATGAAATGGCCTCTATTTATAGAGAGCCTTATGATATGAGGGCATTAATAAAAGATCTTTCTAGAAGATAAGGAGATAAAGCTGTATGACCTATTCTAGAGGACAACATCCATATCTGTTAGAAATATATGCAACAACTATGCAATGCAATGGAATGCAATTATAACAGATTATGAGGTGGATTTTATTCGCATGGATTTTTGACTATTTCTAACATCTTCCCTTAATCTCTACCTCTAATGATAATCTATGGAAGAAATTACAATAAAAAATATAGATAGGATAGGTCCCGACATTCAGCCTTGTTAGGTACCTATTTACAAAAAAAAAGAAAGAGAGGGGAACATGACATGACTATCCCCCCTTAATGTTCACCTCAATCATGCCGAGCATGCCTCATAGTTTCAAAAATTTGGCTTCAAGCATACTCTTAGTAAATATATCTACTGCTTGGTCTTCACTTGGACAAAAGAGAAGATTAACAAAATTTGCTTGAACAAGATCCCGAATATAGTGAACATCAATCTCAATGTGTTTTGTTTTAGCATGAAAAACAGGATTATTTGTAACTTAAATAGCACTTTGATTATCACAATAAAAAGGAGTAGCTAAACTTTGTGCAAAACCAAGCTCAAATAAAAGGTTGTAAATCCAAACTACTTCCTTTCCAACTTCGTTTGTTGCTCTATATTCTGCTTCACATGAGGAAAATGATGTAGTAGTTTGTTTCTTGCTGCTCCATGTAATTGGACCTAACCCAAGCTGAAAAATATAACCAGCAATAGATTTCCTATCATCCATGTCACCTCCCCAGTCTGAATCTGTGAAGCCAATCAAAGAAATTGAAGACTTGTAACTATAATGAATGCCATAGTAAATGGTGCCCCGAATGTATTGTAAAATTCTTTTGGTAGCCAACCAATGAGTTTCTTTTGGTTCCTGCATAAATCTAGATACCAAATTGACTACAAAGCAAATGTCTGGTCTAGACTGTGTTAGATAAACCAAGCTACCAACAAGCTGTCTATATAAAGTAGCATTTGTTAGAGTAAATAATTAATATTTAATTATTTATTCTATTGCTTAAGTTTACTTAGGTCATGCATTTATTTAATATTTCATATTTAATGCATGTAGTGGTTAGTTGTTGACAACTCGGGAGTTTGTTCCTTTTTTAGCATATTCCACTTTTTGTGGATGTGTGCTGAGTTGTCAATCTTATCTTCTACCTCCTTCCAGCTTGTTCTACAAGCTTCCATGAGCTCTTTATATTCGGGCTCTCTCTCATTGTAACAACATTGATCATCATATCATTTCTTATTGTAAATACATTTTCTTCTTGTGTTTGCATTATGATGGCTCTCATGTCCGTTTAGGGTTTTTGCCCATGCTCCATGCTTTTCCCCTTCTTGGTTTCTCTTTGACAGGTTCGCATGCAGGTGATCTTGGCATCTTCGGAGTTGGCTTTCCTCAACTCCAACATGGTATCAGAGCCTTCCTGCTGCTACTTCGTTGAAGAAATTGTGAAGCCGTGATTTGAAGTCACAAACCCTAGTTTGTTTGTGCATTTTTTTTTCAAATCAGGGGATCAGCAATTTTCGGAGCACTTTCAGCCCGAACGGACATCACCATTGGATCCGGAAGGCCGTTTGCAGTCAGGATTCATATAAAGCTTTTCGTTTTTGGAGACAGGGCATTTTTTGGCGATTTTTTGAAGAGTCCAGGTCGCTGCCGTACGGATCGTACGGACGCAGAGCGGAAAAAATTTTAAAAATACATTTCCGGGCGCGCCGCCGCCGCGTCACCACGGGGCCACCGCCGCGCCACCCGCGCGCCGCCCGCAGCGGCCGCAGCAGGCAGCGCCGCCCGCGCTCCGCCGCGGCTCCTCCCGGCTCCGCCGCTGCCCGGCCTCCTCCTGGCCGCCGCCCGCCACCGGCGGCGCCTCTCCAGCCCGCCGCCCTTCCGCCACCCTCCGCCGGTGGCTCCTCCCGCCTTCGCCGCCCCTGCGGCCATCTCCGCCGATTCCGCCGCCCGCCAGCTGTACTGCACAGTCAGCGGAAGTTATCAAATCCGCGTGTGACACGTGGCAGGCGTGCTACGTGGCACATTGCCACGTGGCCCCTGCCACGTCATGATCCGTACCTGCCACGTGGCTATGCCACGTGGCTCTCTTTTTTGCTGCGACGGCTGACGGGCCGTCAATTTAAATCGCAGGATATGCTGACGTCAGCATGACGTCATCCCTATGTCATCAACCTTGCATGCACCTCTTCCGATTGCTTTTGGACCTACTTGTGGTTTTTTGGCCATAACTCTTGCATACGGAGGTATTTTTCCAATCCGAAAGAAGCGCCGGAAAGCTGGTTCTGAGACGGAGATTTTGGTGTAGGTATTTTTTGGTTTTGATGCTTTTTTATTGCCTTTTTTTCAGTTAAAGTCCGAAGTCC
This sequence comes from Cupressus sempervirens, assembly GCA_028749045.1. NCBI lineage: Eukaryota > Viridiplantae > Streptophyta > Pinopsida > Cupressales > Cupressaceae > Cupressus > Cupressus sempervirens. The sequence continues at coordinate 236,296,938 of CM053791.1, forward strand.
TCTTTTTGACTCCGGCATGCATATATTTTGCGTCCCATGTCTATTTTTGGAAAACTTTATATTTTTGGAAAGCTGGTTTTCTCATCTTTTCAGAACTGTCATCTTTTTTCCTCACTTTTGGCCTCTTCTCTTTCTATCATAGTTTTGGCATTTTTGCTCTATGGTTGATATTTTGAGTGTTTTAGGCCCGAGGATCATTTTCCTGGCATGGTTTGCTTTCTTTTAGGCTGTACTTTTTTTTGGTTCAGCTCTTTTTAAGTTCTGATCATTGTAGCTATCTTTTTGAAGCACTTTTCTTTTTCGCACTGAGATAAATTGTCACTTTTACATTCTGGGAGTCATGAACGTTGTTTTGAGTCAGGTGTACTTGCACTATTTTCATAAAGCACCATGGGGGGGATTATTTGTTTGCTATTTTAGGCATTCTCCCTTTCTCAAGTGAGTGTCCCTTTCACGACATTAGCCCATGCAGAGTCAGTTAGACCGTGTCTTTATCGGTGTCTGTACTTCTTTTCCTCTCTCCTCGTTCTTGGTTCGTTTGCAGAAGATTTTGGCTCACCTTCTCAGTTGCCTGTCATCACACCCCGTCTGCATTAAGGGGGGCTTATGCTGTGTTCTAATGCATCCATGGTTTGATGGTTCGATAGTGTGAACTATGTATTCAGTGGTTGATCCTACATACAAGGCGATTGCAGTGGCTGGCTACCTATGCATTTCGATGAGATGGATCATCTACCATATAGACATGCTCGGCTCGTGCCTTATTCTTCCATGGAGGTTTCTTCAGATCAGTAGTTTGACAGATTTGTGGCTCTTCATGCTTCAGTGATGCTGCTTCTTCATGATCACTCATTATTCCTGTTTTAGGGGACATTTTCCCTAGTTGGAGACTTCTTCAGCTCTTCACTGGGTTCTTACCTCTTTTTAGGGGAGGGTTTTTCCCATGTGGTTTTCTCTCTTTCCCTGCTTACAGAGGTTTCATCTTCTTGCATTGTACTTGGGTACCTAAAATGGCCTCATTGCCGGGACCCATTATGCATTTCATCTTAGCTTTGTGAGCTTAAGGCATTTCCCTAAGTTGCACTTAAGGGGGGGTGTTAGAGTAAATAATTAATATTTAATTATTTATTCTATTGATTAAGTTTACTTAGGTCATGCATTTATTTAATATTTCATATTTAATGCATGTAGTGGTTAGTTGTTGACAACTCGGGAGTTTGTTCCTTTTTTAGCATATTCCACTTTTTGTGGATGTGTGCTGAGTTGTCAATCTTATCTTCTACCTCCTTCCAGCTTGTTCTACAAGCTTCCATGAGCTCTTTATATTCGGGCTCTCTCTCATTGTAACAACATTGATCATCATATCATTTCTTATTGTAAATACATTTTCTTCTTGTGTTTGCATTATGATGGCTCTCATGTCCGTTTAGGGTTTTTGCCCATGCTCCATGCTTTTCCCCTTCTTGGTTTCTCTTTGACAGGTTCGCATGCAGGTGATCTTGGCATCTTCGGAGTTGGCTTTCCTCAACTCCAACAGCATCCACCTTCTTGGAAATACATTCTTTAGTAAGCTTAATTCTAGATTGAAAAGGAGTAGGGGCTGGCTTACATTCAAGCATGTTAAATTTATCTAAAAGATCCAAAGCATATTTTGCTTGAGAGATAAATAACCCATCATGAAGTCTACTAATTTGCAAGCCAAGAAAATAATTCAGTTCACCCAAATCACTCATATGAAATGCCCCTTTAAGATCTAATTTGAAATCACTAATTAACCCAATATTTGGTCCAGCTATGAGTAAATCATCCACATAAACTACTACAAGAATAATTTCATTTTGTACTCTCTTCACATAAAGATTTGGATCTGATTTGCATTTTTGAAACCCATGAAGCTGAAAATACCTATCAATCTTCTCATTCCATGCTCTTTGTGCTTGCTTAAGCCCATAAAGTGACTTCTTTAATCTACAAACAAGATTAGGATGTTGCTGATCTACAAAACCTGGTGGCTGATCCATATATATTTCTTCATATAAATCTCCATTTAAAAAAGCATTTTTTACATCCATTTGATGAATATGCCACCCAAGACTTGCAGCCAAAGAAAGAATAATTCTAACTGTATTCATTTTAATTGCAAGAGCAAAAGTTTCTTCACAATCAACACCCTCTTTTTGATTAAATCCCTTAGCAACCAATCTAGCTTTAAATTTTTTTATGGAACCATCTGATTTAAATTTTATTTTATAAACCCATTTGCAATAAATGACATTCTTACCTTTGGGAAGTTGCACAAGTTCCCAAGTTTTATTTTTCACCAAAGCATCATATTCTTCTTCCATAGCTTGCTCGCATTCTTTATTCCCTCTAGCTTCCTCATATGATCTTGGATTATTTACTTGTAATACTTTGGCCATGAGAGCACTGCCATTCCTCCCTTGGATCTTTGAGCCTTGCCTATATATTTCTTCAACACTCCTTGTCTTTTGGCTAGCTGAAAAGTTATCTTCTTCATCATTACTACCTGCAAAAAATGTCTGATTACAAGCATTAGTTGTGTTGTTTTCACTAGTATTTTCATCATTTGTAGAAGTGCACAACTCATCCTCATCAATGTAGTCTCCATTTCCTCCTAAAATATCTGAAAAATGAGAAGAATTTGTTGTTGTAGAGTGAGAAGGAGTGGCTGTAAGTTGTGAATGCTCATCAAACTTCACATCTCTACTAACAAAGACCTTGTTTGTTGTCAAATCTTATAACCTATAAGCCTTTGATTCTTCACTATAACCCATAAAAAAACACTTATGACTCTTTGGTTCTAACTTTTCCCTTTGTGCATCAAGAATGTGTGCCCAAGAAATACACCCAAATACTTTAAAATATCCAATGTGAGGTTTCTTACCACTCAATGTTTTTTTAGGGGTGATATTAGTGAGAGCTTTTGGGGGGGATTCTATTTATAATATGTGCAGCACAAGAAATAGCCAAACCCCAAAAATTTATTATGCAAACTTTTAAAATGTAACATACAATGAGCCATTTCTAAAAGAGTTCTATTCATTCGTTCAGTCACCCCATTTTGTTGAGGAGTATAAGGAACTGTTCTTTGCACCTTAATACTATAATTTTCACAAAATGACTCAAAAGCATGATTGCAATATTCACCCCCATTATCTGTCCTTAAACATTTAATTGTTTTGCCACTTTTATTTTCAACTAATGCCTTAAACTTTTGAAATACTTCAAACACTTCTTTTTTCCTTTCAATAAAATAAACCCATACTCTCCTGCTATAATCATCAATAAAAGTGAGAAGGTACCTAGCACCTAAAAGTGAAGGATATCCTAGTTCACATAAATCACTATGAATAAGTTGCAATGGATGATTAGCTCTCCATGCTTTACCTGAATCAAAAGGATCTCGATGATTTTTCCCTAACATAGAACCTTCACACACACCTTCAGAAGCTGAAATTTTTGTTAATCCTCTAACCATATCCATTCTAACCATATCTTGTAATTTCCTATAATTTAAATGTCCAAGTCTAGCATGCCAAAGTTGTGACATATAATATGTTTCAGCAATAAAAGCATGAGAGAGTGTATATTTATCATCAAGAAACCCCACAAATTTAAATAGATTCTCTTCATGATCAACTCTACCAATAGCAATTATATTGCTTGGGTCTTTTCTATCTCTAATAATAACTTGATCAACATTCACAACAATCTCATATCCAGCTTGAACTAGTTTGTATACTGAAATAAGATTCACCCCCAATCCTTTAACCAATAAAACATTTTTCAAAGAACCATGTGTTACATTAATAGTTCCTGTTCCTAAAACTAGAAGTTTCATTTTATTGCCAATGGAAATTTCTTGATCTGAATTCTTCCCTTCATAAAAATCAATAAACAAAGATCTATCCCCAGTCATGTGAGATGATGCCCCCAAATCTAAAATCCATTCTTTATTAGAATCTGAAGCAAAGTATCCCCCTTTAACACTAGATTTACTTTTGGGTGTACCAATTACCTCCTCATTTGATTTCTCTTGCCTTTTTAAAGAGATAGCTACGAAACTATGATTATCCTTCTTTCCATCCTTAAACCTTTCTTGCTTGGGCTTATATTGCTGCCTTTCATTGTCCTTGTTCTTCAAACAAAACTTCTCCATGTGATTCTCACCTCCACAGTACCTGCAAATAAAAGGCTTTCTTCTAGCTTGCTTTTCTGCACCATCATTTCTAGAAAAATGATTAGAACCTTCATGATTTTGAAATTTATTATTTCCTTTCCAATTCTTTTTTCCATCATTTCTAAAGAATTTACTTTTGGTTGTATATGCATGATTCTTTTTAATATGCCCTTCTTTAATAAGTTGAACTTCTTCATCTAAAACACATTTGCAAAATTTATCAAAAGTTTGCTGGGGGTATTGGGATTTGGTTGAAGAACCCTTTTCCTTGATTCCTTAAAAAATTTATATGGCTGGGGAATCTTACTTTCAACCATTGCAATTAAGTGAAAATCCTTTTTTGCATATTCAACACCTATTTTTTTTAGCTGAGTATTTAAAAAAGTAAATTCATTGAAGTAATCAGACATTTTTTCAAAATAAGATGGATCTAAATTCATCAATTTTTCTTCTATACTAAACATGCTAGCCATGTCTACATCTTTATAATCTTTTTCTTAAGTCTCCCACATCTCTATTGGGCTATAAATATCAACAAATCTTCTATTTAGATTGGGGCTCAAAGCTTTACCAATAATACCTCTAGCTTGCTCCAACTTACATTTCCACAACTCCTTTTCTTTATCAGTTTGTTGAGGTTCCCGAATTTATTTATTTACTATCCTCCATAAAGCCTTCTCTCTTAGAGCATTCTTGACTAAAATCTTCCAATCTACAAAACCACTTCCATCAAAGATAGGAAAAACTTCATTTGAAGAACCCATGTTAGCAAAAAGATCAAGTTCAAACAAATCTAGCAATACTCTAGCAGCATAACAGCCCTGCAACCAAATATCACTCCAAAAAAAAATTAGCCCTGCAAACAAACCATTTTCAGCAAACTATTTGCCTGTAGGAAAACCCTCTAGCAATATTTCTAGCTGAATTTCTAAATAAATCTCCAGCTGAACTTGGCTAAACCTGGCTCTGATACCATGATAAAAATAAGAGATCTAATATACTAGGCAATGAAAATCAGAAATAAAAACTAAACTAAGAACATATTTTATTCATAAAACCGATTGCTAAAAATGTATGCAATGGCCTCTATTTATAGTGAGCCTTATGATATGAGGGCATTAATAAAAGATCTTTCTAGAAGATAAAGAGATAAAGCTGTATGACCTATTATGGAGGACAACATCCATATCTGTTAGCAATAAATGCAACAACTGTGCAATGAAATGGAATGCAGTTATAACAGATTATGAAATGGATTTTATTCTCATGGTTTTTTGACTATTTCTAACATCTATGACTGTTGGCATTTTATAGTTTCAAATCAATGATTTAAAGAGATTCAAAATACAAGATATATAGTAAACAAAAATATTGAATCTTGTATTTCAATGGTCACTTATAATCACAATAGCCAAATTATTGTATTGTTGCATACCTCTTGGGGTGCAGAAAAGAGAAGATAGAAAAAATGGTAGTTTCTCTCAGGATCTAAAATTTGGCAAACACGTGACCTTTCTAGCAGATATGTTCAAACAACAGCTCCCGACATTTTTCCATTCTTGTCAAATTGTAGCTCAACAAATTTACCAAAATGACTACATGCAATAACCATAATAGAAGGTAGTGGTACAGATTTCTTTAAAAACATAACTGTTGTGACCGCCTGTCACACCACGCCCAAGTTTGGGAGCCCCTTCCATTTTTTTAAATTTTTGCCAGCTATTTCCTTCTTTTGTAGAGCGCAAGATTGAAGGAGTCATGGAAAAAACCAAAACCCTTCATTCCCAAAAAACCCCACTCCTGCATGTAGAGGCGTAGATTTGGAGCATAGCAAAAAATATTTTAAGAAGGATAAAATCCTTCGTTCCATGAAATGTTCGATCCTGCTAAATATGGAGCACAATTTTAAGATAGCAGAGGATTGTTGGAAAAGGACAAAATCCTTCATTCCATGAAAATCCTGACCCGCAAATCATGGAAAAAAAATACACTAATTCAAAAGTTTGATTAGATACACAAAATCATAAGCACTATGAAAAGTAACCCATCTGATATTCTCATTCCAAACAATACCCGAGGACATCAAAAGCTCCACAAAATGCCTTGAATTGATACCCATGTAGTTGTTTTTTCTTGAAATCAATCCCACACTACCTCAGTAACTCAATGGAATCAAGGGCATGGAGGTCCATAAAGGGGTTAAACTCCCTCAGATTGAATTGCCACACACACGGCTGACACATACCGCACTCTACCAGATTTTCTTCTTCATTTGAGAAAGTAAGGCCCAACTGGATCAATTTGAGGTTGTCCACATTGACTTTCAAGGTATAGTAATGGTACTCTACCTTGCTCCTGAATCTCTCGTATGGCTTTATGAAAACCCCGAGGAACTCGGTATCCATGGCTACATATTGGTATCGATCTACCATGCCTCTAATTAGCTCAAATTTTTCTTCTAGATTATCTTCCTACAACTCCCTTATGCAAACTAAATCGCTCTTAATCCTAACCATCATGCACTCAATTCAATTCAAGACAGATCCTCCCAACTTTTATGAATAATTGTAGCGGGAAAATATGAGAGAAAACATATATAGATCGACAGAACAAGCAATTGCAAATGCAGAGATGGAATCTATTGCGACCACCTGTCACACCATCGCCCATGTCTAGGACCCCTTTTTTTTATTTTGCCAGTTTTTTCTTTTTCCATGGAGCGCAGTTTTAAAGGAGTCAAGAAATGTTGCAAAATCCTTCACTCCATAAGAATCCCACTTTCCATAAAGCGTGGAGCACAATTTTGCAGGAGTGAAGGAAATTTTAGAAAAGACAAAATCCTCCAATCCTAAAAAACCCTAACCTATTAAGGCATGGAGCGCAGTTTTCAGGAAATGGAGGAAGGTTGTGATGAAGGATTTTATCCTTCATTCCTTGAAAATCATACTTTAATAAAGTGAAGAGCACAGTTTTAAATTAGTGGGGTAAAAAGATAAAATCTTTCATTCCATGAAAACCCTGACCTTGTAAAGCATGAACTGTAATTTTTGAGGAAATGAAGGAAATATTATGCAAAGGAAAAATCATCCATTCTGGAAAAAGCCCGCTCCTGTAAATTGATTGGAGAACAGGAATTTGTTAAAAATCATGAAAAGAAAGAATATTGGAAATTTTTGAGAAAAAATCCAAAATTTAGAGGAAGAAAGTGAAATTCCTTGAGAAGTGAAAAATTGGATTCAGAGAAGAAAAGCGAAAAAATGATTTTCCTTCAAAAAATTTTTTTTGGATTTGAATTAAAAATTAAATATTGGTAAAACTAATATTTAATTTGATTTTTTTTTTGAATAATAATACAAAAAATAAAAATGGAGAAAAAGTTGCAAATGGATTTGATTTTTTCATTTAAAAATGGAAGTTAATTAAATATTGAATTTTTTTTAGTTGATATTTAATTAATAAAACTTTTTTGAAAAAATCAAAATAGAAGAATACTTAGCTTCATCAGGAAGCTAAGAGCATAAAAAATAGCAACTTTTTGAATCAAACAGCAAAAAGCGACAAGTGGAAGAAAAAAATGGAAACTTTGATGGTTAAATAAAGAAACTGCCTAATTTTAGTCTGCTTCTTTAAAGGCATCTTTCTGAAGAATGATTTATATAAGATACCCTCTCATTCATTCAAGCTCACACATAAATTTGAAGAGCAAACTAAGAATAGGAGTAACATTCGAGGAGTTCAAGCAAGCAGATTTTTTGGGAAATCTTTTGAAATTGTTGAGGAGATTTTTAGGAATTCATGACAGAAGATTTTGAATCCTATCAAAAAGGAATTTTCGTTGCAGTGAGTTATGAAATTTCATATTTCTTGTGGAAGTGTTAAAAAGTGAATCTTGAAAGCAGTATGGAAATTTTGGCGAAAATCCAAAATCTTTGTCTTATGGACAAGTCATATCTATTGTTTTTAATACTTTCCTTGCATAGTCTTATGTGTGTTCATTTTCTATTTTGCAAGAAAGGAAAATGGCAGAGCCTAGGGGAACAGGAGAAATGTGAGGACAATTGATAAAGAATGAAAGGAGAGGATTCTATCCTTAATCCAAAATCGTGTCAAAGTGGACAAAAATTGGAGATACAAGTCTTGGCGGCCTTGATTTGAAAGATTTCAAGCGGAGAATGCTCAGATATAATGACTATCACCCAACACACCTGGCTAAAAGAAATGTGAGAAGTGGAATTTTTGCTGCAACTGGTTTCCCTCCTTTTCAGCATCCAGAGTTAATCGTGGAATGTACCAAACATTACAGTCCTAGAGATAGAACCATCCGGGATTTTGAACGAAATATTCTGGCAAATTTTTCTCCAGCATCCATTTCTGAAGCATTTGGAATTCCTTCAAATCCAAGGATGGTCACAAAAACACAAGAGCAAGCACTGAGAATCTATACATCTGGAATCAATTTTTGTGAAGAAATAATCAACAAAAGATGGTTGAAAAAGAATAGACCGCATCATTCCAAGATTCCTAAAGAAATATTATGGCTTGACTTGCAGAGGGAATATAGTGATATGGTCATGATGTTGAGTCACATATTTGGCATGCCTTATTCTTATAGGTTTGAATCTTGGATGTGGTATTTTTTTGAGTAGGTAATGGAGGAAGGTGACATAGTAGATTAGGCTGGGCTCATAAGTGATAACCTAAATGTGTAGTTGATGAATCTAGAGCATACAAGGAGATTTTACATGAGCTCCTATGTCATCTACATGCTAGCACGGAGGACAAATTATGATGGACTACAATGCAAAGGACCAATTGGAAGCGGAAGCCAACACCTCAAAGTGCATAAATGTTACCCGCAGTTGCATTTTTATTCAAAGGATGATTACATGAGGGTTAATGATATATTTGCCATGCGCATAGTAAGAACATTACAAAAGAGGTCACATATAAGAATGTCAATGGAGGCAATCAAGTTGATTGAGGAATATGGTGACTGGTTCATTCAGTTTCCTACCTTTTTCATATATCCAAGTTCAAGGATTCTCCATGGAGCCATACAAACTCCCCAGGTATCCAACAGATATGATGGTCTTGTTAGAGCTTACTCGACAACTTACTGCCTATGACAAGATTCAGAAAGGGAAGAAGAAGTTCAGATTGCAGTTTCCAATTTCCATAGGAGAAGGGAAAATTGAGGTATGCCTATGTCTAAAAGCCATAGAGAAATCATCAGATGAGCTCCACTTCTTTCACCTTCCGCTTTATCCAAAAAGGAATGATTTTGATCCTTACAAAAAGATCTCATCAGCAGGAGGATCAAAGTACCAACACAAGGTTCACCTTGAATAATTTTGGGCAAATGTAGCAAACGAGAATGAGATTAGAAAAAGTTTGCAAGACTACCATTGAACATTATTAGAGCATGCAACATAATCAAGGTTCCTAATCAAATGGAGGAGGACCCAAATGTGCAAAAAGGATTCAATGCAGAAATGTTAGCTCAACCATTTGATTGGAAGAAGAAATAAATTATGGATCTCGAAGCTCTTTCAAAAGAAGTCTTAGATTTAACAAAGTGGTGGATCGAGCATAAGCTTGAAAAATTAGTTGCACTAGCTAATGCATTCACATATAGGTTTCTTGGCCACAGACCACTTAGGGATGAAAGATCAAGACAAATATTTGAAGGGATTGTTGAAGAAAGGGGAACTCCATCCGAAGATGTAAGAACCAAGAAAGGGAAGGAAGTACCTCGAGAAAAGCATCCTAGGATTGAGGAAGTCATCCAAGAACCTCAAAATAAGAAGCAGAAACATGGGGATGCTCCCTATTCTCCGAGTCGAACTCCAAGTGTGCAAGAGATAGAAACTTTTGAAAGGCAGGATGTAGGGACAAGTATAAGGAGATTTGAGCAAGAAGATAATTTGGATAGGCCAATTCATGATAGGTTGATTATAAATGCTTATGAAAAATCCATGCAAGAAAGAGGGAGAGGTCAAGATATTGCTACAGAAGAAAGTCTTGCTATGATCTTAGAGCGAGAAATGATTAATGATGGAGATGGTCCACTAGAGGAAGAAACTCCAAGGGTAGCAATACATCTTCCAAGTGCTGAAGCTGTAGTTCCTGAGGTTATAATGGATAGTCTAGGAGGTGAAGAGGAGATTGAAATTTGAGCAATCCAAAGGAAAGAACAATTGGTAATTTTGGGGGACCAAAGTATACCCATTCCAGAATGGTTGAGGCAATGAATTCAATTGCATCAACAAAAGGAGGTTGATCTAGCAATTGAATTACAGGAAATTTTGGACTTATCAAACTAATCAGAAGAATAAGGGAAAGCAAAAAGATATACTAAATTAACTAGAGCAGAATCAGGATGGAGAATCTTGCAGATTGCGACTCCCATAGTTGACAAAGGGAAAAATCAGATTGCTCCTGATGAATATCATGTTACAGAAGTTAATCTCGTTCGGGCCTCCCCAGAGAAAATATTGGAAGAATTTGATGACTCCACATAGGCTTTGAAGGATAGGTTGAAGAAAGTAGAAGGGTATGAAAAGAAGAAAAGAGAAATTTGGGCCTTATGCCAGTACATCAATAGCTTACCTCATCTAGTAAGAGAGGAAGGTCTGTCATTTTCCCCTCCAACAGGTGTTTCTAGTGAACTGGTAGGTGATATTGACAGAATCAAGCGACTTGCTCAGGGTGCAAAGACTTGGATCGAAGGAATTCAGGAGGTAGCCTTCAAACATGCAGAAGAATTAGTGCAAGTGCACAATAGGGCATTGGCTACAATCTCTAGGATCCAGTGCATGGAGGAATCATGGGTGGATGAGCATATTTACCAAGAAGAGGTGATTACCGACATTCAGAGTTTGATGGATACCCCAAAGCAAGAATTGATTGACGGTCGAGTTATTAGCAAGGGGGATGTCTATGATTTTATTCGATGGTACAATGCAATGATCATGGCTAAGGAAATGTTTGAGAGCTTTACCAAGGAATCTAGTAGATGGAAAAAGATTGTTGATAACATCAAGCAAGGAATATCAAATGCAGTTGCATCCTTGTTATCACAAAGATTCGAGGAAGAAGAAATGACAACTAATAATTTGAAAGTCAAGTTAGAGGAATTCTTTCAGCTAAATGTATATGGAAGAGATGATTTTGAGAACTTCTCCATCTTCTCAAATATAATGCACACTACTAAGGACTTACTACCAGATTGGGATGAAAGCTTGGGAAAAGCAGAAAGAGCAATTGTAGTTCTAGAATTCAAAAATGAATCTGCACCAAGCATCAGTAGAAAGGAGTTGGAAACACTGTTAGATCAATTTTGATCTTTTAGGTGAATAATCAAGGATGGATGCATTAAATGCATAGTGGGTGTGCATAGGGATTATTTATTACACCCCACTCCTTCTTAAATGAGCATGCATAGTGGGCATTTATTACCCACTACAGTAGTGGATCCCTTGTGGGATTAATATAGATTCCTTTCCATTGCCGTAACCCTATGTAGGGCTAATGTGGCATGATCTTTGCCATCAGTTATTGTGATCATCCGGGCCACCCATTGTAATTGACGACCTATATAAAGGCCTCATTTCTCATTTGTAAGAGGAGATTTTTATGAGATTGTTGCTATGAGTTACTGAGATAATAAAGTTTTCATTAGAGTTTGGTGAATACTTGACGTATCTTAGTTCTTGCTTATTCTCCTAAATTTCTTCAAGTAGATTAAGTTTAGCATAGTCAATGTGTGGTGATTACAATGGAGAATATGATGGTGTATTGATGAATTCCATTGGTTCATAATTTTGACATTTTAGTGATTCTAATTCATTGCATAAAGTTAGCCTAAACCCCTTTCATGCATATGCTCAACCTCTATCATTTGTATACATTGTTCTTTCTGATGGTGTATGCGGTGATATGAAAATCTTTGGCATAACCCTTGAAGATTACACTAGTTCACGCTTAGTTATAGTATAACTTGGCAAAGTGGAATTCAATAGATTGAGGAATTTTTCAACCAAAATGCTATTTTTTGTTATCACTACCCTTAGGATTAGAATAGAATTTTTGAACCCCATCCTATTTAATTTCTGCATATTCTGTGAAAAATCCAAAAAAAGTGCTTCATTGCAAAACCTTAAGATAACTCCCACATTCAATATGGCTTGAAATGAATATGAATAAGCACATAAGGCCCCTTATGATCATCAGAAAATCACATCAACCACCGATATTATCTACAGTCAAGACCTGGCATTAAAGGAACCTTGAAGTCATTGTATGATCTTCTAGCAATCTTAGCATACACAAGACTTTATTCAAGAGAGGATAAGATAATTCGATATTTTGTTCTACTATTTGGTGAGTCATAAAACACACATCAACAATAACTTGTGACAAGGAGCCAGGTGATTAGCAAGATAATAGAAGGTAGTGGTACAGATTTCTTTAGAAACATCATCACATCCAGTAGTCTTAGCACAGTGTGCATTCTTAGGACACAAACCCTCGATGTTCCAACTCTTAACACAACTATCACTTCATTTTGATACCAGTAACATGAAATATTACTTCATAGATGAATTCAATGGAAACTAGATGAGTTCAGTAGTATAAAGTCATAGTGGGTCCTGTAGCAACTACATTTTAGCTATCCTGCTATAACAAATCGACAATCTGCATTAATTTTTACTAGCAAAGATTCATCTGGTGTGACAGTTGTAAACAGCCAATGCTTCAGCTGGTCTTTTTGATCATCAATATCTTATAATCAATAGGTTGAAATGAAGCACTCTATCTAAGTTATGCGAATAGTATCTGTATGCTGCATGTAGCTTACTAATCAAAATAATTACTTTGACCATACCAATTGAAGCATCTTTTTCTAGAAATTCCTTGTATCCATTATGTTGTATGTAATTCTCGGGTAAAAGCATAGATCTGTGTCACCGTTTGTGATACAAAAACCCATTTTGGTCAAATCTCATTTCTCTATCAAAACTCAATTTTAAAAAAAAACTAAAAATACCCTTTTATAGATTTCAGATTCAATATCATCATTATATAAATTTTTGAGTGTTTTGATTAGTTATAATATGCTATAATCTAAAAATATTATAAGTCGATATTTCAACATTTCAGAAGATGCTCTCTCAAAAAATGAAAAAAAATAGTAAATCATATCAAAAAAATAAAAAAAAATATATTTATCACTAGAGGAGAGAATCATCTTCATGAATATGTAATTTTTTTCCAAGAAGGTATAGATTTGATAGGGAAGTTTTGACGGGAGGAAAAAACTATTGGATTCTGACAAGGTAGAACTTGAGTACTTATAACAAAGAAAATATACATCAAAAATAATTATTTCTTTTTTTATGCACTAGCTATACATGTCATCTATAAAATATTTTCAAATCATAACAAAAAAAGATGATTTGCACATACTTGTTTGATGGGAACTACATCCTATATTTTTTACAGTTAAAAAAGGGACTTCAAAATAAAATAAAATGAATAAATTCTTAGTCAAAAAAATAATAAAAATTATAGGCATAAAATTCATACAATTCTAGACATTTCATCAGTTTACATCATCTTCATATTTTAAATGCAAATACCATTTTTTTTGTCATTAATGTTGAACTGTCAGATTCTGATATCACTTTTCTTTATAAAAAGGTGACACAGGTTTGTGCTTTTACCCTCTCCCTTTTCCAGTTGGGAGAAATATTTCATTGTATGTCATGATCTATTTCAACAAGAAAGCTCTCAATTTTGAATTAGGGGATTTATCCCCAACTCAACAATGGAAATCAAGGGTTTTCACTTTTCATTCTTGATTGTAAATCATGGAAATGATAATACCTGACACCATGATACCATGACTTGGTTAATAGTAGATATCATGCACATGAGTACCTATGCTTCTTGTTTGAATGGGCATAGAGTCGTAATCTATAAAAAATTACAACAAAAAACTCTATACCACGATACAAAATTGTAACATATTTGAATGGATACAAAGTCATAACCTGTAAATATTCTTATGCTATTAAAGTAGTTATAGTTTTCATCCATCAAATCTGCATGCAAATGTACCATTTACTTGTAATTGTTAAAAAAAATAATGCTCTTTACACTTCTACTACTCATTTCTAAACTAGTATGGACTGCATTAGCATTTATAAGATCCTCACACAACTGAAACTTATAGAACTTTCAATCATTAGACACAGATCTATGCATTCAAAAATACATAATCTTGCAAGAGATTGGTGGAATGAGGTTTGCACTAGGCTTTCCAACCACTAAAAAGCAGACAATATGAAGTTTTAAAAAAATAGAAAAGGATGGAATCATTGTTTCAAGTACTGATTCTAGCAAGACAATAAATCCAAAAAACACACTATTTTGTTCACCTAATTTAGTATTTATTTATAATATTATGATAATATAGAGGACATGCGAAAATAGTATATATCTCAAAATTGAAATTGTATTCAAAATCCATATGCATCAAACAACACAACTATGATGTATCATTGAACAAGTCCATGATGATACATGAAGTAGGTTTATAATAGAAATGAAAATTAAATAAGATTTGACTAAAAATATTTCTTTTGTTCATTTGTTTCTATCAATTCTATTCCTTTGTGCCGTCTTTCTCCGTCGCACTAGTTGAATCAAGGGTGCTGATTGTTCATCACTTTGAGCACCCTCCTTGTTGTTCTTATTTCTCAACTACTGAAATTCAAGAATGGTTCCATGTTGAGGTTTAGGAATGATAATTGAATAATTGTGTGCACCAAATAATTCATGATTTTCCTCTCGGTCCTCTTCATTTTTAGTACCTGACAAGTTTGATTCCTGGGCTTCCTATACACAACATAGATTAACTTATTAAAAAATATAATACCTATAATAAGATTTTTGCATGAACCATACAAGATCCTAATAAACTTACCTTAGATTCATGACCAATGACTAATTTCTCTCCTCTATCTAGCATATGTTTTCTAAGGCCGTGGAAACCATGTAGTAAGACATATTTTAAATCCTCGGCAGATGCTTCTTTTAGGAATTAGTGCACCTACATGAATGAATAAAACTGAACTCATAAGATACAATGACTTGTGAGATACAGTTAATTCATAAGTTTTTCATGACTATGTTATAAGAAATAAAAAATACTATACAAGAAAATGTTCACTTACCAATCTACCATGAATACTATTGTACCCACCAGATCCTAATTTATAAGATCTAATGCTTGACACCCTAGCTTGAGTTTCTTTTAGTTCCTCCTTGTGTAGATGGAAAATAATTTGGATTATTATGAATTTTTCTCTTAAATTTAGCATCTTTCACAAGCTCATCCCATGTCACTTGGTCTGTGATCCAAGCTGGACATTAGTATTTTAAATCTTTTGTCAATTTTGACCTTAAGTTGTCTCTTTTAGAGTGAATATATTTTCGTGCAATATCTAGAATGCATTCCTTATGAAATCCAAGATCTTTTAATGCTAGTATGACATCTTTAAATAGTTGATCTTTCTTAGAGTTGCACTATTTCCTCCAATCCACTTGAATAGTATTGCCAAATATTTCTTCTGCATGACGAAAAATGAAATGATAGAATTTTAGCCCCATTTCATCCTTCAAGACTTCTCCTTTTGAGATGATCAAGATTGTAACTTCTTGCATTCCTTTTGTAGTCACTGAGGATATTTTTGTAGTCTTAGGGATTGAGGTAGATGCCCCTATAGGTACATTAGTTACTTTGTCATTAAGTTCTTGTATTTACAATGAGATTGTAAAATTATTGAAAATTTCATTTCGCTAAAAGCACTAAAGAGGTTCACATAATAAATAAATAAAAGATCAACATAGTGCTGAAGAGACTTAAAAATGATAAAATATTACAACTACATAAAAATGAATCATATTTCTTTGTGTCTTCTATAAGATAATGAATAATTAGAAGTAAGGAAAAGAGGCTTGTAGGATCTTCATAAATAAGGATGATGAAATGGACTTTTATATGGAGCTAAATGTGGATAATTGTATTAGGCTAAATCATAATTAGAAATGAGAGATCCTTTTTACTGAGATCTTCTATGTTTGGATTGTGGATTATTATGCACAAATGGTTTCAGCAATTGAATATCTCATAATATATTACAAGTTGTAAATGCTTTGTTCTTTATACATGTCAACATTACAACATATTCTAAATAAGGATGTACTTTATTTTTATGAATATTTGTGCTGAGAAGAATATGTTTTATTAAAAAAGCCTATGAAGTTTGGGAAGGAATCCCAAGGAACGGACTTATGAAGAAAAAAACAAAGTTAAGTAATGCCTATTATGCCAAGACAATAGGATCATAGTTTTCAATACTTAATTCCTCTTGTTACTATGTTATAAAACTATAACAATAATTGGTGAGATGATCATTTTGTAGTTATAAAGTCAATATTTAAAATTAAAACATATCTACTATATAAAAATTTAAAAATCGAAAGTAAAACCTAATCCATTGTATTAAACAATAATAAAAAAATATTTTTAGGTAGCTTTACCTATTCATCTGAAGCACTCCCTAAACTCCCTAGCAATGTCCTCTCACATATCCCAATTTGCTTACGTATCTCTTTTCTAGTTTCAACGGCTTCAATGGTATCTAGTAGCAGCCTTAATATTCCTGATTGAGATTCTATAACATTCCTCAAGGCAACTTGGTTAGGTGTTGGTGGGAGAATTATGATTGAACCCATATTTGTTGGATTAGATCCACTCCTCATAGGGGCATGGATGTCTTCTATAATAGCAACACAAAGAGAATCCATGTTTGATGTAAAGGGTGTGCCAATAGGTATTCTGCTTAATGCCACTCTTGTGATAGCTATTTCTGGTGTAGATGTAGGTGACATGACATATCTTCTTGAAGTATCCTATAAGGGAAAACTATAAGAGGTGTGCTCAAGGAAATAAGAAAAATCAAACCTAGAAAAACATAAGATCGATATGTTACCTTCTCCTAGTATTGGGGGCATTGGATGACATAGTTGGATCTTTCATTCCTACAAGTTGTGTACTTTGTGAAGTTGTCTTAGATATGGCCTACATTCCACAAACATAAATTAACATAATATAGTATAGATGATCAGATAATTGAACCTATTTAAATATAATTTTCAAACTTACCTTGTGCACCATCTCAATAATATTTTTCCCTTCCCATTTCTTAAGATCTCAATCAGAGCATTTACAATCAATGGATTCCCCATGGTAGAATATTGAGAACCCATAGGAACATTCTTCAAGAATAACATAATGACATAAAATAATAAAATATAGATTAGAGAGCACATGCAATTAATATTAGTATCATAACTCAAATTCACTAACACATCAACAATAACATACATATTTTTCATTATGTTTCAATATATACCGAAAAAAAAATAATGTTCAACTTCCAAATTTCTTAGCTTTATGATAGGTCTTCCTCTCGCCTATTTGTTAGTTGTATAAAGTACCTAGGTCTTGATAGTGCTAAGTCTCATAACACAAAAGTGTCCTTCAAGATTTTTTTTAAAGAAGTAAGAAAATGAAACAACTTATCCAATTGAAACAAGAATCTACCTACCTCATCAAAAGTAGAGAATCCAAGAATCAAATAGATGTTGCATCATATCAATTACTTAAAACATTCAAATTACTTAATTTACATTACATGTGGTCTATATTAAAAAAAAAAAAAATTAAGCTATAAAGATTTAATTATATTGCATTGAATCTTCACAACCATGTTCATATTGATATGATGATCAAACAATGTCATTCTCACATAGAATATCCTCATATGATGGCATAAAGGGACCATCATTGATGGGCCCTAAATCCACAAATAAATTAATGACATTGTTTCCATCATAGAATTCCACCTTCAACTATAGGTAAATGAAAATCAATAAAATCATCATCTTCATGGACTTGATGCCCATGTGGTTGCTCATATCCTTCATATAATTCAATATGCTCATAATGATCTTCCTCTTGCTCATAAATATCATTGACAATAAAGTTTCCATCATCACCATCCTGGTCATCTACGTCTTCAAGGTGAACTTCTTCATGTCGAAGTAAATCATGGTTCTCTTCATTTTGAACAAATGTTACTCATCATCCTCTTGGATCATAATCAATCACAAATGACCCATCAGGTTGTTCTAAATTTGGAATGAGAAACATTTGGTCACATTTATTTGGAAAGACATAAGGTTGAGACATGGCTACAAACCTAGATGTATTAATCATATGGAATCCATTATTGTGCAAGAGGATTGTTTTTTCTTCACCCACTTTTATAAGCTTGTACCACTCAACGTGAAAAAGAACTTTCTTGAAAGATATGAAATCAAGCTCTATGATATCCTCCAATACTCCATAATAGCGAAGTTTTCTTGTGATTGGTCACCTATCATTTGCATGCGAACAACATTCCACCTCAAATGATGTTGAAACTCCACAATCATAAGTTTGTCTCTTGTCATCAACCTTTTTGATGCAAAAATGATGACCAAAATTCCACATTCCTTTGTAATATGTTACCTGAATTCACGTGTATAGTAACTTGTTGGATTGAAGAATATAAAAGTTAAAAATAAAACTACTAAATTACTCAAATATGTTAGTATAGATGTATCACCTCCCCATTTGTAGACCCTTTAACAAAATCCATTTGTTGTTGTGTCACTCTATTCTTCATCTTTGTTGCTTCATGCTCAATATTGGTCTTTAGCCAATGCCATGAGCATCTATCAGGCCATTTTCTTTTATGGCTTGCTAGAAGTCCTCTAGCAGTATTTGGACCATGTCTATGATATATATTGGCCCATGCAATTTCATCCTCTAATTTCTTTTTTCTAGTGTAATTCTCCATCCATTCCAACAATAAGTCAGAATTGTATGCAACATACAAATGCAATGACTCCCACACCTTAGCATCTATGATGGAAAATAGAATTATTCAATGTATTAATAATAATTTAAAGTTGTATTGTAAAAAAGAAGATAAAAATAATTACTTGCAAAATTTTCATGTACCTTGTATCCTCTTTGAAGTCCCTTGGCCCTCTAATTTTTCTCCATCAAAAGATTGAGGTTGTTTATAATCTCATAATCATGGCACTTCAAGATGCAATTTGGGTAAGTACTCACTCAAATGAACCATTTTCTCGAAAATCATTTACCCCTCAACTATGGACCCTTCAGGTCGAGCCTTTTGCCTCACAAATTGTTTTAAAACCTTCATATATCTCTCCACAAGCCACATTGTCCAAATATGAATAGGACCACATAGTTCAATCTCCTCTACTAGGTGTACAAGGTATTCCTCTTGAGAATTGAAGAAGTTTGGAGGGAAGAACATTTGAATATCACACATCAAAAGTGGAACATTCGTCTTCCAATAATTCAATTCATCTTGGTGTATCTCTTTAGATGAAACCCACCTACAAATATTATTTAGTGTGTTATAAGGAAGAATTATTATTTGTTAAAAAATAATAGTATAAACATATATTAAGATATTACAATTATCACACTTTAAAGGATAAGAGTCATGAAAGAGTATGCATAGGATGGATTCAAAATACCTCAAATATTTGGATAGTTTGTAAATGGTTAATGTGACATCACGATCAAAGGTGCCTAGTATTGTTGTAGGCAACACATACTAGAAGAACATTCAAAAAACCAAGTTAAATTATTCTTGAATTTATTCTATCACTAAGATAAATAAATTTCTAGTTATGTTGCAAATAAATATAACATTCTACAAATTTACCTTTATCCAGTTGTGCCAATCATGTGTTTTTAGCCCTGAGAACTCTAATCCATCTCTTGTGAATAAGTTCTTTAATGTTGCACCAAAACCTGAAGGAAATCTTGTTCTTTTCATTGTATCAGTGATGCTTTGTTTCTCATTTGATGTAAAAATCGATGGAGCAACATCAAATGAGTTATTTTCATGCAACCACATGCTTGGCATAATATTGGCAACTTGGAGATCCTTTCGTAGTTTTATTTGTGCTTCAAGGTTTGTTCCATTAAGATATTTCCACAAACACTCTACCACATTTTTCCCAATGTGCATAGTATCAAATAGGTGGGCTATCAAAAAGTTCTCATAATATGGTAATTTGTAGAAAATAGATAGTCTTTTCATTCCTAGTGGAAAACATGTCCCTTCTTTTTTGTCATATAGTGATTTCCACCTAGCAGGGGTCATCCTTCTTGGCTTCCTCATTTCCACTTCTCTTCCATTGAACTTATTTTTGTCGCACACTCGATAGTGATGATTTTGTAATAGACATTGTTTATACTCATCATAAATAGTTTTACTGAGATCCTTTGACTACCTATACCAAGTCTTTGGCCCACATGATGGACAACTATGTTTCCGCTTTGTTTGAAACCCTAAAATAAATTTGCAACCATAGTTAGTGAATAGCAGAATGAGAAAATTAATTAAAAATATAATTTATAATATACTACTGCAACAAATAGAGAGACCTAGGGCATCACGAATTGTTTAGAAAAGGATTGCATGAAAAATGAAGTTTCTATCATTGATAGGTCCTGATACATAATGCATATTTACACCATCCCATAATTCATGAAGCTCATCAATAAGGGGCTCCATGTATACATCCATATCTCCCTAAGAAAACAAAAAGTTTATAATAACAAATTAATTGAACTAAAATATTTTTATATAATCCTCAAGAAAACACTTAACTTATAAGTTATAGTACCTGGTATGATAAAGGTTAACATTGCATGTTCCTTTTTCATAGCCATCCAAGGAGGAAGATTGTTGTTAATAATGAAAATTGGCCAACTAGAATATGTTGTTCTAAGATCTCGAAAAGGATCGACACCATCCATTGATAAAGAAATTCTTGTATTCCTTTGTTCATTTCTTAAATGTGGCCATTTTTCTTCAATCTCTTTCCAATGTTTACTATCTGCGGCCATATGCATGACACCATCTTGGCTTCTCATTTGTGCATGATAATTCATATATTTTACCAAGTCCTTACATTTGAACATCCTTTCAAACCTCGACTTTAGTGGAATGTGTCTTAGTACTTTATAAGGAACCTTCTTGGAAACTTGATCTTGACGATACGTATCTATGTGACACATTGGGAATTTTCACAAATTTACATTCTTTCCATAGTATAAAATATGGTCATTTGGACATGTATCATATGTATTGTACTCCATTCTAATTTCTTTCATCACTGAAGATACTTCTCTATGTGAATGAGGCAAATAATTGTCCTTTGGAAGAATCTTGTTTGCCAAAAGCCTACATAAGGAAACAAATAAATTTTATTAGATAAGTATACACAATATTTGAAAATCTTAAGATATCTACTACATTAATTCATAGGAATATCAAATCCTACCTTAATAAATCTGTAAAGAATGTGTTTGTCAATCCATGTGTAACCTTCAAGTTCAACAACAACATAAGTGTCGCTAATATAGAAGTGTCTGCATTTGAGAAAAGAGGTGTGCTAGCCAACTAAGAAATAGGAGAATCAAGAACTTCTTCTGAAGAACTCTAGAAGTCTTGGTTAAATTCATTAATGCTAGCCTCATTTATCTGCAAAGTGTTTTCGTCCATAAATGTGTCTTGGTCTTCATCTTGAGAGTGGCTATCATCAGTGACATCCACACTTTCTTCAAGAATATTGGGATTTGGAAGTGGCTTTTATCAAATAAATAAATTGAATTGATCAATAATTATCTGCTAAAATATGGTATGCATATTATTAATTATAAGAATACCAATTTGTTAATTATAGTATACCTCTTCTACAAAAACTCCATACTTCAATTTGTGGGCACGAATAATTCTTTGCATCTTGAGTTTTGTATTTTGGCACCTTTTACAACTACAATATATCTTTTCATTAAAGTATTAATTTGTCCCTACAGCAGGTCTTGGTACTCATTCATCTAAGTATTCAGATGAAGACGATATGTTATTTTCCTGAATAGAGTATGTATCATCAATGATAAGAGTTCAACATTTAACTTGATTCACTTATTTTTGAAGAGATCATAACCAAATAGGTGTATGATATGTTAGAATTTATTAGTGCAGAAACCTAAAAATAATTTTGAACTTTGAAAAAATGTGGTTTTAAGTGCATTTTCTTGTTCTAGGATCACCCTCTCTTATACATTTGCAATGTAGATGCATAGTGTCAACATTGGAGGTCAAAGAAATTGTGTTCTTAAATTGTCCTCATATTGATATGTCTATTATAGTATACTTCTTATATATAAATTACATAGTTCAATATATGGATACTGACAAACTTCGTTGCTTTTTTAGTTTCCTCTTTTGATGGCATTTTCAAGTGCAACATATCATTTCCTTGAAGTAATCATTTCATTGAAGTAATCATCTGTACCTAGCGAAGTTCCTTCACAAATTCATTTGAACATTGATGATGTTTTGTTTCCCTGAATGTTTTTTGTATTACAAATGAAAAGTGTACAAATTCCAACTTGAGAATTACATCTTGTTTCAGAGAATGAGATTGATGCAACTTCAAGAACATTAAACTTTGAAAATGTGGATTTAAGGTGAATAACATAATCTTAATTCTTGTATGTCTCAAGTAGTTTAATATAACATATTAAAATAATTTGAATCATTATTTGATTAATCTTCCTCATCAAATACCCCTAGTTTTGTAGTATGGTAAGAATTTTTTTGATTTGTTTGCTAGTTTGAAGAGTTTTAGTGATTTCAAAAAGAAGATTAAGGTAAGTTTCGCTTAAACATATTATTTTTCATTACTGGTAATTTCAATATTTTCATTATAATAAAGAAAAGAAACATTATTCTATGGGCTACCTATTAAATGTACCTATTAAATGTATCAATTGATTGTATGTTGCAAAATAATATATACAATAAAAAAAAATGAATATTAATTCAATGAAATGAGGTGCCAATAATAGACTGTGAAGATGAACATATAAGATACTACTAAGAAGCCAAATAATATTGAAATTGTCACAAAAAAAAAGCAACCATAATAGAAGCTTCAATACGGAAAAATATTGTTCTTATTGTTTTTTACTATAATTTCTATATATTCCAACACTTTGTTCTATACAGGATATGATTAATATTGATCTCTTGCTTGCTCCTTTCAAGCCAATGGAAAGTAGGAAGTGCTCTATATAGGATATGATTGATAGTGATCTCTTGCTTGCTCCTTTCAAGCCAATGGCAATGAAACTTCTTCACTGCCCTCTTCCATATGGACTAAGGTACATATATTTTGTATGTAATCAATAGACTACACTATTTAATAATTTGTGGACTTATGTGGATTCAAATAAATCAAATTACACTTAACAATGTTTACTTCAATTAGTAGAGAACTGATATTCTTTTGCTAATGGACTTCTGCCCTTGCTAATATAAAGTTAACTATCAAGTGTTCTACCTAGTTAGCAAATGTTTCTCACGTTTTACAAACTTTGGCCATTCTACAATGAGTGATCTAGTATATTTATGCATCAATGGAAAAAAGGACATGAAATGATGGAGTGTGCAGTCAAAGCATCATAATGCTTTGTTTGTGAATGCAATCAAATTTTGTTTTCTTTGTTTTTTATTTTACGTCTAAGGAGGTCCTACCACTTATGAAGAAATTGCAACCAAAGCTTGTCTTGGTAAGTTGATTGTATAGGCCTCAAAATCTTATTTCTACAATTTAGGAGAGTATACTTAGTGTAGCCATCATTTAGTGCTTTGTTTGTTAATTGGTCAATAAGAATCATGATATCAACACTCTGTGAATTTCAGTTTCGAGAAGCTGTGCATAAAGGAGTAAACAAGATAGACTTAAAAGAACATCCAACTATGTTCTACTGCAATGGACAAACATTTTGCATACCAAGTGTAAAAGATGACATTGAAGTAGATATGAAAATAGATCTAGCATTTTAGCTTAGGCCAAAGCAGGCTGGACAACAAAAATCTGCGGTGGCCAAACTGAAAGCAAAAC
Source organism: Cupressus sempervirens (assembly GCA_028749045.1). Lineage (NCBI taxonomy): Eukaryota > Viridiplantae > Streptophyta > Pinopsida > Cupressales > Cupressaceae > Cupressus > Cupressus sempervirens. The sequence goes on from CM053791.1 coordinate 236,321,281, forward strand.
TTCATATAAGAGATGGCCGACTTTCCTTGAATTCTATAGGATCATTGAGTGGATCAACTTCTTTAACAAAATGGAATTCTAGATAACGAGAGATACATCCAGACTTTCTATTAGTAGCTTTGAAAGATTGTCGGATATGTGCTTTTGTTGAATATGATTTCGCATCTGAACTAACTATAGAAAATGATAAAAGTGGTGATGATAGCCAAACAAGATTTGTTGTAAATATTAGTACCCCATCAAAAGCAACTATTGAAGTTCAAGATAAACACAATTTAATCAAAGCAGATGAGGCTGCCACATGAGAATGTATTTAACGGGCTATAAATAGCATTTGAATCATGCTCAGAACATTATGAATGAAATTATGTCTTGCTTCAATGATTTTTATTGTTTGGGTTGGCTAATCTTTTCTATCGCTACTATTCATTACTGGAAAACAAAGTTAAAACATCTCTTGTTCATTAGGATTATTCTAATTCATATGAAATTTGACCACAAAGTTTGAGCAACACTATTCAACTATTTTTCCAAGTAAACATTAACTTTCTTTCCAAGTTATTTATTCAAAATTCAAGGACAGCCCATTCATGTGAATCATGGGGTCAACCATTCTTAAATAACCAAAAATTTACTCAAAAGGATTTCATTGCCTAAGCGTAAATTCGAACTGAGCTTTGATGGAGCCTCATAGGGTGATCTAGGGACATTAGGGGCTGGATGTATTGTTAGTTATTCCCAAGGTAGCATTGTAATGACCTCTCTTCATGGGGTAAAACATGCCATAAAAATACTATTCGAATGAGTATTGTAGTGCTAGCCTTCACTTTGTTGTCATGTATTTATTAGGGTAAATACTTCAAAAACAGTGAGAACATTTCAAATAGTTCACTTTGTTGTCATTTATTTATTAGAGTAAATACTTTCTATCAAAATGGTCAATAAAAAGAACTAAGATCCATACAAAAGAATAATGGATTACTAATATCTTATGGAATTTTGATGAGTTATAGGTGGTATGAAATTTCTTTGATACTTCTTGAAAAAATTGATAATGAGATAAATAATTTCTAGTATACCCATTTGAAGAAGAAGCTCAAAATGACAATTATGGAGAGCGATAGCAATGCCCACAAAGTTATTCATGAGGATTTGGTGTGTTGCAGAAAAGCCCAATTACAGAAACAAATGACTTGCAAATGTGTTTCCCTAATAGAGAAGATGAGCTTAATTTATAAAAATCAAGATCTAGACATCCTAACATATCTTCTAGCACCATTATCTACTAAAGGTTCAATGATGCAATCAAATAATGTGTTCAAAGATGGAAAGCCTAATCCTATGTCCAAATGTCTTATAGATGATAATAATTTGCTTGGTGATTTTTTTTTCTCAATGGTTTGCCAGGGATCTTAAATAAAATCACACAATTAACCTAGCTTTCAAAATAATAGAAAATTTTGAAGAGTACCAATCTTTGGTATCTAAGTCAGAAAATACCAGTTGCTTTTAAGTTATTAAGAAGATTTTCTTGCAATGTCAGAAGAGCACCCATGAGAGGCCATGGGAACATTGAACTAGTCTTTTACATCTTAAACTACAAAACCACAATGATCTAACAAAACCAGAGAGCCTTAATGTAATAACCAAATAATATGAGAGAATAATAAATTCATAAATTATACAGCCAAAATGTAATAATGCCTAAAATTTTTACGAGACCCAAGAAATTTTAGTTCCCTCACTTCATGGTCCAAAAGCAGTCTATACTAACAAATTACAGATTTCAATAGGGGAATATATATTACAAAATTTATAGCCTCTAGATTTTTTAATGTTTATTTTATTTTTCTGAAACCCAAATAAGAAAAATCCATTTAAAGAATCGTAATATGTGAGATCTATAAATCTTTAATGCTTTTTCATCAAAAACCTTATTTTGAAGAACACATGGTCTGAGAAAGAACAAGGAGAAGATCTGTCTTACCCTATGGAATTTTTTAGGGGAATTCATATCACAAAATTTAGAGCCTGTAGATTTATTTTATGTTTATTTTATTTTTCAAAAACATAAACTAGAAAAATACATTTAAAGAATAGTATTATAGGAGATACCTGGAATCGATGTAAATCTTCAGATTTTTCTCATCAAAACCCTTGTTTTGAAAAGATGTGCCTTGAGAAAGAACAGAGGAGAAGATCACTATTAGTCTGCAGATTTTTTGGATGTTTATTTTATTTTTCTAAAACCCAAATCAGAAAAAATCATTTAAAGAATAATAATATTTTAGATACCTGAAACTGTGTAATTGGATGTAAATCTTTTGTATTTTACCAACAAAACCCTTGTTTTGAAGAAGACATGCCCTAAGAAAGAACAGAGGAGATCACTTTTGAAGAAGACATGCAGTAGAACAAGAGAGAAGATCATTATTACCCTGTACATAAATAATACCAAACACATTAAAAAAAAAGTAGTGGGTAATGAAATGAAATAAACAGATAAAATAAAACAGCTGTATTTGCTTGGTACTTGGTAAAAACCCCTTTCACAATTAAGAAAAGATTTCACTATATAAACTAATGTATAAACTAATATATCCTCCAACTGTACTTGTCTCCAAAGAGAGCTTGCTGTATATTCTTTTGCATTTTGGAAGAATAAAGATGCAATACAATTTGGATTGATCTATTAATCCGAAAACTTATTAACATTTTGCTTCCCCGCCATTCGTCCACCCTGCTCGCTTCTGCCTGTGAAAGAGAAAATGCATGTCTTTTCGCTTTTGGGGAAATGCATATTCTACTTTGCTCTTAGTTGTAAAAAGTAATAAAAGACTAATTTTATTTTAACTTAAATTAATTAAATTAAGATTTTATACTTTAAAGACAAAATACTAATTTTGTCTCAAAAAGGCGTTTTAAAACGCACTTGTATGTAGTAGTGTGTTAACACCACATCTCCTAACTTTGTTTTTTAATCAAATGGATGGGTTACTTGGTTCTAGCTTCTAGCTTGAACGGCCTATATACGAAAATGAAGAAAAGGAATGGTCATTGAGTGAAAATAAATGCCCACACGTTTGCAAAACAAAAATAGTTAACGGCCAATTGCATCATCTCCAAAACGGCATACGACTTTGAATACATCACCGTGGAAGAAATTATGGGTATGTTATCGGCCCGCCCTTAAATGGGTTGCCATGATGCATTGCATACCATCTCAATCTTTGGCTACAACCTAATCGTTAATAATCCTCTCTGCATTTTGGGTTAGTAAAGACACACAACTCCGAACATGGGGAGTTTGGCGCGCATGAAAATAAGAACAATATTAATGCTTGTTCTTCTCTCCCTGGCAAATTTGAGGCAGTCGGCTGCTTCCACCTGTGGCAGCTCTTTGTGCCCTCCCCCACAACCACCACCAGCACTACACAAAAATGGCGCTTTATCAAATGATAATGCAGCTCTAAAAATGGAGGAGTTAACTGTTTCTAGCTCAACCTGTGGCGATTCTCCATGCCCTCCACCACCACCAACATTGCTATACAAGAAAGTTGCCTTGTCAGACCATAATAATAATAATAATAATGTGCTTGCAAAAATGGAGCAGTCAGCTGTTTCTAGTCCCAACTGTGGCTCCTCTCCATGCCCTGCTTCAGATATTCAGCGTAAGGACATCTACTGAAACCCGTTTTTCTTTCCTCATCTGTTCTTATCCCTAAACATTAGTTGCTCCGCATAAATAAAACCTGTTGTTTTCTGTGATTCTGTCCTTCAATTATTTTCATTCCTTCAATAAAACATTGACTAGAATGCATCTGTGCCTAACAAAGCAACCACCTGTTGGTTGTGTATATGCTCTCTAAATAAATAGGAGTCACACCACACAAATAGAATTGTCTATTTTTTGGAATTCCTTGCTTTTACCTTTTTATATTCCTTCACATTCATTTGCATTACTGTTGCATTGCTATGAATAGATCATTTTTACATTTATACATTGTACAGAACTATTGGTAAACATATTTGTCATAGAAGAATTGCCCAACGGAGTGTGTGTGCAAACCGTTCACAACAATTGGATAGGCCCTTGGTATGCGGCCTTCCTCTGCGTTTAGAGGGGCAACTCCCTCGTATGATATAATTTTGAAGCTTTTCAAATAGATATAAAATTAAAATTGAAAGGGGAGAAAGATCATGATGACGAATGCACCACACGACTTCAAGGCTTTCCCAAACTACTAAATTAAAACCGCTAATTACAACAATCAAGATCTACGCTTGAAAACTATTACTAGCACAATGTTGATCCACAGATTCATAAACATCTACACCATACCATGAGAATGCTCACTACAAAGAGAATCAACATTCTAAACAATTTAGATTTAAAATCAGAGAACTCAAATTGCATGTTCCTTTACTTTCTTGCACCAAGAACTAAAGAGGAATTTCTAATTATAAAGACAAATCTGTACATACTTTCTAAATATCATCTGCTAATCAAAATTTTTGCATAGTGTTCCCTTCTTCTAAAGCCAAAAAGTCCCTTTACAAAGCCAAAAGGTGTCCTTATAAAGACATAGAGGTTAATAACTACCTCTCTGAGGTTAATAACCACCTCCGAAATATGAATTTTTGGAAGGTTAATTAACCTCAAGAAAATTAACCTATACAAGGAAACTCGTAAAAGAAAAACTTTAGCTAGAGTTCCTAAAAACGTTTCAATATACAATCACTAATTATTATAGCTATTAGCCCTATCTATCCAGACACAATTGATCTATCTCAGAAAGCCCTGTAAGCATCTCGGATGAGCATCATTGATTCATAGTTTGGAATGATCACATTTTCCATCATGAGTTTCACTGTGAGATATCTATCTTGGATTTCTTTTGACTCTTGCTGATAAGCTGAAATGTTACAATCTCCCAGCATGACTACAACCAGGCTAAGCTTCATCATAGTTTCAGCATCTGATACATGGTTCTCTATTTCTGAATGAGTCTGAACACTGAGGGAATCAAGGAGAAACTGACAATCAACATGCTGATGATCACTTACTGGCACCCAACCTGTGATAGTGGAGATTAATTCATCTATACTTTTTTCTTTCAGTTGCTCCAAAGAAGTTATTAACTTTTCAAACTCAGTGATCCCTTTGTTGATGTTTATCATCTTCCAACCAACACTTTTACTCCAGATATGTATTTGGTTGTTACTTGGATCCGCAATGATTTTCTCAAGGAGTAGGGTGCTCGTATCCAACTTGGCCATTTCTTTTAATTCATCAGCTACTTTTTTCCAGTTGGATTTATGTTCTTTGCTATTTTCTAGCTCTTTAGAAGTTTCATGTATCTGCGTGATGGCTTTCCTACATATCTCTTTTACTCCAGTTATAAGTTTTGAAGCATCTTCTATCATCCTGTTTATCCAAGCCTCGATCATCATACTATATGACTTTTGTTGGTCGATTCTTTGAACAACAGTATGATCTAAAATACCATCAAGACCTGTTAGAACCGGCAGGGTGGCCACGACTTGGGTATTAGAAGGATTGCTGATTGAATTAACATAAGCTACCATCATCTGAAGTTGTTCTTTGAGTTGCTCTTTGGCTCTTCTTTCTTTCTTCTCCCTTCGCAACATCTGAGCGGCAATCAATTCAAAATTTTGAAACTCTCTTTCCGCATTAGAAGGACCAAGGTCAACATTGTCTAGAATGAAATCTGATCTAGATGCTTCATATACATTCTTTTCAACAATAGGCTTGGCTAATTCCACACACAAATTGCCTGAAGTTTTATCAATAGCTAATCTGGGCATCACTTTGGTCTTTTTCACCTTAGGAGGCTTCTGAAGAATGCTAGAGACCATATCAAATGGAGGTGGAACCATTTGAACAACTTTCTTCCTCTTTTGAAGACTATCCTGGAACAATGAATGTGTAACCTTTGAAACTTGTTCGGCACCTGTTACATTTTCAGCAACCATCATTAAGTCTTCCGAATTAGATAACGGGTCATCTAACTGTGTAATGTCTATTATGGGCACATCAAGAGGAGGAAGACTCAAGTGAGGAGTCGCTACATCACGAGGGGATGTAACCGAAACATGTGATTAAGCAATTTGAGGGCTTCTTTGGTCTTTTTCATTCCTTCTACCTTTCATTCTTGTCCTTTTCCTTTGGATTGTAAACTTGTCTGGTTGATTCAAATCTTGATCTTGATCTTGAGCATCTATATCCAGTTGTTGTATCTTCTCACTAGAAGTGGCCTCTATCGCCATCTGAGACGATTCCCCTATATTATTTCTCCCCTCTTTATTTTGAGATTCACCCATTGCTTTTTCGGTTCTGACTTTACAGATCCAACCTCTTATTCTTTTAAGAACATAGGAAGACCTCTCTTTCAAGCTTTTCAATTCGGGAATTGACCAACCAATAGTAGGGAGCTCTAGCAATTCAATTTTCTCATAATAATAAGGATCAACCAAAGAAACCTCATCATCATCTATGCCTGTTACATCAATGTCTAACTTGAAGTTTATTACCTGTCATACTGTAAACTGTATCCAATCCCTCTTCCTGACTTCGAAGTCATTTTCACAATCCTCCCAAAAATCTTCTAGAGCCGCGAAGTGACCGAGACTGGGATTTAATGTCAACTCATTCACAGCATAGCCCTTACTGTCATAAGGGAAACACATTGTGTAAGGATGCAAATTTATTGTGGCAATAGATCTTTCAATGTTCCTGGCATCTGATGCAGTGTCACAACTATAATATCTGATGCTGATAGGAAAAGTTATTTCATCTATCCTCCTGTTCCTGCAAAGTTTATTGATTTGGTTGATTTGCCCGCACATTTCAGTTAAGACCAATTTATCATCAGCGAATCTTGGTAACAACAGCGGACATCCATCATAGGCAGCTAGCCAGATATAAGTAAACTTCAAAAATTTTATAAAAACACTTTCGTATTTTTGCACTTTCATCGCTACCTCTGGTGAAATCCTGAGCCCAATGTTCCCCTGAATTTCCCTTATAGTTAGCATGGTGAATGCGTCATTCACTCTTCTGAAATGGTGTAAGCCATTATCATGCTGAATTTGAGGAAGATGATTATAAATAATGGTCGTGTCATCATAAATGCCTTGCTGGTTAAGTCCTGGCCAACTTTTGGTACTTGCAATAGCGTAGAAAAGATATGAGGTCATATAGAAGTAGTCATTTTCTTGAAGTCCCATGAGCCATCTATGCAGTGAGTCACTGATAATTTCAGCCCAATCAATGTATTGTTTTCCTTCGCAGACCATATTAATGAATAGAAACATCCAACCTTCGAACTCGTGTGAATCTCGAAGACCAACGATCCTGCTCAACAAGGTTACCATGTTTGCCACATCTTCTTTCAGTGATGATCTGTGAATGGATTTTCCTAATTGAGATTTGCCCCTTCTTGGTTGGAAAAACCATGATCTTGCCACAGTATTTAAACATTGGGTTTGATTGGCAATAAAATATTCCTTGGCAGTTCTTAGATTAATGCTGGCATATTGCATCCTAGTGGGCAGTCGAAAAATGATAGCAATAGAGGCAGGGTCCAAGTGGGCAATTGTTTCATTGCTCAGTGAAAAAACTTCTCTAGTGCTGGGATGATAAGCCTTCATGCATTCCAACACTAATTCTGGGCATTCTACGGAAATGGGATGCCTGCCTACTTGGGCCAAGCCACTGTTCAATATTTTTCCAGCTAATGGAGTCCTTTCTTCATTTACAAGATATGACTAGAAGTCTTAAAGACAAACATTTCCTAAAATAGGAGCATAATCTAGCCTCTGATACTTGTACTTCATGGTTTAATTTCCAATCCTTTTCTCAAATATGCCATGTCACAAAGAAAGTAAGAATGCTGATTCGAACTCGGGTGACTTAATGAGTGGAGCTTCCAAAGCTGCAGGTCAAGAAAGAGTATTTTGTCAAACATTTTGCCAACACCCTGTATGTTCGGTTTATGTTCATCACCCTTTTTTTATCTCAGAATTATGTCAAACAAATTAGGGGAGATCTTAGGAGCTACTTGCATCCCTATGCAACTTGTTCATGGATCTTTTATCTATAGTGAGATTGTGTCAACGAAGGACGCATACATCTTCCATCTCTCTGCTCATTATTTCACTGCAAATGTAAAATCAAAATGTTTTGACAATCTAATGATCCCTCATCAAGCAGCTATATCCCAAACCTTCATCACATATTTCTTCGGTGATCACACCTAATTAATTGATGGATGATAATGGAGGAATATCATTGGGACTTGGATTACTGCATATGGCTTTAGATGTATTCAGTTAACTCCAAGGTACTAGAAATACCAAATTTTGCAAATTTATAAAACCTTTGACTGCGGACCCATAACTAAATTATCAGGCTTAGAGGTAAGGGAATGCTGAATTAACTCCTTTTTCTTGTTTTGATTATCTCTTGACAAGATGTCACTAAGCTTGCCGATTGATTGTCTCAAACAAACTCTATGCTTGGCGATGGTATGAGAACTGATCTGAATGAACATGGGACTCGTGTTCCTCATACTTTATCATTCTACACTTAATTTTCTTCAGAACATAGACCATCGTCCATGTTTGCATATGCACTATTCCAAATGATTTATATACAATTCAACAAATACCTTGATTTACATCCATATTTACATACCAACCACGATGAGTCTCGACCATCTTAAATTTCATTCCTTGCAAAATTGGGCTTCTCCATGCTCACTATGAAATCTCGTGAGCTTAGAAATTAATGTTGTGTATTCATGACCTTCATCCTTTGACCCCAGCTTGAAGCTCATCACGGTGGTGGCATTGGGATTACTGTTCCATCATTCATCTATCATGTCTCATCTCCTTGCACATGATCTGATGAAACATGCTCTTCAAAATAAACGCTCCCATATTTCTAGTTCATGTGGTGCATTGAAGTTCTATTTGCTTCACACCGTCCGGCTTGCCAACTCGTAAAGTATCCTGCTGCTGTAGTAGGAGAAATAACCGTCGGTTGAGCAAGCATGGTATGGGGTTTAATCTCTTATTTAAAGATGTCTTTATCGTGCACTTGGTGAAGAGGACGATCTGCATGTGGTCAGATATGTTCCAACCTATTTCCTTCATCAATCTGGACCCCCATAGTTGACGGCAAGCATTCAAACCTCAGAATAACACCGACTATATTCGAGCCAAAAGAATTTACATATGGTTTATATAATTGGAAATTTTCAAGCAGGTTAATAACCGTCTCATGGAGGTTAAGAATTACGTGTTTTTAATCACTATCATTAACCTATTGGAGAGGTTAGGAAAAACGTATTTTTAGTGGTTAACATTAACTTTTTACTCAGAGGTTAAGAAAAACACGTTTTTGATGGTTAACATTAACTTTTAAGAAGTTAAAGGTTAAGAAATACATGTTTTTGGCGGCAATCATTAACCTTTTACATCTTGAGGCTCAGAAGCTGGATTTCAATGATCTCAAGTGCTGTGCAGAACTGCTAACAAGCCAGGGACATGGAGACTTAAAGATTTGCAGATTTCACAGATAGAATGATCAATTTAAGGCTTAAAACCAGGCAAGTTTTAAATATGAACCATGGCTCATAGAATTGGAACAAATTCTATGGTCGGGCAACAACTATCTCTAACTGGGGACAAGGACTGACAAGGGACGAAGCTTGAATCTAGAATGAACAAAGTAGTGCCTTATCCATTGGGCTGTGAAATAGAGTCATTTGAGGGACCAATTTACAAAAGAGGGAACAAATATAAAAAATAGGACAACAGAAAGAAAGGCCAAAACAACACCAACCAACAAGAGCACATAAAAAATGGGACAACCTATATACAAAAAGGTGTACGGACACCTTCTACTGATGATAATGTTTTAGGTGTTGCCCATTATAAGGTAAGGGCAACTGGGTACCGCTCAGGTATGACAAAATAAAAGAGTTCTTTCCACATACCTCTTTGATCTGGAAAGGGCCTCTCCATAAGGAGTCAAATTTTCCATGTAATCCTTTTGGCTCTCTGCGCTTATCCCAAAGCAAGACAAGATCGCCTTCTCGAAACATCCTCTGCTTAGCCTTTTTATCAAATAACTTCTTGACACGGGATTGATGTTCCTGAATTCTATCAACAACCATCTCTCTTTCTTCTTCCAACTTTGTCAAATACAACATTCATTTCTCAAGAGCATCTTTGAATTCAAGATTCTCAATGGCACTCTGTAATTTCAAGGTGGATAGCTCTAAAGGAAGAGGAAGAGCTGGCTCAGTTCCATACAGGATCTCGAAGGGAGAAAATCCTATTGCTCTCTTTTTAGTAGTACGATCTACTTACATTGCATCCTACAGGTGCTTGTGCTAGGATCTTTGATTAACATCTATCAGTTTTCGCACAATGGTCATAATATTTTTATTGCTTGATTTTGCCTGACCATTTCCTTGTGCAAAATAATCAGAGGAATGAGAGCGAATAATCCCATATTGATAGCAAAATGATGATATCTCTTGAGAAGGGAAGTTGGTAGCATTTTCGATAACAATTTTATTCGGCACACCAAACCTAACCAGAATGTTTTGTTTGATAAAATTGCACACCACTTCTGAAGTTGTTTGTTTTACTGGGGTCGCTTCCACCCACTTGGTAAAATAGTCAGTTGCCATCAAAATATGAGTATGTCCAGCAGAGGATGAAGGATGAATAGGACCTATGAAATCCAAACCCCATTGTTGAAAGGGTTCTTCGATCACCACTGGTTTCAAGGGCAGTGCAGCCAATTGAACTTTTCCTTTGAAGTACTGGCAAGAATCGCACTTCTTCACCCATTCTTTGAATATCCCGGGCCAGTAAAAAAAATTTATCAAAATTTTGTAAGCTGTTACTGATGCGGAGTAATGACCTCCACATGCTTCATTATGAAATAACTGAAGCAACTCCTTTCTTTGTTCAGAATCAACACATCTCAGAAAAGTACCATCTATTCCTTTCTTGAATAAGGCGTCATTCCAAAGAATGTATTTTGCAAATTTCAATTTTAAGGTCCTCTTCTCTTTCGGTGATAAATGAGCAGGACATTCCCCATATGTCAGAATATAGGCAAAATTTGAAAACCAGTCATCAACATTACTAATGAATAAAACTAAATGCATTTCTTCCTTCGTCCCTTCTTTAGAAGATCTTTCCGCAATTGCCTTACACAAACCTTTTCCCCTGACAAGCTTTGTAGGTTTTATATCAAGATCATATTCTTGTACTTTAACTATCTAGGAGGCCCTTTTGTTCATGCCAATTTCTTGTTGTGTCAGAATAGTCTTCATTGCTGAGTCAGGGACAAACACCTTGGAGTGAGAGTTTAGGATGTAAAACCTGAATTGTTTCATTGCTCTAACTAGAGCATAAGCATTTTTCTTGATCAAGGAGTATTTCAATTCATGTTTCTTAAGAGGGATACTCATGAATGCTATTGGGGCCTCAGTATTGTCTTTGTTAGGTTGGGTAAGTATAGCAGATAAAGTGTTTTCGGAGGCATAACAATACAAATGAAAATCCTTAGAAAAATCTGGATAAGAAAGGGTAGGCACATGAGAAATTTCAGTCTTGATTTGTTCAAAAGAAGCCTTACCTTCTTTTGTCCACTTAAAATTAGTATTCCCTTTCATCATATCCACAATTGACTTTGTTATCTCAGAGAGGTCTGGTATGAACCTCCTTATAAAGTTTATCTGCCCAAAGAAAGACCTAATTCCTGGTTTACTCATGGGAAGTGACAACTGTTGGATAGCTTTCACCCATTCAGGATCTATCCGAATGCCCTCTTTGGAGACAATATGCCCCAGTATTTTGCATTCTGTCACCCCAAATATAGACTTCTTAGGATTCAGTGAGATGCCTTGAGTTCGACATCGATGTAATATTGCTTCTAGATGATGCACATGATCTCTTCTCTATTTTGAAAACACTGTAAGATCATCAAGATACATAACAATGATCTTATTCTTGAAATCCTCGAATGAATGATCCATGGCCCTTTGGAAGGTGGCCCCAGCATTTATCAAACCAAAAGGCATATGACTGTAGGCAAACGTACCCCATGGAGTGGTAAAAGTTGTTTTATGTTGATCTTCAGGTGCAACACTGATTTGGTTATAACCAGAGAAGCCATCTAACATTGACATGAGTTCAGAGCCAGATACCAACTGCAAAATATGATCCATGACAGGGAGTCCATAATTATCCTTCAGTGATGCCTGATTCAAATTGCAGAAGTCAACACATATTCTTATCTCACCATTCTTCTTCCTAACAGGAACAATATTAGCTACCCATGTTGAGTGGTGAATGGGATAGATAATCTTTGCTTTAAGCATCTTATCAACCTCATTGAAAATAGTGTCTGCCACCTTGGGATTGAATTATCTTTGCTTTTGCTGAAAGGGAGTTGAACCAGGTTTCAAGGGAATCTGATGTTTAAATTTCCCATCCATGAATTCCTTTAGATTTTCATAACCACAAGCAAAAACGTCTTGGTAAGCATTCAATAACCTTGTAAACTCTTCTCTCTCTTGAGATGCCAAATCTTTCCCTATTAGAACCATCCTTGGATTTTCTTGAGAACCAATATTTACTTTCTCATAACCCGAACAATTAGAAGGTTTAGTGTCCTCAACTTTCTCTTTCCTTTTGTCTTCTTTATTAAAAAGACTCTCTAGGGTGACTAATCCTCTCGGGATGACATTACCTTCCAATTGAATAACCTCAGGATCGTCTTCTTGTTTTCCATTATGATTGCACGATCCTTCAAATTTTAGGTCTGAAAATGGAGGCCTCCCTTCGAGAAATGCAATTATTTGCCCATCATCATCAAAAACTTGCCAGTGTTGATCATTATCAGGAACACTGGGTCTATGAATCATCTCTACTATATAAACATCTCTGTTGAACTCAGGATTAGGGATAAGTAGAGACGCAGAGACTGCAAGACAATCTGCCTTAGAATTTTGTTCACGAGGAATAGCAAATAAGGAAAAAGCATCGAAATGCTCGATCTCATCCCACACTCTATTCCTATATGCCTTCAATTTCGGATTCTTTTCTTGATATTGCCTACGTACCTGGTTGACAACTAATTTTGCATCTCCTGATACCTTGAGTTGTTTGATTCCTTTTTCTCTTGCATACTCGAGACCAAGTAGGAGAGCTTCATATTCCGCAGTATTATTGGTGGTCTTAAAAGCCAACTTGTAAGCCTTTGGAAATTTCTCTCCTTGTGGTGATATCAACACTATCCCAGCACCTGAAATGGAAGAAGAAGAACTTCCGTCAAACTCCATTGACCATAATTCATTGGTTATATCAAGCATGAGAGGTTTAGTTACATCTCCTTCATTGGATGTCATCATGTACGTTCCATGCCTAGTATCAACATATAATATTTCAGCTCTGGGATCATCTGATTTCAACACTGTATATTTAGCTTTGGGTTCAGGATCAAGTTTAACCTTCTTATTTCCAATAAGGATAAGGGCATGAGACATGTCCATTTTGATTTCACCACCAAGATCTTTGCAAAAACTTCTGCTCAAAAGCATCCCATAACTGGCAGGAATATCAGTAACCAGGATGTTTAGTTTTAACTTCTTCTTAGGATGTGCCGCAAGTGCTACTTGAGCATCTTTCAATTGGCCAACTAGCGGGACTTGTTTTGCCTCCATAGAATACACTTTTCCAGAGGGTTTATTCAGAGAGAGACCCAAGGCATGTGCTACCTTTGAAGGCATGACATTATCAGATGCACCAGAATCAATAATACAATTACTTAACTTGCATCTAGCTATATAAAGAGAAACATAGAAAGGCTCAGGTTTGTCTGACAAAGACACCGCAACAAAAGATTCTTTCTCAGTCATAGGCCCTTCCAAATTATCTTCCACTTCTAGAGAAACTCCTGATTCATGGTTGATAGTGATCTCAGGTGAACATTTTTCTTTGCCAACACATTGGATCAACCTTTCTAATTGATGAGGGTTGGCTTTTAGGTAATCCAATTGAGAAATTTGTACTTTGGTCTTCTTGCAATGATCAATAAAATCAAAAGAGTCTTCCATGGTGGGAGGTGTTTTACCCTTATTTGTCTCCTTCGCTTGAGAAGGCTCTTCTGGAGTATGCTTACGACACAAAATCCTCTTAGTAGTCTCGTCAGAAGCTTTTTCTTTTGCTTGTTTACTCCATTTTTCTTCCAATCTCTATCTCCAACTTGGTGTAGTCGCATTGCAAGAATGATTGTTGATATCTTCAGTTTGGTCATAATCAGATTGATACTCCAAGAAATTTATGGAAGAGGTTCCAAAAATGGGTTCTGTCACATCTTCAGGAGCCACATATTCTTCTATCTTCTCCGCAATCAAATGCATTTGCATGAATCTAGCCATCTCAGGACAGTTTGTGCCATCATGATCTATTGTTAGGTGAAAATCACACATAGCAGCTTGTTTACTAGATGATGAGGGATGTTCGATGGCTAATCTTGGTGTCGATTGAGGTAGCCACTTAGTTTGTCTATTTTGTTGATATGGCAGATAATTCCTCCTTGGAATATCTTGATACAAAAGTGGAGGATTAGAGGGCAACTGCTTTTTGAGTTGTAACAGATCATTAGCCAATTTTTGATATAAAGGATCAGTGGTAGTGACAGGGGCTTGTTGACCTTTCCCCTTTTGTAGATCACGACGCCATTTTCTTGAACTAAGCAAGTCATCTTCCACCTCGATAGCCAAGGTTTGCACAGCCACTAGATTAACGGGTCTTGTCCTTCGTATTTGAAAACTTACATCAGAATGTTGAGCACTGATGAAGAAAGTCATTTGATTTTCTTCAGTGGGTCTTTTGTTAATAGGAATTCGATTCACTGTCTAATTAAAATGAGCAATGAATTCTCGCATGGGTTCATGAATTTCCTTCTTCATTGAAGTCAACTAGGAAAGGAGCAAATGTTCATCTTCAGCAGTCTTAAATCTCCTCTCAAAAGCTTGAATCAAAGTCACCCACGAAGTAATTGATCTAGCTGGTAGCTGTCCAAACCATTTAGTTGCGGCTTTGGTAAGTGTTTCAACAAAAAGACGGACAGAAACATCTTCATATTGGATTGCAAGAACACCGCTTGTTGTAAAGAATGCACTTATATGCTAATTAGTAGTGACTTTTCTGTCACCAGAAAACTTGGGAAGAATTTTTCGAGAACCAACTGGCATGTCATGTAGTTGGTTTCCTAAATTTAGAGGGCCAATAGTAGCTCCCCATGGGACTGGTGGCTGCGGTGCTTGATGTGCCATGGTCAGAAGAATGATATTCAAGGGCTGTAAATTTATAGCTGAAGGTACAATAGTACCTAGCAAAACCAAAGCTTGAAAGGCTGTAGGGGAAATGGTAGCCTTAGTTGGAGAAGAAGACCTACTAACAGACTTGACCTTTTTCTTCTTCTTCGGAGTAATTGGCTTAAAATCTAACCTTTGAAGGGCTTCAAAATCTTTGACTACCAAACCCTTTTGTCTATCAACCCGAGTGTATGGTTTATCAGCCAACTTAGTTGTTATTATTTATTTTCCCTTGAATATGACCAAGATTTTTTCTATTTCTTCTTGGAATGACCACTATTCTTTCAATAACTAAATTGTTCTGACCGATAGGGGCTCTTCGCAAGATTTCGATGAACTCCTCTTCTTCTTCAAGAACTTGATTAACTTGATGATATTCCTATACACTTCATCTACACCTCCAAGCTAGAGTGTTCAAGTCTGAGATGATATCTTCTTGAGTGTCTTGGAAGCCAAGGTTCGGTTGGAGAACAGGAAAAATGTTCTCATGTGGAAGCACCATTGTACTTCATCATAGGTGACTGTCAATCTTTCTATTCAGTCTCCCCAGTAGAGTCACCAAAAATCTGTTGGTAAACAAATTTTTCACAGAAGAATTTCCCAACGGAGTGTGTGTGGAAAACCGTTCACAACAGTTTGATAGGCCCTTGGTATGCAGCCTTCCTCTGTGTTTAGAGGGGGCAGCTCCCTCGTATGATATAATTTTGAAGCTTTTCAAATAGATATAAAATTAAAATTGAAAGGGGAGAAAGCTCATGATGACGAATGCACCACACGACTTCAAGGCTTTCCCAAACTACTAAATTAAAACCGCTAATAACAATAATCAAGATCTATGCTTGAAAACTATTACTAGCACAATGTTGATCCATAGATTCATAAACATCTACACCATACCGTGAGAATTGTCACTACAAAGAGAATCAACATTCTAAACAATTTAGATTTAGAATCAGAGAACTCAAATTGCATGTTCCTTTACTTTCTTGCACCAAGAACTGAAGAAGAATTTCTAATTATAAAGACAAATCTGTACATACTTTCCAAATATCATCTTCTAATCAAAAATTCTGCATAGTGTTCCCTTCTTCTAAAGCCAAAAAGTCCCTTTACAAAGACAAAAGGTGTCCTTATATAGAAATAGAGGTTAATAACTACCTCTCTGAGGTTAATAACGATCTTCGAAATATGAAATTTTGGAAGGTTAATTAACCTCAAGAAAATTAACCTATACAAGGAAACTCGTAAAAGCAAAACATTAGCTAGAGTTCCTAAAAATGTTTGTATATACAATCACTAATTCTTCTAGCTATTAGCCTTATAATTGATCTATCTCAGAAAGCCCTGTAAGCATCTCAGATGAGCATCATTGATTCATAGTTTGGAATGAGCACATTTTCCATGCTGAGTTTGGCTGTGAGATATCTATCTTGGATTTCTTTTGACTCCTACTGATAAGCTGAAATGTTACAATCTCCCAGCGTGGATGCAACCAGGCTAAGCTTCATCATAGTTTCAGCATCTGATACACGGTTCTCTATTTCTGAATGAATCTGAACATTGAAGGAATCAAGGAGAAACTGACAATCAACATGTTGAAGATCACTTACTGGCACCCCACCTGTGATAGTGGAGATTAATTCATCTATACTTTTTGCTTTCAGTTGCTCCAAAGAAGTTATTAACTTTTTGAACTCAGTGATCCCTTTGTTGATGTTTATCATCTTCCAACCAACACTTTTACTCCAGATATGTATTTGGTTGTTACTTGGATCCGCAATGATTTTCTCAAGGAGTAGGGTGCTCGTATCCAACTTGGCCATTTCTTTTAATTCATCAGCTACTTTTTGCCAGTTGGATTTATGTTCTTCGCTATTTTCTAGCTCTTTAGAAGTTTCTTGTATCTACGTGATGGCTTTCCCACATATCTCTTTTACTCCAGTTATAAGTTTTGAAGCATCTTCTATCATCCTGTTTATCCAAGCCTCGATCATCATACTATATGACTTTTGTTGGTCGATTCTTTGAACAACAATATGATATAAAATACCATCAAGACCTGTTAGAACCGGCGGGGTGGCCACGACTTCGGTATTAGAAGGATTGCTGATTGAATTAACATAAGCTACCATCATCTGAAGTTGTTCTTTGAGTTGCTCTTTGGCTCTTCTTTCTTTCTTCACCCTTTGCAACATCTTAGTGGCAATCAATTCAAAATTTTGAAACTCTCTTTCCACATTAGAAGGACCAAGGTCAACATTTTCTAGAATGAAATCTGATTCAAATGCTTCATCAACATTCTTTTCAACTATAGGTTTGGCTAATTACACACACAAATTGCCTGAAGTTTTATCAATAGCTAACCTGGACATCACTTTGGTCTTTTTCACCTTAGGAGGCTTCTGAAGAATTCTAGAAACCATATCAAATAGAGGTGGAACCATTTGAACAACTTTCTTCCTCTTCTGAAGACTATCCTAGAGCTATGAATGTGTAACCTTTGAAACTTGTTCGGCACCTGTTACATTTTCAGCAACCATCATTAAGTCTTCTGAATTAGATAACGGGTCATCTAACTGTGTAATGTCTATTATGGGCACATCAGGAGGAGGAAGACTCAAGTGAGGAGTCGCTACATCATGAGGGGATGTAACTGGAACATGTGATTCAGCAATTTGAGGGCTTCTTTGGTCTTTTTCATTCCTTCTACCTTTCATTCTTGTCCTTTTCCTTTGGATTGTAAACTTGTCTGGCTGATTCAAATCTTCATCTTGATCTTGAGCATCTATATCCAGTTGTTGTATCTTCTCACTAGAAGTGGCCTCTATCGCCATCTGAGACGATTCCCCTATATTATTTCTCCCCTCTTTATTTTGAGATTCACCCATTGCTTTTTCGGTTCTGACTTTACTGATCCAGTCTCTTGTTCTTTTAAGAACATAGGAAGACCTCTCTTTCAAGCTTTTCAATTTAGGAATTGACCAATCAATAGTAGGGAGCTCTAGCAATTCAATTTTCTCGTAATAATAAGGATCAACCAAAGAATCCTCATCATCATCTATGCCTGTTACATCAATGTCTAACTTGAAGTCTATTACCTGTTGTACTGTAAGCTGCATCCAATCCCTCTTCCTGACTTTGAAGTCATTTTCACAATCCTCCCAAAAATCTTCTAGAGCCGGGAAGTGACCGAGACTGGGATTTAACTTCAACTCATTCACAACATAGCCCTTACTGTCATAAGGGAAACACATCGTGTAAGGATGCAAATTTATCATGGCAATAGATCTTTCTATGTTCCTGGCATTTGATGCAGTATCACAACTATAATATTCGATGCCGATAGGAAAAGTTATTTCATCTGTCCTCCTGTTCCTGCAAAGTTTATTGATTTGGTTGACTTGCCTGCACATTTCAATTAAGACCAATTTATCATCAGCGAATCTTGGTAACATCAGCAGATATCCATCATAGGCAGCTAGCTGGATATAAGTAAACTTCAAAAATTGTATAAAAACACTTCCTTATTTTTGCACTTTCATCGTTGCCTCTGGTGAAATCCTAAGCCCAATGTTCCCCTGAATTTCCCTTACAGTTAGCATGGTGAATGCGTCATTCACTCTTCTGAAATGGTGTAGGCTATTATCATACTGAATTTGAGGAAGATGATTATAAATGATGGTCATGTCATCATAAATGCCTTGCTGGTTAAGTCCTGGCCAACTTTTGGTACTTGCAATAGCGTAGAAAAGATATGAGGTCATATAGAAGTAGTCATTTTCTTGAAGTCCCATGAGCTGTCTATGCAGTGAGTCACTGATAATTTCAGCCCAATCAATGTATTGTTTTCCTTCACATACCATATTAATGAATAGAAAAATCCAACCTTTGAACTTGTGTAAATCTCAAAGACCAACGATCCTGCTCAACAAGGTTACCATGTTCACCACATCTTCTTTCAGTGATGATCTGTGAATGGATTTGCCTAATTGAGATTTGCCCGTTCTTGGTTGGAAGAACAACGATCTTGCCACAGTATTTAAACATTGGGTTTGATTTGCAGTAAAATATTCCTTGGCAGTTCTTAGATTAATGCTGGCATATTGCATCCTAGTGGGCAGTCGAAAAATGATAACAATAGAGGCAGGGTCCAGGCAGGCAATTGTTTCATTGTTCGATGAAAGAACTTCTCTAGTGCTGGGATGATAAGCCTTCATGCATTCCAACACTAATTCTAGGCATTGTAAGGAAATGGGATGCCCGCCTGCTTGGGCCAAGCCACTGTTCAATATTTTTCCAGCTAATGGAGTCCTTTCTTCATTTACAAGAGATGACCAGAAGTCTTGAAGACAAACATTTCCTAAAATGGTATCACCGATATCTGGAAGCGTACTTCTTAAAACAGGAGCATAATCTGGCCTCTGATACTTGTACTTCATGGTTTAATTTCCAATCCTTTTCTCAAATATGCCGAGTCACAAAGAAAGTAAGAATGCTGATTCGAACTCGGGTGACTTAATGAGTGGAGCTTCCATAGCTGCAAGTCAGGAAAGAGTATTTTGTCAAACGTTTTGCCAACACCCTGTATGTTCGATTTATGTTCACCACCCTTTTTTTATCTTGGAATTAGGTCAAAAAAATCAGGGGAGATCTTAGGAGCTACTTGCATCCCTATGCAACTTGTTCATGGATCTTTTATCTATAGTGAGATTGTGTCAACGAAGGACGTAGACATCTTCCATCTCTCTGCTCATTATTTCACTACAAATGTAAAATCAAAATGTTTTGACAATCTAATGATCCCTCATCAAGCAGCTATATCCCTAACCTTCATCACATATATGTCCAGTGATCACACCTAATTAATTGATGGATGATAATGGAGGAATATCATCGGGACTTGGATTACTGCATATGGCTTTAAATATATTCAGTTAACTCCAAGGTACTAGAAATACCAAATTTTGCAAATTTATAAAACCTTTGACTGTGGACCCATAACTGAATTATCAGGCTTAGAGGTAAGGGAATGCTGAATGAACTCCTTTTTCTTGTTTTGATTATCTCTTGACAAGATGTCACTAAGCTTGCCAATTGATTCTCTCAAACAAACTCAATGCTTGGTGATGGTATGAGAATTGATCTGAATGAACATGGGACTCATGTTCCTCATACTTTATCATTCTGCGCTTAATTTGCTTCAGAACATAGACCATCGTCCATGTTTGCATATGCACTATGCCAAATGATTTATATACAATTCAACGAATACATTAATTCACATCCATATTTACATACCAACCACGATGAGTCTCAACCATCTTAAATTTCATTCCTTGCAGAATTGGGCTTCTCCATGCTCACTATGAAATCTCGTGAGCTTACAAATTAATGTTGTGTATTCGTGACCTTCATGCTTTGAACCCGACTTGAAGCTCATCATGGTGGTGGCATTGGGATTACTGTTCCATCATTCATCTATCATGTCTCATCTCCTTGCACATGATCTGATGAAACATGCTCTTCAAAATACACGCTCCCATATTTCTAGTTCGTCTGGTGCATTGAAGTTCTATTTGCTTCACACCGTCCGGCTTGCCAACTCGTAAAGTATCCTACTGCTATAGTAGGAGAAATAGCCGTCAGTTGAGCAAGCATGGTATGGGGTTTAATCGCTTCTTTAAAGATGTCTTTAGTGTGCACTTGGTGAAGAGGACAATCTGCACGTGGTCAGATATGTTCTGACCTATTTCCTTCATAAATCTGGACTACCATAGTTGACGGCAAGAATTCAAACCTCTGTATCACACCCACTATATTCGAGCCAAAAGAATTTACATATGGTTTATATAATTGGAAATTTTCAAGCAGGTTAATAACCATCTCATGGAGGTTAAGAATTACGTGTTTTTAATCACTATCATTAACCTATTAGAGAGGTTAGGAAAAACGTATTTTTAGTGGTTAACATTAACCTTTTACTCGGAGGTTAAGAAAAACACGTTTTTGATCGTTAACATTAACTTTTAAGAATTTAAAGGTTAAGAAATACGTGTTTTTGGCAGCAATCATTAACCTTTTACATCTTGAGGCTCAGAAGCTGGATTTCAATGATCTCAAGTGCTGTGCGGAACTGCTAACAAGCCGGGGACATGGAGACTTAAAGATTTGCAGATTTCATAGATAGAATGATCAATTTAAGGCTTAAAACCAGGCAAGTTTTAAATATGAACCATGGTTCATAGAATTGGAACAAATTCTATGGTCGGGCAACAAGAACTAATGGAAACATGACAAGTGCCATATAAAAGAGAGAAGTTAATAAAGAGTTGCAACTAATGTGTTAAAGACAAAAATATATAAATGGTTAAGGACTAAAGAAAATGTTACAAATGTCATGTTCTAAAAAAATTAGTAGAGCTAAAGACAGAAATATAAGTGAGCTAACAGAGCTTTTAAGCTTTTTTTCAAATATTGCATGGGACGATGTTAAAGGAGAATTATATATAGTCACATGCAGAAGTTTTATGAATAAATATGATTCATTAAGATTCTTCTTTTTGTCATTCACATTTTAATTAAAAAATAAGAAATTTAATGTCAGGAATGTGATAATAAATTGTAAATAATTTCATTAGATTGTAATGGATACTAATGTGTATTAATAATATGTTGTAATAAAGGTTCTCATCATTTAAATTCATGTATTTATCATAGGTTTGAATTATTTATATATTCGTATAACATTGAATTGGATGTTTAATTCTTCTATCGGCAAAATGCTAATGTATATAATGATAAGTGAAAAAATATGTTTTCTTCCATGCTGCAAGAAATATATGTTTTGGGTAAATTAGAAGTAAATAAGATTGTGCTCCAAGATTTATTCTGTGTATAGGGTTAGTTATTAAATAATTTTAAAAATGAACTTTTGAGTAAATGTTTATCGTTATTTGCATTCTTAATAACATTTTTATATTAAAGCACCGATGTGTTAAACATGTGTTAATGTAAAAGATGATTATTTAAGAAATTACCCTTTCATTTATACAAAGTTGTATATAGCTCTCATACTAAAGTTCGACAAGATATGAATAGTGAAATTTATATCATAGTACTAATTGGCTCCACAATTTTATACACTTGCCACATGATTTTAAAATGTGAATCCAACAAATGACTAGTTGTGGTTATTTGGAATTATCCATTTATACCCTACCAATAAGGTCTATGGATCTTTTTAATGTGTAAAAAAGAGTAACATGAAATCATAGGGAGAATTCAATTTGATTGAAGTTTCACCTAGAATATATTGTAGACTCTATTTATTAACAAGTAGATCATGAATTTTTAGGAAGAGGACACATTTAGATCTAGCTTGAGAATGATTGAATGGTTTAAGCGAAAAGAAACTTATTTGCATATTAACTAACTAATCTTTTACTTTATTTATGGTGTTTCCCATTATTGGAAACAACTTGAGTGTCCCTTAAGAGATTTTAATTATCTAACATTAATTTGTGATCCATGCAAGTTTTTGTGCTAAATACAATTTTAGAGAATTATTTAGTGATACTTTTCTATGAGATCTTGTATTAGATAGACATAAACCCATTTTTGTCTTTAAAATTAGATATGGGTGTCAATTTGAGAGATTGTGATATATAAAGAACAAGATAAATGTGGATTTTTTAAAGGAAGGAGAAGAGAAAGAATAAACTAGGTTGTGTTGGAAAGATGAGAAAAATGCCATGTAACAAAGGAATTTTATAATTAGGTTGTTGTGCAGTAAGCAACAACCTAGCTAATGCAACTTAGTAAAATTAGATTGGTTATTATTGGTTCTAATTATTTTCTCATTTCCTTTGTGGTTGATCCATTGGTGGTCAAAAGAAACTTTCCTTTCAAATGTGAGAGTATGCGAATGGAACACCCAAATCTTGGGATTAAAATTAAAGAACAATGACAAGTGAAGAATGATGGATCAACTATGTTTAGGATAGACAAGAAATATTCTTTCTTTAAATTTTCTTATTTGTTGCCACTTAAATATTCAAACTTTGTGGACTTTTTGTACCAAAAACTTAAGTTTGGTCTATAGAAGAAATTCATCATCTTACATGTTGCTCCTAAATATTTCCTCAATTGTTGTCAATAGATTTTATAAACTCAGCTTTAAATTATGATAGTTTTGAGAGAAAATACCTTTCATAATGAATTTCTCAATGATTATAAATTTTTCTTTAAAACAAAAAGACATTTGTATAAGCACAAGAAACATTATTTCTTTAAGTTTTCTTATGCTTGTCTCTTCGATCTTCAAACTTTATGCCAATTTTTGTACCTGAATCTTAAGTTTAGTCTATCGAAGAAATTGATCATCTTAGATGTTGCTCCTACATATTTGTGCAATATTTTTTTAATAGACTTTATAAATTAAGCTTTCAATTATCATCATTTTGACTAAAAATACCATTGATAGTAAATTTCATAATGATTATAATTTCATCTTTAAGGGCTTAATACTAATCTTATAGCCCATCAAGCTTATATCTAAGCAATATAACCCAAATGGTAGCTCTATTCTATGGAAGAACATTTTGAAAAACTAAGAGCCTAATTAGAAGAGGTGGTAGAAACCAAATAAGAAATGGTAGAAAAAGCATATTCTGGGGAAAAAAAATCGAGGGATGAGGCTCCTATCAAGATGCTGGTAAATGATATGAGTCTGATAGATTGGTTGAAGGAAAATGTAGGGGAGAAAGTGAAAAAATGCTTAGAATGGGAGAATGGTAATGCCAGATGGAAGTACGCTTTTAGACTGTGGCATGTTCACTATGAGGCTAGAAGAATTTGTTCTTAGGATATAATAAGAATGGTCTCTTTTATGTTAGTTCAGCCTAGAGATCACATCAAGATACTTTAGCTGCTGATAAATTCTGGAAAAGTCTCTAGACCCATAATCTGCTAGCAAAAATTAGCTATTTTTGGCTCATGGGAAAATCCTCACACTAGACAATCTATCTAAACTTGGTCTCATGTTAGCTTGTACATGTGCCCTATGTGAAAAGAATGTTGAGTCTATCAATCACATTCTATTACTTATTCTAGATGAAAACTTATTCTGTTTTCCACATTATCAAAAAAATCACCAGGGATAGTATAAATTACTCATGTTTCCCCAAAAGCCTTATGTTCCCTAAACTTCATTATCTAAGATTAAAACAAAACTGGAATATAAAAAAAAGTTTGATAGATATCAATTGGTAGAAGATCAGGAAATGGAAAACATGTTACTAGATTTTACCTGAGAAAGGATGGTTGAAGTGTAATGTGGATGGATGTTTCAAACAAAACCCTAGTGTCACTAGAACCTAAGGAATTAACCAATACTTGAAAGACAATATCATTATTTTCTTTTCCAAGTTGTTGGGAATTAGGTCCAACAACTATGCTAAGGCTATAGCAATGTAGTTTGGTATTAAAACTCTGCAAGACTTAGAAGTGGAAAAAGTTGCATTGGAAGGAGACTCAAAGCTCATTATTGACCTTGTTTTAAAAAATGTCAAATTCCCAAGGAGTGTTGTCCCTTTAATTGATGATTGCAAAACAAGACTCTCATCATTCAATAGTGCACTAATCAAGCACACCCTTAGAGGCAATATTTGACTACATATATCTATGGAAAAAATTATATAGAAATATTTCATTTTGTACATGTTAAAGCTGTACTGTTTTCAGCATGCCATATCTAGAATGAGAACTTGTAGATGCAATTTTCCAGCAAGTTCTTTTAACTAAGAAAGAGACATCTTATATTCTTCATGTAGTTTGAAAGATAGAAAGTATCCAGTCAAACAGCAAACATTTTGTATCATTCATCCTTCTCCTATATCCTGAAAGATAGAAAACAGATGTAAGAATCTAATTTAACTAATCAAATGATGTTTCCCATATAAGCATAACTCATAAATACAGAAATAATGTATAGAGAATACTATGAATAATAGAGATCACTTAAAATGAACTATGTATGGATCATACACACTCTTGGTCATAAGTATGTTTTATTGTCATGAATATTCTGTCATTTAAATCCAGCTTGAATAAAATTGATAGCAATTCTATATTTTACTAGAGACAAAGTTGCATCGTTATATTACCAAGCTAATTTGTAATTTTAAAAAAAACTATTTAAATATTC
This sequence comes from Cupressus sempervirens, assembly GCA_028749045.1. Lineage (NCBI taxonomy): Eukaryota > Viridiplantae > Streptophyta > Pinopsida > Cupressales > Cupressaceae > Cupressus > Cupressus sempervirens. The sequence continues at coordinate 236,346,919 of CM053791.1, forward strand.
ATGATCTTTTCATAAAATATAAAACGTAAGAATATGTAAGCTTACCTTCCACAAATTTCCTCTTTCTTATATGCACAGCGAAATTGGTCCATGGATTGTTGTAGTTGTTTTACTGCCAATGGAACCTGCCATAAGAGTATCTTTATATAATATACTAGAAGAATTGAGAAATGTGCTTCAGAAAGCAGGCCTCACAAATGGAATCTCGTACGAGTCAAATAATCGTGAGTATACTAATTTGGCCAGTTCATCTCGGCTGTTAACTGCAACAACTGGATCAAGAGGTTTTTGGATGCTTTCATCTCGTGTCACAATGACATGCTTACAAAGAGAGTCTTGTAGACCTTTAACATCACACCAAAGAGTATATAAATGTGGTCCATTAAAACAAAAACAATTAGTACGCACTCTGCAAGGATGAAAGGGTACTAAGCAATATATTTACAACTCGTAAAATAGAGAGATTTTTTTTAGAAAGGATCCATACATGAATAATTCGGTTGCCATCTCAAGATGGACAGTACATTTTTCATCTTTTGGCTTAGACGAACTGCTTTCCTCCCCTGCAGTAAAATCTCATTACCTAAATGGAGAATAGCTGCCACAATTCAAAACATTGCATCCTGAAAACATTAGTTGATTTAGAAAACGCTGTCAATATATAAAAGACGGTGCTCTAAGAATGAGATGTAACCATTTTAATTTCTCATTGTACAAAATGTGAATCATACTTGTTCTTTAGGAGTGATTCCAACAACTCCCATTGCTTCTCACGTCTCAAGGTACTCTCGAACTTCATCAGCTCCATCAAGCTGACAACACTTGGACTTATTCAAACAATGAAACTAGCTTGGATCTATCAACTTATTTTTTTTAATATCCTGTAACTAGAAACAAGGAAAACCAAAGTGGTTCTATGACTGTTGGCATTTTGCAGTTTCAAATCAATGATTTAAAGAGATTCAAAATACGAGATATATAGTAAACAACAATATTGAATCTTGTATTTCAATGGTCACTTATAATCACAGCAGCCAAATTATTGTAGTGCTGCATACCTCTTGGGGTGCAGCAAAGAGAAGATAGAAACAATGGTAGTTTCTCTCAGGATCTGAAATTTGGCAAACACGTGACCTTTCTAGCAGATATGTTCAAACAACAGCTCCCGACATTTTTCCATTCTTGTCAAATTGTAGCTCAACAAATTTACCAAAATGACTACATGCAATAACCATAATAGAAGGTAGTGGTACAGATTTCTTTAAAAACATAACTGTTGTGACCGCCTGTCACACCACGCCCAAGTCTGGGACCCCCTTCTGTTTTTTTAAATTTTTGCTAGTTGTTTCCTTCTTCTGTGGAGCGCAAGACTGAAGGAGTCACGGAAAAAACCAAAATCCTTCATTCCCAAAAAACCCCGCTCCTGCATGTAGAGGCGCAGATTTGGAGCATAGCAAAAAATTGTTTAAGGATAAAATCCTTCCTTCCATGAAAAGTCCAATCCTGCTAAATATGGAGCGCAATTTTAAGATAGCAGAGGATTGTTGGAAAAGGACAAAATCTTTCATTCCATGAAAATCCCGACCTGCAAATCATGGGAAAAAAATACATTGATTCAAAAGTTTGATCAGATACGCAAAATAATAAGCACTATGAAAAGTAACCTATCTGATATTCTCATTCCAAACAATACCCGAGGACATCAAAAGCTTCGCAAAATGCCTTGAATTGATGCCCATGTAGTTGTTTTTCTTGAAATCGATCCCAGACTACCTCAGTAACTCGATGGAATCAAGGGCATGGACGTCCATAAAGGGGTTAAACTCCCTCAGATTGAATTGGCACACACACGGCTGACCCATACCACACTCTACCAGATTTCCCTCTTCATCTGAGAAAGTAAGGCCCAATTGGATCAATTTGAGGTTGACCACATTGACTTTCAAGGTACAGTAATGGTACTATACCTTGCTCCTGAATCTCCTATATGGCCTTATGACAACCCCGGGGAACTCCGTATCCATGACTACATATCGGTATCGATCTACCATGCCTCTGATTAGCTCGAATTCTTCTTCTAGATTATCTTCCCACACGTCCCTTATACAAACAGAATCGCTCTTAATCCTAACCATCATGAACTCAATTCAATTCAAGATAGATCCTCCCAACTTTTATGAATAATCGTAGCGGGAAAATATGAGGGCAAACATATATAGATCGGCAAAACAAGCAATTGCAAATGCAGAGGTGGAATCTATTGTGACCACCTGTCACACCATCCCCCAAGTCTAGGATCTCCTTTGTTTTATTTTGCCATTTTTTTCTTTTTCTATGGAGCGCAGTTTTAAAGGAGTCAGGAAATGTTGCAAAATCCTTCACTCCATAAGAATCCCACTTTCCATAAAGCGTGGAGCGCAATTTTGTAGGAGTGAAGGAAATTTTAGAAAAGAAAAAATCCTCCAATCCTCAAAAACCCTGACCTATTAAGGCATGGAGCGCAGTTTTCAAGAAATGGAGGAAGGTTTTGATGAAGGATTTTATCCTTCGTTCCTTGAAAATCCCGCTTTCATAAAGTGAAGAGCGTAGTTTTAAATTAGTAGCGGAAAAAGATTAAATCTTTCATTCCATGAAAACCCTGACCTTGTAAAGCGTGAAGCACAAGTTTTTAGGAAATGAAGGAAATATTATGCAAAGGAAAAATCCTCCATACTGGAAAAAGCCCGCTCCCGTAAATTGATTGGAGCACAGGAATTTGTTAAAAATCATTGAAAGCGAGAATATTAGAAAATTTTAAGAAAAAATCCAAAATTTAGAGGAAGAAAGTGAAATTCCTTGAGAAGTGAAAAATTGGATTCAGAGAAGAAAAGCGAAAAAATGATTTTCCTTCAAAAAGTTTTTTTTGGATTTGAATTAAAAATTAAATATTCGTAAAACTAATATTTAATTTGATTTTTTTTTTTTTGAATAATAATCCAAAAAATAAAAATGGAGAAAAAGTTGCAAATGAATTTGATTTTTTCATTTAAAAATGGAAGTTAATTAAATATTGAATTTTTTTTAATTGATATTTAATTAATAAAACTTTTTAAAAAAATCAAAATAGAAGAATACTTAGCTTCATCAGGAAGCTAAGAGCATCAAAAATAGCAACTTTTTGAATCAAATAGCAAAAAGTGACAAGTGGCAAAAAAAATGGAAACCTTGATGATTAAATAAAGAAACTGCCTAATTTTAGTCTTCTACTTTAAAGGCATCTTTTTGAAGAATGATTTATATAAGATACCCTCTCATTCATTCAGGCTCACATAGAAATTTGAAAAGCAAATTGAGAATAGGAGTAAGATTTGAGGAGTTCGAGCAAGCAGATTTTTTGAAAAATCTTTTGAAATTGTTGAGGAGATTTTTGGGAATTCATGACAGAAGATTTTGAATCCTATCAAAAAAGAATTTTCGTTGCAGTGAGTTGTGAAATTTCATATTTCTCGTGGAAGTGTTAAAAAGTGAATCTTGAAAGTAGTATGGAAATTTTGGTGAAAATCCAAAATCTTTGTCTTATGGACAAGTCATATCTGTTATTTTTAATACTTTCCTTGCATAGTCTTATGTATGTACATTTTCTATTTTGCAAGAAAGGAAAATGGCAGAGCCTAGGGGAATAGGAGAAATGCGAGGACAATTGATATAGAATGAAAGGAGAGGATTCTATCCTTAATCCAAAATCGTGTCAAAGTGGACAGAAATTGGAGATACAAGTCTTGGCGGCCTTGATTTGAAATATTTGAAGCTGAGAATGCTCGGATATAACGACTATCACACAACACACCTGGCTACAAAAAATGTGAGAAGTGGAATTTTTTCTATAGCTGGTTTCCCTCCTTCTTTTCAGCATCCAGAGTTAATCGTGGAATGTACCAAGCATTACAGTCCTAAAGACAGAACCATCTGGGATTCTGAATGAAATATTCTGGTAGATTTTTCTCCGGCATCCATTTTTGAAGCATTTGGAATTCCTTCAAATCCAAGGATGGTCTCAAAAACACAAGAGCAAGCACTGAGAATCTATACATCTGCAATCAATTTTTGTGAAGAAATAATCAACAAAAGATGGTTGAAAAAGAATAGACCGCATCATTCCAAGATTCCTAAAGAAATTGTATGGCTCGACTTGTAGAGGGAATATAGTGATATGGTCATGATGTTGAGTCACATATTTGGCATGCCATATTCTTATAGGTTTGAATCTTGGATGTGGTATTTTTTTGAGCAGGTAATGGAGGAAGGTGACAGAATAGATTGGGTTGGGCTCATAAATGATAACCTAAATGTGCAGTTGATGAATCTAGAGCATACAAGGAGATTTTACATGAGCTCCTATGTCATCTACATGCTAGCACGGAGGACAAATTATGATGGACTATGATGCAAAGGACCAATTGGAAGCGGAAGCCAACACCTCAAAGTCCATGAATGTTACCCGTAGTTGCATTTGTATTCAAAGGATGATTACATGAGGGTTAATGATATATTTGCCATGCACATAGTAAGAACATTACAAAAGAGGTCACATATAAGAATGTCAATGGGTGCAATGAAGTTGATTGAGGAATATGGCACCTAGTTCATTCAGTTTCCTACCTTTTCATATATTCGAGTTCAAGGATTCTCCATGGAGCCATACAAACTCACCATGTATCCAACGGATAAGATGGTCTTGTTAGAGCTTACTCGACAACTTACTACCTATGACAAGATTCAGAAAGGGAAGAAGAAGTTTAGATTGTAGTTACCAATTTCCATAGGAGAAGGGAAAATTGAGGTATGCCCATGTCTAAAAGCCGCAGAGAAATCATCAGATGAGCTCCACTTCTTTCGCCTTGTGCTTTATCCAAAGAGGAATGATTTTGATCCTTACAAAAAGATCTCATTAGCAGGAGGATAGAAGTACCAATATAAGGTTCACCTTGAAGACTTTTGGGAAAATGCAGAAAGCGAGAATGAGATTAGAAAAAGATTGCAAGACTACCATTGAACATTAATAGAGCATGCAACATAATCAAGGTTCCTGATCAAATGGAGGAGGACCCAAATGTGATGCAAAAAGGATTCAATGCAGAAATGTCAGCTCAACCATTTGATTGGAAGAAGAAAAAAATTACAGATCTCGAATCTCTTTCAATACCAGTCTTAGATTTTACAAAGTGGTGGATTGAGCATAAGCTAGAAAAATTAGTTGCACCAGCTAATGGATTCACATATAGGTTGCTTGGCCATAGACCACTTAGGGATGAAAGATCAAGACAAATATCTGAAGGGATTGTTGAAGAAAGGGGAACTCCATCTGAAGATGTAAGAACCAAGAAAGGGAAGGAAGTACCTCGAGAAAAGCATCCTAGGATTGAGGAAGTCGTCCAGGAACCTCAAAATAAGAAGCAGAAACATGGAGATGCTCCCTCTTCTCCGAGTCGAACTCCAAGTGTCCAAGAGATAGAAACTTTTGAAAGGCAGGATGTAGGGACAAGTATAAGGAGATTTGAGCAAGAAGAGAATTTGGATAGGCCAATTCATGATAGGTTGACTATAAATGCTTATGAAAAATCCATGCAAGAAAGAGGGAGAGATCAAGATATTGCTACAGAAGAAAGTCTTGCTATGATCTTAGAGCGAGAAATGATTAATGATGGAGATGGTCCACTAGAGGAAGAAAATCCAAGGGTAGCAATACATCTTCCAAGTGCCGAAGCTGTAGTTCCTAAGGTTACAATGGATAGTCTAGGAGGTGAAGAGGAGATTGACATTCGAGCGGTCCAAAGGAAAGAACAATTAGTAATTTTAGGGGACCAAAGTATACCCATTCCAGAATGGTTGAGGCAATGAATTCAATTGTGTCAACAAAAGGAGGTTGATCCAGCAATTGAATTACAAGAAATTTTGGACTGATCAAACCGGTTAGAAGAAAAAGGGAAAGCAAAAAGATATACTAAATTAACCAGAGGAGAATCAGGATCTAGAATCTTGCAGATTGCAACTCCCACAGTTGACAAAGGGAAAAATTAGATTGCTCTAGATGAATATCATGTTACAGAAGTTAATCTTGGTCAGGCCTACCAAGAGAAAATATTGGAAGAATTTGATGACTCCACATAGGCTTTGAAGGATAGGCTGAAGAAAGTAGAAGAAGGGTATAAAAAGCAGAAAAGAGAAATTTGGTCCTTATGTCAGTACATCAATAACTTACCTCATCTAGTAAGAGAGGAAGGTCCATCATCAAGCGGATTGCTTGGGGTGCAAAGACTTGGATTGAAGGAATTTAGGAGGTAGCCTTCAAACATGCAGAAGAATTAGTGCAAGTGCACAATAGGGCATTGGCTGCAATCTCTAGGATCCAGTGCATGGAGGAATCATGGGTGGATGAGCATATTCCCTAGAAGAGGTGATTACCGACATTCAGAGTCTGATGGATACCCCAAAGAAAGAATTGATTGATGGTCAAGTTATTAGCGAGGGGGATGTCTATGATTTTATTTGATGGTACAATGCAGTGATCATGGCTAAGGAAATATTTGAGAGCTTTACTAGGGAATCCAGTAGATGGAAAAAGATTGTTGATAACATCAAGCAAGGAATATAAAATGCAGTTGCATCCTTGTTATCACAAAGATTAGGGGAAGAAGAAATGACAACTAATAATCTGAAAGTCAAGTTAGAGGAATTCTTTCAGCTAAATGTATATGGAAGAGATGATTTTGAGAACTTATCCATCTTCTCAAATATAATGCACACTACTAAGGACTTACTACTAGATTGGGATGAAAGCTTGGAAAAAGCAGAAAGAGCAATTGCAGTTCTAGAATTCAAAAATGAATCTGCACCAAGCATCAGTATAGAGGAGTTGGAAATAATGTTAGATCGATTTTGATCTTTTAGGCAAAGAAATCAAGGATAGATGCATTAAATGCATAGTGGGTGTGCATAGGGATCATTTGTTACACCGCACTCCTTAAATGAGCATTCATAGTGAGCATTTATTACCCACTATGGTTGTAGATCCCTTGTGGGATTAATGTAGATTCCTTTCCATTGCCCTAGCCCTAATTAGGGCTAATGTGACATGATCTTGGCCATCAGTTACTGTGATCATCCGAGCCACCCGTTGTAATCAAGGACCTAAATAAAGGCCTCATTTCTCGTTTGTAAGAGGAGATTTTTATGAGATTGTTGCTATGAGTTACTGAGATAATAAAGTTTTCATTAGAGTTTGGTGAATACTTGGTGTATCTTAGTTCTTGCTTGTTCTCCTAAATTTCTTCAATTAGATTAAGTTTAACATAGTCAATGTGTGGTGATTACAGTGGAGAATATGATGGTGTATTGATGAATTCCTTTGGTTCATCCTTTTGATGTTTTAGTGATTCTAATTCATTGGGTAAAGTTAGCCTAAACCCCTTTCATGCATATGCTCAACCTCTATCATTTGTATACATTGTTCTTTCTGATGGTGTATGCGGTGATATGAAAATCTTTGGCATAACCCTTGAAGATTGCACTGGTTCACGCTTAGTTATAGTATAACTTGGCGAAGCAAAATTTAGTAAATTGAGGAATTTGTCCACTAGAATACTATTTGTTGTTATCACTACCCTGTTGATTAGAATAGAATTTTTGGACCCCATCCTATTGAATTTTTGCATATTCTATGAAAAATCCAAAAAAAGCGCTTCATTGCAAAACCTTAAGATAGCTCCGACATCCAATATGGCTTGAAATGAATATGAATAAACAGGTAAGGCCCCTTGTGATCATCAGAAAATCACATCAACCACTGATCTTATCCATAGTCAAGACCTAGCATTAAAGGAACCTTAAAGTCATTGTATGATCTTCTAGCAATCTTAGCATACACAAGACTTTATTCAAGAGAGGATAAGATATTTCGATATTTTGTTCTACTATTTGGTGAGTCATAAAATACACATCAACAATAACCTGCGACAAGGAGCTAGGTGATTAGCAAGATAATAGAAGGTAGTGGTACAAATTCTTTAAAAACATCATCACATCCAGTAGTCTTAGCACAGTGTCCATTCTAAGGACACAAACCCTCGATGTTCCAACTCTTAGCACAACCATCAGTTCATTTTGATACCAGTAATAGGAAATATTGCTTCATAGATGAATTCAATGGAAACTGGATGAGTTCAGTAGTATAAAGTCACAGTGGGTCTTGTAGCAACTATATTTTAGCTATCCTGCTATAACAAATCGGCAATCTGCATTAATTTTTACTAGCAAAGAGTCATCTGGTGCGACAGTTGTAAACAACCATTGCTTCAACTAGTCTTGTTGATAATCAATATCTTATAATCAATAGGTTGAAATGAAGCACTCTATCTGAGTTATGCGAATAGTATTTGTATGCTGCATGTAGCTTACTAATCAAAATAATTACTTTGACCATACTAATTGAAGCATCTTGTTCTATAAATTCCTCATATCCATTATGTTGTATGTAATTCTCCCTTTTCTAGTTGGGAGAAATATTCCATTGTATGTCACGATCTATTTCAACAAGAAAGCTCTCAATTTTGAATTAGGGGTTTTATCCCCAACTCAACAATGGAAATCAAGGGTTTTCACTTTTTATTCTTGATTGTAAATCATGGAAATGATAATACCTGACACCATGATACCATGACTTGGGTAATAGTAGATATCATGCACATGAGTACCTATGCTTCTTGTTTGAATGGGCATAGAGTCATAATCTATAAAAAATTACAACAAAAAACTCTACACCACAATACAAAATTGTAACATATTTGAATGGATACAAAATCATAACCTGTAAATATTCTTATGCTATTAAAGTAGTTATAGTTTTCATCCATCAAATCTGCATGCAAATGTACCATTTACTTGTAATTGTTAAAAAAAATAATGCTCTTTATACTTCTACTACTCATTTCTAAACTAGTATGGACTGCATTAGCATTTATAAGATCCTCACACAACTGAAACTTATAGAACTTTCAATCATTAGACACACATCTATGCATTCAAAAATAAATAATCTTGCAAGAGATTGATGGAATGAGGTTTGCACTAGGGTTTCCAACCACTAAAAAGCAGAATCTATGAAGTTTTAAAAAAATAGAAAAGGATGGAATCATTGTTTCAACTACTCATTCTAGCAAGACAATAAATCCAAAACACACACTATTTTGTTTACTTGATTTAGTATTTATTTATAATATTATGATAATATAGAGGACATGCAGAAATAGTATATATCTCAAAATTGAAATTGTATTCAGAATCCATATGCATCAAACAACACAGCTATGATATATCATTGAACAAGTCCATGATGATACATGAAGTAGGCTTATAATAGAAATGAAAATTAAATATGATTTGACTAAAAATATTTCTTTTGTTCATTTTTTTCTATCAATTCTATTCCTTTGTGTCCTCTCTCTCCGTGGCACTAGTTGAATCAAGGGTGTTGATTGTTCATTACTTTGAGCACCCTCCTTGTTGTTCTTATTTCTCAACTGCTGAAATTCAAGGATGGTTTCATGTTGAGTTTCAGGAATGATAATTGAATCATTGTGTGCACAAAATAATTCATTATTATTCTCTTAGTCCTCTTCATTTTCAGTTACTGACAAGTTTGATTCATGGGCTTCCTATACACAACATAGATTGACTTATTAAAAAATATAATACCTATAATAAGACTTTTGCATGAACCATACAAGATCCTAATAAACTTACCTCAGATTCATGACCAATGACAAATTTCTCTCCTCTATCTAGCATATGTTTTATAAGGCCATGGAAACCATGTAGTAAGGCATATTTTAAATCCTCAACAGATGCTTCTTTTAGGAATTGGTGCACCTACATGAAAAAATAAAATTGAATTCATAAGATACAATGACTTGTGAGATACAGTTAATTCATAACTTTTTCATGACTATGTTATAAGAAATAAAAAATACTATACAAGAAAATGTTCACTTACCAAGGTGCCATGAATAATATTGTACCCACCAAATCCTAATTTATGGGATCTAATTCTTGACACCCTAGCTTGAGTTTGTTTTAGTTCCTCCTTGTGTAGATGGCAAATAATTTGGATTATTACGGATTTTTCTATTAAATTTAGCATCTTTTACAAGCTCATCCCATGTCACTTGGTCTGTGATCCAAGCTGGACATGAGTATTTTAGATCTTTTGTCAATTTTGACCTTAACTTGTCTCTTTTAGAGTGAATATATTTTTGTGCAATATCTAGAATGCATTCCTTATGAAATTCACCATCTCCAAATGCTAGTATGACATCTTTAAATAGTTGATCTTTCTTAGAGTTGGACTATTTCCTCCAATCCACTTGAATAGTATTGCCAAATATTTCTTCTGCATGACGAAAAATGAAATGATAGAATTTTAGCCCCATTTCATCCTTCAAGACTTCTCCTTCTGAGATGAGCAAGACTGTAACTTCTTGCATTCCTTTTGTAGTCACTAAGGATATTTTTGTAGTCTTAGGGATTGAGGTAGATGCCCCTATAGATACATTAGTTACTTTGTCATTAAGTTCCTATATTTACAATGAGATTGTGAAATTATTGAAAATTTCATTTCACTAAAAACACTAAAGAGGTTCACATAATAAATAAATAAAAGATCAACATAGTGCTGAAGAGAGATAAAAATGATAAAATATTACAACTACATAACAATGAATCATATTTCTTTGTGTGCTCTATAAGATAATTAATAATTAGAAGTAAGGAAAAGAGGCTTGTAGGATATTCATAAATAAGGATGATGAAATGGAATTATATATGGAGCTAAATGTGCATAATTGTATTAGGCTAAATCATAATCAGCAATGAGAGATCCTTTTTACTGAGATCTTCTATGTTTGGATTGTGGATTATTATACACAAATGATTTCAGAAATAGAATATCTCATAATATATTACAAGTTGTAAATGCTTTTTTCTTTATACTTGTCAACATTACAACATATTTTAAATAGGGATGTACTTTATTTTTATGAATATTTGTGCTGAGAAGAATATGTTTTATTAAAAAAGCCTATGAAGTTTGGGAAGGAATCCCAAGGAAAGGACTTATGAAGAAAAAACAAAGTTAAGTAATGCCTATTATGCCAAGACAATAGGATCATAGTTTTCAATACTTAATTCCTCTTGTTACTATGTTATAAAACTATAACAATAATTGGTGAGATGATCATTTTGTAGTTATAAAGTCAATATTCAAAATTAAAACATATCTACTATATAAAAATTTAAAAGTTTAAAATAAAACCTAATCCATTGTATTAAACAATAATAAGATAATATTTTTAGGTAGCTTTACCTATTCATCTGAAGCACTCCCTGAACTCCCTAGCAATATCCTCTAACATATCTCAATTTGCTTAAGTATCTCTTTTCTGGTTTCAACAGCTTCAATGGTATCTGATAGTAGCCTTAATATTCTTGATTGAGATTCTATAACATTCCTCAAGGAATTTTGCTTAGGTGTTGGTGACAGAATTCTAATTGAACCCATATTTGATGGATTAGATGCACTCCTCACAGGGGCATGGATGTCTTCTATAATAGGAACACAAGGAGAATCCATGTTTTATGTAAAGGGTGTGCCAATAGGTATTGTGCTTGATGCCACTCTTGTGATAGGTATTTCTGGTGTAGATGTAGATGACATGACATATCTTCTTGAATTATCCTATAAGGGAAAACTATAAGAGGTGTGCTCAAGGAAATAAGAAAATCAAACCTAGAAAAACATAAGATCGGTATGTTACCTTTTGCATAGTATTGGGGGCATTGGATGACATAGTTAGATCTTTCATTCCTACAAGTTGTGTACTTTGTGGAGTTGTGTTAGATATGGGCTACATTCCACAAACATAAATTAACATAATATAGTATAGATGATAAGATAATTTAACCTATTTAAATATAATTTTCAAACTTACCTTGTGCACCATCTCAATAATATTTTTCCCTTGCCCATTCCTTAAGATCTCAATCAGAGCATTTACAATCAATGGATTCCCCATGGTAGAATATTGAGCACCCATAGGAACATTCTTCAAGAATAACATAATGACATAAAATAATAAACTATAGATTAGAGAGCACATGCAATTAATATTAGTATCATAACTCAAATTCACTAACACATGAACAATAACATACACATTTTTCATTATGTTTCAATATATAACGGAAAAAAAAAGAAATGTTCAACTTCCAAATTTCTTAGCTTTATGATATGGTCTTTCTCTCGCCTATTGGTTAGTTGTATAAATTACCTAGGTGTTGATAGTGCTAAGTCTCATAACACAAAACTTTCTTTGAAGATATTTTTTAAAGAAGTAAGAAAATGAAACAACTTATCCAATTGAAAAAAAATCTACCTACCTCATCAAAAGTAGAGAATCCAAGAATCAAACAGATGTTGCATCATATCAATTACTTAAAACACTTAAAAAATTCAAATTACTTAATTTACATTACATGCGGTCTATATTAAAAAAAATAAAATAATTAAGCTATAAAGATTTAATTATATTGCATTGAATCTTCACAACCATGTTCATATTGATATGATGATCAAACAATGTCATTCTCACATAGAATATCCTCATATGATGACATAAAGGGACCATCATTGATGGGCCCTAAATCCACAAATAAATTAGTGACATTGTTTCCATCATAGTCTTCACCTTCAAATATAGGTAAATGAAAATCAATAAAATCATCATCTTTATGGACTTGATGCCCATGTGGTTTCCCATATCCTTCATATAATTCAATATGTTCATCATGATCTTCCTCTTGGTCATAAATATCATTGACAATAAAGTTTCCATCATCACCATCCTGGTCATCTATGTCTTCAAGGGGAACTTCTTCATGTCCAAGTAAATCATGGTTCTCTTCATCTTGAACAAATGTTACTCGTCATCCTCTTGGATTATAATCGATCACAAATGACCAACTAGGTTGTTCTAAATTTGGAATGAGAAATATCTGGTCACATTGATTTGGAAAGACATAAGGTTGAGACATGGCTTCAAACCTAGATGTATTAATCATATGGAATCCATTATTGTGCAAGAGGATTGATTTTTCTTCACCCACTTTTATAAGCTTGTACCACTCAACGCAAAAAAGAACTTTCTTGAAAGATATGAAATATAGCTCTACGATATCCTCCAATACTCCATAATAGCAAAGTGTGCTTGTGATTGGTCGCCTATCATTTGCATGTGAATGACATTCCATCTCAAATGATGCTGAAATTCCACAATCATAAGTTTGTCTCTTTTCATCAACCTTTTTCATGCAAAAATGATGACAGAAATTCCACATTCGTTTGTAATATGTTACCTAAATTCACGTGTATAGTAACTTGTTAGATTGAAGAATATAAAAGTTAAAAATAAAACTACTAAATTAATCAAATATGTTAATATAGATGTATCACCTCCCCATTTGTAGACCATTTAACAAAATCCATTTGTTGTTGTGTCACTCTATTCTTCATCTTTGTTTCTTCATGCTCAATATTGGTCTTTAGCCAATGCCATGAGCATCTATCGGGCCATTTTCTTTTATGGCTTGCTAGAAGTCCTCTAGCAGTATTTGGACCATGTCTATGATATATATTGGCCCATGCAATTTCATCCTCTAATTTCTTTTTTCCAGTGTACTTCTCCATCCATTCCAACATAAATTTAGAATTGTATGTAACATACAAATGCAATGACTCCCACCCCTTAGCATCTATGATGGAAAATATAATTATTCAATGTATTAATTATAATTTAAAGTTGTATTGTAAAAAATAATATAAAAATAATTTCTTGCAACATTTTCATGTACCTTGTATCCTCTTTGATGTCCCTTGGCCCTCTAATTTTTCTCCATCAAATGATTGAGGTTGTTTATAATCTCATAATCATGGTGCTTCAAGATGCAATTCGGGTAAGTACTCACTCAAATGAACCATTTTCTGGAAAACCATGTACCACTCAACCATGGACCCTTCAGGTCGAGCCTTTTGCCTCACAAATTTTTTTAAAACCTTCATATATCTCTCCACAAGCCACATTGTCCAAATATGAATAGGACCACATAGTTCAATCTCCTCTACTAGGTGTACAAGGTAGTGCTCTTGAGAATTGAAGAAGCTTGGAGGGAAGAACATTTGAATATCACACATCAAAAGTGGAACATTCGTCTTCCAATAATTCAATTTAGCTTGGTGTATCTCTTTAGATGAAACCCACCTACAAATATTATTTAGTGTGTTATAAGGAAGAATTATTATTTGTTAAAAAATAATAATATAAACATATATTAAGATATTAAAATTATCACACTTTAAAGGATAAGAGTCATGAAAGAGTATGCATAGGATGGATTCAAAATACCTCAAATATTTGGATAGTTTGTAAATGGTTAATGTGACATCATGATCAAAGGTGCCTGGTATTGTTGCAGGCAACACATACTAGAAGAACATTTACAAAAACCAAGTTAAATTATGCTTGAGTTTATTCTATCACTAAGATAAATAAATTTCTAGTTATGTTGCAAATAAATATAACATTCTACAAATTTACCTTTATCTAGTTGTGCCAATCATGTGTTTTTAGCCCTGAGAACTCTAATCCATCTCTTGTGAATAAGTTCTTTAATGTTGCACCAAAACCTGAAGGAAATCTTGTTCTTTTCATTGTATCAATGATGTTTTTTTTCTCATTTGATGTAGAAATCTATGGAGCAACATCAAATGAGTTATTTTCATGCAACCACATGCTTGGCATAATATTAGCAACTTGGACATCCTTTCGTAAATTTATTTGTGCTTCAAGGTTTAGTCCATTAAGATATTTCCACAAACACTTTGCCACATTTTTCCCAATGTGCATAGTATCAAATAGGTGGGCTATCAAAAAGTTCTCATAATATGGTAATTTGTAGAAAATAGATAGTCTTTTCATTCCTAGTGGAAAACATGTCCCTTCTTTTTTGTCATATAGTGATTTCCACCTAGCAGGGGTCATCCTTCTTGGCTTCCTCATTTCCACTTCTTTTCCATTGAACTTATTTTTCTCGCACACTCGATAGCGATAATTTTGTAATAGACATTGTTTATACTCATCATAAATAGTTTTACTGAGATCCTTTGACTACCTATACCAAGTCTTTGGCCCACATGATGGACAGCCATGTTTCCCCTTTGTTTGGAACCCTAAAATAAATATGAAACCATAGTTAGTGAATAGTAGAATGAGAAAATTAATTACAAATATAATTTATAATATACTACTACAACAAATAGAGAGCCCTGGGGCATCATGAATTGTTAAGATAAGGATTGCATGAAAAATGAAGTTTCTATCATTGATAGGTCTTGATACATCATGCATATTTACACCATCCCATAATTCACGAAGCTCATCAATAAGGGGCTCCATGTATACATCGATATCTTTTACTTGATACTTCCCTTAGCAAACATAAAGTTTATAATAATAAATTAGTTGAACTAAAATATTTTTATATAATCCTCAAGAAAACACTTAACTTATAAGCTATAGTACCTGGTATGATAAGGGTTAACATTGCATGTTCCTTTTTCATAGCCATCCAAGGAGGAAGATTGTTGTTAATGATTAAAATTGGCCAAAGAGAATATGTTGTTCTAAGATATCGAAAAAGATTGACACCATCCATTGATAAAGAAATTCTTGTATTCCTTTGTTCATTTCTTAAATGTGGCCATTTTTCTTCAATCTCTTTCCAATGTTTACTATCTATGGCCATATGCATGACACCATCTTGGCTTCTCGTTTGTGCACGATAATTCATATATTTTACCAAGTCCTTACATTTGAACATCCTTTCAAACCTTGGCTTTAGTGGAATGTGTCTTAGTAGTTTATAAGGAACCTTCTTGGAAACTTGATCTTGACGATACCTATCTGTGTGACACACTGGGCATTTTCACAAATTTGCATTCTTTCCATAGTATAAAATATGGTCATTTGGACATGTATCATATGTATTGTACTCCATTCCAATGTCTTTCATCACTGAAGATATTTCTCTATGTGAATGAGGAAAATAATTGTCCTTTGGAAGAATCTTGTTTGCCAAAAGCCTACATAAGGCAAAAAATAAATTTTATTAGATAAGTATACACAATATTTGAAAATCTTAAGACATCTACTACATTAATTCATAGGAATATCAAATCCTACCTTAATAAATCTGTAAAGAATGTGTTTGTCAATCCATGTGTAACCTTCAAGTTCAACAACAACATAAATGTCACTAATATAGAAGTATCTGCATTTGAGAAAAGAGGTGTGATAGCCAATTGAGAAATAGGAGAATCAAGAACTTCTTTTGAAGAACTGTAGATGTCTTGGATAAATTCATTAATGCCAGCCACATTTATCTACAAAGTGTTTTCATCCATAAATGTGTCTTGGTCTTCATATTGAGAGTGGCTATCATCAGTGAAATCCACAGTTTCTTCAAGAATATTGGGATTTGGAAGTGACTTTTATCAAATAAATAAATTGAATTGATCAATAATTATCTGCTAAAATATGGTATTCATATTATTAATTATAAGAATACCAATTTGTTAATTATAGTATACCTCTTCTACAAAAACTCCATACTTCAATTTGTGGACATGAATAATTCTTCACATCTTGAGTTTTGTATTTTGGCACCTTTTAAAACTACAATATATCTTTTCATTGAAGTATTAATTTGTCCCTAGAGCAGGTCTTGGTACTCGTTCATCTAAGTATTCAGATTAAGATGGTATGTTATTTTCCTAAATAGAGTATGTATCATCAATGATAAGAGTGCAACATTTAAATTAATTCACTTATTTTTGAAGAGATCATAACCACTTAGGTGTATGATATGTTAGAATTTATTAGTGCAAAAACCTACAAATAATTTTGAACTTTGAAAAGATGGGGTTTTAAGTGCATTTTCTTGTTCTAGGATCACCCTTTCTTATACATTTGCAATGTAGATGCATAGTGTCAACATTGGAGGTCAAAGAAATTGTGTTCTTAAATTGTCCTCATATCGATATGTCTAATATAGTATACTTCTTATATATAAATTACATAGTTCAATATATGGATACTGACAAACCTCGTTGCTTTTTTAGTTTCCTCTTTTGATAGCATTTTCCAGTGCAACATATCATTTCCTTGAATTAATCATTTCATTGAAGTAATCATCTGTACCTAGTGAAGTTCCTTCTCAAATTCATTTGAACATTGATGATGTTTTTTTTCCCTGAATGTTGTTTGTATTACAAATGATAAGAGTACAAATTATAACTTGAGAATTACATCTTGTTTAAGAGAATGAGACTGATGCAACTTCAAGAACATTAAACTTTGAAAATGTGGATTTAAGGTGCATAACCTAATCTTAATTCTTGTATGTCTCAAGTAGTTTAATATAACATATTAAAATAATTTGAATCATTATTTGATTAATCTTCCTCATCAAATATCCCTAGTTTTGTAGTATGGTAAGAATTTTTTTTATTTGTTTGCTAGTTTGAAGGGTTTTAGTGATTTCAAAAAGAATATTAAGGTAAGTTTCTCTTAAACATATTATTTTTCATTACTGGCCATTTCAATATTTTCATTATAATAGAGACAAGAAACATTATTCTATGGGCTACCTATTAAATGTAATTTAGTGGTTACATTTAATTAAAATTATAATGCATGTACAAAAGATAATGACATCAATACTTGGACTGCCATTTTGTATGAATACCAAGAAGAAAACCTAATAGAATGATGTAAATAAAAGCATTTTGATGCTAGTCAGGATTATTACATAAATAAACAATGAAACATTAAATACATGTATCTCGAAAAAAATAGAACTCACCCAAAATAGCAAAAAAGAGAACTTTTAAACACAAAATCTTCAGGTTTACCTTTATAAGAACCCTAGACAAACCAAAAACAAATCAACAAGTTAAAACATAGCTTGAATGAAGATAATTCTTACAAATATCATATTAAAAATATGTCACTAAAAATAAGTCTTTTTGAAAAAAATGGGTGCTAATCTTGGAGGTGTCTACTAAAGATAAGTCTAAACACTCTGAGCATAATCTAAAAGTAATATATAATAATCTAACATATTAATTGATTTTTGCAATTCATCAACCAAAAATAAGCATTAACTATTGGTTAATAAATTGAGTATAAAATTTCATAATTTTATGCTTGAGACTTGATCTATACAAAAATTTCAAAAAAATATTATAGTTAGACCAATGTATCAATTGATTGTATGTTGCAAAATAATATATACAATAAAAAAAATGAAATATAATTCAATGAAATGAGGTGCCAATAATAGACTGTGAAGATGAACATATAAGATACTACTAAGAAGCCAAGTAATATTGAAATTGTCACCAAAAAGAAGCAACCATAATAGAAGCTTCAATACAGAAAAATATTGTTCTCATTGTTTTTTACTGTAATTTCTCTATATTCCAGCACTTTGCTCTATACAGGATATGATTAATATTGATCTCTTGCTTGCTCCTTTTAAGCCAATGGCAAGGAGGAAGTGCTCTATATAGGATATGATTGATATTGATCTCTTGCTTGCTCCTTTCAAGCCAATGGCAATGAAACTTCTTCACTGCCCTCTTCCATCTGGACTAAGGTACATATATTTTGTATGTAATCAATAGACTACACTATTTAATAATTTATGGACTTATGTGGATTCAAATAAATGAAATTACACTTAACAATGTTTACTTCAATTAGTAGAGAACTGATATTCTTTTGCTAATGGACTTCTGCCCTTGCTAATATAAAGTCAACTATCAAGAGTTCTACCTAGTTAGCAAATGTTTCTCAGGCTTTACAAACTTTGGCCATTCTACAATGAGTGATCTAGTATATTTATACATCAATGGAAAAAAGGACATGAAATGATGGAGTGTGCATTCAAAGCATCATAATGCTTTGTTTGTGAATGCAATCAAAATTTGTTTTCTTTGTTTTTGATTTTAGGTCTAAGGAGATCGTACCACTTATGAAGAAATTGCAACCAAAGCTTGTCTTGGTAAGTTGAATGTATAGGCCTTAAAATCTTATTTCTACAATTTAGGAGAGTATATTTAGTGTAGCCATCATTTAGTGCTTTGTTTGTTAATTGGTCAATAAGAATCATGATATCAACACTCTGTGAATTTCAGTTTCGAGAAGCTGTGCATAAAGGAGTAAACAAGATAAACTTAAAAGAACATCCAACTATGTTCTACTGCATTGGACAAACATTGTGCACACCCAGTGTAAAAGATGACATTGAAGTAGATATGACAGTAGATCTAGCATTTTAGCTTAGGCCAAAGCAGGGTGGACAATAAAAATCTGCGGTGGCCAAACTGAAAGCAAAACTTCATATAAAAGATGGCCGACTTTCCTTGAATTCTGTAGCATCATTGAGTGTATCAACATCTTTAACAAAATGGCATTCTAGATAAGGAGAGATCCATCCAAACTTTCATTTAGTAGCTTTGAAAGATTGTGGGATATGTGCTTTTGTTGAATATGATTTCGCATCTGAACTAACTATAGAAAATGATGAAAGCGGTGATGATAGCCAAACAAGATTTGTTGTAAATATTAGTACCCCATCAAAAGCAACTATTGAAGTTCAAGATAAACACATTTTAATCAAAGCAAATGAGGTTGCCACACGAGAATGTATTTAGAGGGCTATAAATAGCATTTGAATCATGTTCAGAACATTATGAATGAAATTATGTCTTGCTTAAATGATTTTTATTGTTTGGGTTGGCTAATCTTTTCTATTGCTACTATTCATTACTGGAAAACAAAGTTAAAACTTCTCTTGTTCATTTGGATTATTCTAATTCATATCAAATTTGACCACAAAGTTTGAGCACCACTATTCAACTATTTTTCCAAGTAAACATTAACTTTCTTGCCAATTTATTTATTCAGAATTCAAGGACAGCCCATTCATGTGAATCATGGGGTCAACCATTCTTCAATAAGAAAAAATTTACTCAAAAGGATTTCATTGCCTAAGCGTAAATTCAAACTGAGCTTTGATGGAGCCTCATAGGGTGATATAGGGACATTAGGGGCTGGATGTATTGTTAGTTATTCCCAAGGTAGCGTTGTAATGACCTCTCTTCATGGGGTAAAACATGCCATAAAAATACTGTTCGAATGAGTATTGTGGTGCTGGCCTTCACTTTGTTGTCATTTATTTATTAGGGTAAATACTTCAAAAACAATGAGAACATTTCAAATAGTTCACTTTGTTGTCATTTATTTATTAGAGTAAATACTTTCTATCAAAATGGTCAATAAAAAGAACTAAGATCTATACAAAACAATAATGGATTACTAAAATCTTATGGAATTTTGATGAGTTATAGGTGGTATGAGATTTCTTTGATACTTCTTGGGAGAATTGATAATGAGCTAAATAATTTCTAGCATACCCATCTGAAGAAGAAGCTCAAAATGACAATTATGGAGAGCGATAGCAATGCCCACAAAGTTATTCATGAGGATTTGGTGTGTTGCAGAAAAAGCCCAATTAGAGAAACAAATGACTTGCAAATGTGTTTCCCTAATGGAGAAGATGAGCTTAATTTATAAAAATCAAGATATAGACATCCTAAGATATCTTCTAGCACCATTATCTACTAAAGGTTCAATGATGCAATCAAATAATGTGTTCAAAGATGGAAAGTCTAATCCTATGTCCAAATGTCTTATAGATGATAATAATTTGCTTGGTGATTTGTTTTCTGAATGGTTTGCCAGGGATCTTAAATAAAATCACACAATTAACCTAGCTTTCAAAATAATATAAATTTTTGAAGAGTACCAAACTTTGGTATCTAAGTCAAAAAATACCAGTTGCTTTTAAGTTATTAAGAAGAGTTTCTTGCAATGTCAGAAGAGCACCCATGAGAGGCCATGGGAACATTGAACTAGTCTTTTACATCTTAAACTACAAAACCACAATGATCTAACAAAACAAAGAGCCTTAATGTAATAACCAAATAATATGAGAGAACAATAAATTCATAAATTATACAGCCAAAATGTAATAATGCCTAAACTTTTTATGAGACCCAAGAAATTTTAGTTCCCTCACTTCATGGTCCAAAAGCAGTCTATACTACCAAATTACAGATTTCTATAGGGGAATTTATATTACAAAATTTATAGCCTCTAGATTTTTTAATGTTTATTTTATTTTTCTGAAACCCAAATAAGAAAAATCCATTTAAAGAATAGTAATACATGAGATCCGTAAATCTTTAGTTCCTTTTCATCAAAAACCTTATTTTAAAGAACACGTGGTCTGAGAAAGAACAGAGGAGAAGATCTCTCTTAGCCTATGGAATTTTTTAGGGGAATTCATATCACAAAATTTAGAGCATGTAGATTTATTTTATGTTTATTTTATTTTTCAAAAACATAAACTAGAAAAATACATTTAAAGAATAGTAATACAGGAGATACCTGGAATCTATGTAAATCTTCAAAGTTTTCTCATCAAAACCTTTGTTCTGAAAAGATGTGCCTTGAGAAAGAACAGAGGAGAAGATCGCTATTAGTCTGCAAATTTTTTTTAGGAGAATTCATATCACAACATTTACAACCCGTAGATTTTTTGGATGTTTATTTTATTTTTCTAAAACCCAAATCAGAAAAAATCATTTAAAGAATAATAATATATTAGATACCTGAAACTATGTAATTGGATGTAAATCTTTTGTATTTTTCCAACAAAACCCTTGTTTTGAAGAAGACATGCGCTAAGAAAGAACAGAGGAGATCACTTTTGAAGAAGACATGCAGTAGAACAAGAGAGAAGATCACTATTACCCTGTACATAAATAATACCAAAAAAAAAGTAGTGGGTAACGAAATAAATAGATAAAATAAAACAGTCATATTTGCTTGGTACCTGGTAAAAACCCCTTTCACAATTAAGAAAAGATTTCACTGTATAAACTAATGTATAAACTAATATATCCTCCAACTGTAATTCTCTCCAAAGAGAGATTGCTGTATATTCTTTTGCATTTTGGAAGATTAAAGATGCAATACAATTTGGATTGATCTATTAATCCGAAAACTTATTAACATTTTGCTTCCCTGCCATTCGTCCGCCCTGCTCGCTTCTACCCGTGAAAGAGAAAATGCATGTCTTTTCCCTTTTGGGGAAATGCATATTCTATTTTGCTCTTACTTGTAAAAAGTAATAAAAAACTAATATTTTTTTAACTTAAATTAATTAAATTAAGATTTTGTACTTTAAAGATAAAATACTAATTTTGTCTCAAAAAGGCGTCTCAAAACGCTCTTGTATGTAGTAGTGTGTTAACACCACATCTCTTGACTTTGTTTATTAATCAAATGGATGGGTTACTTGGTTCTAGCTTCTAGCTTGAATGACCTATATACAAAAATGAAGAGAAGGAATGGTCATTGAGTGAAAATAAATCCCTACACATTTCCAAAACAAAAATAGTTAACAGCCAATTGCATCATCTCCAAAACGGCATACGACTTTGAATACATCACCGTGGAAGAAATTATGGATTTGTTATTATCCCAACCTTAAATGGGTTGCCATGATGCATTGAATACCATCTCAATCTTTGGCTACAATCTAATCGTTAATAATCCTCTCTGCATTTTGGGTTAGTAAAGACACACAACTCCGAACATGGGAAGTTTGGCGTGCATGAAAATAAGCACAATATTAATGCTTGTTCTTCTCTCCCTTGCAAATTTGAGGCAGTCGGCTGCTTCCACCTGTGGTAGCTCTTCGTGCCCTCCCCCACCACCACCACCAGCACTACACAAAAATGGCACTTTATCAAATGATAATGCAGCTTTAAAAATGGAGGAGTTAACTGTTTCTAGCTCAACCTTGTGAAAAATCAACTATTGCAGTCACTGATTATTAATCTCCTATCGTAAATGATTATTAAACTACTGAAAACAAATTCCCAGCTAATATTGAAAAATAACACAACTGCAACTTCACTTAAAATACGGAAAGAAATGTGCAACACAATAAACACAATATTTTTGGACAAATTGTCCCTGGAAAAACCCCTAAGGGAAAACTAGTTCTACAGATGAGAAATTATATTAAACTTTAGCAAATCAAGAGATACAAAATTCGTTGACTCTCACTGGCAGAACTCCAACAACCTCTTAATTTATCCCGCTGATATTCCTCACTGCTATTCCCACACTAACACTGCGCCCTTGCTAACACTACAAGACAATTTGCTATCACTGCTAATTGCTTCTACAAAACTTCATTTTCCAAATGACCCAATGACCCCTTTTTATACTACTCCTGTTGGTAAACGAATGACTGAGATTAAATCAAACCAATGGCTGAGATTAAGACAACTCGACAACCAATAATAGAATTGGTTGCAAAGTGTCCAAAAGGGAATCACTAAAATTAGTTAATAATAACCATTTACTAATTTTTGGCAAGTCGACAAACAGTTGTCCAAATCACCCATAAATACTACTACTATTCATAGATAAGCACGAACAACTATCCAAGCTACCCATAAATACTACTGCTATTTTCAGGTTAGAAATAACAGCTGTCCAACTAACAATAATTAACACTCCCTCTTAGCGAGGAAGCTATTCTGCATGACACCCATCTTATGTCTAAAGAGGATAAATTTGGCCTTTCCCAAAGCCTTCGTCAGAATGTCTGCTACCTGCTCATCTATAGGTATATATTGTAGTCGAACAACTCCCCTTTGTACACAATCTCTGATGAAGTGATATCTAATATCTATATGTTTAGACCTATCATGAAACACTGGATTCTTAGACAACTTGATGCAACTCTGATTGTCACAATGTATCACAGTAGTCTCAACGTTCTGACCAAACAAGGCTACTAACAACTTTCGAAGCCATATAGCTTCACATGTTGCCATGCTAGCTGCTATGTATTTTGCTTCTGCTGAACTTAGAGCCACAGACTTCTACTTCCTGCTGAACCAAGATACAACTCCTGATCCCAAGCTGAAACAATACCCTGAAGTGCTCCTTTTGTCTGTTGTACTTCCTGCCCATTCTGCATCAGTATAGCCTATCAACCTAATACCTTCACCTCAAACATATCTGATCCCATACTCAACTGTACCACACAAGTAACATAGCACATGCTTAGCTGCTATCCAATGCATTCTCTTTGGTTCAACCATGAACTGACTAAGAGAGTTTACTGCAAATGCTATATCTCGTCTAGTGTTGACCAAATACATAAGTAAACAAATCAACTGTCTATATAAAGTGGGATCTACATCCTTCTCCTTAGTTGTATCTACCTTGCTCCAATTCGTGATCATGGGTGTAGACATGGCTTTGCAATCCTCCATCCTGAATTTCTCCAAGATTTCAATGCAATATTTCACTTGACCAAGGAAAATCTCCCCATCTATGTGCCACACTTCCATGCCTAGAAAGTAGTGCATAAGTCTTAAATCCTTCATCTTGAACTCTTTTGCAAGGTTCCTCTTGCAATCCAATATGAGCCCTAGTGAACCTGTAAGAAATAGGTCATCCACATAAAGAACAAGAATGAGAATCTCACCCCTAACCATCAAGTAGTAGAGGTTAGCATCTGCTTCACTCTTCAGAAAGCCCATTTTTTGCAAGTATGTATCAATGCGCTCATACCATGCTCTAGGAGCCTGCTTGAGTCCATACAATGCTTTCTTTAATCAGCACACGTGGGTCTCTTTGTTGTGTGCTACAAAGCCTTCTAGTTATTCTATGTATACCTCCTCCTTCAACTCACCATTGAGGAATGCTGTCTTGACATCCATTTGATGGATTTGCCATCCCATCTGTGCTGCAAGTGAGATTACAGCTCGTATAAAAGTATACCTGGCAACTGGAGCAAATGTCTCCTCATAGTCTATTCCCTCCTTCTGAGAGAACCCCTTTTCCACAAACCTAGCCTTGTATTTCTCGATGGTACCATCTACACCATGCTTTATCTTATAGATCCAGTGTGATCCAACTACAACCCTATCTCTTGGTCTAGGTACTACCTCCCACACATCATTCTGCATTATTGAAGAATATTCTTCAACCATAGCATCTTGCCATACCTAATGTTCTGCAGCTTCCTGATAGCTAGAAGGTTCACTATCTACCAACTGACTAACTAATGCCACATAGTCATTGAACTTGGTTGGTTATCTTCACCGTCTAGTACTCTTCCTAGGAGCTCCCACAAACTCTTGAGTATCCCTTTGTGTATCTGGAACCACATGGTTCCTGCTACCAACCGTAGAGGATGAAATGTCAACCTCTAAGTCTTCTAGATGCATTTCCTATTGCACCCATTGCTCCATACTCTGTGAATCTTCACTAACTAAGTCTACACTCATATTGGTAACTGTACTTGAGCTTTGCTGCCCTTGACTTGGTCTTGGAGCTTCTGTTGGCTGCTCACTCTAATCATCTGCTGGCAAATCTCTGGATCTCCTGAATGCCTTGTCCTCCATGAACTTGACATCCCGTCTGACAATAATTCTTCTAGTCCTCAGAATGAAAATCCTATATGCGTTTGAGGTCTCACTGTACCCAACAAAGTACCCCCTCTTTGCAGTCTGATCTAACTTTGTATGTGTATCTCCAAGAATATGACAATATGCCAAACTCCCAAATATCTTGAAGTGACTAACATCTGGCTTCTTCCTTGTGAAAGCCTCCTCTGGTGCCATCTTCCCTAGCACCTTGTGTGGACCTCTATTCTGAATGTAGACTGTTGTATTACATGCCTCTGCCCAGAAGTAACGGGGCATGTCCTGGCCATGTAGCATAGCTCTTGCTACCTTCGATATAGAACAGTTCTTCCTCTTAGCAACTCCATGTTGCTGTGGATTGTAAGGAACAGTCCATTCTCTCTTGATTCCTTCTCTGGTGCAGAACTCCTAGAAGACATTTCCTTTGTACTCGCCTCCATTGTCTGACCAAAGAACCTTTATCTTCTTTCCTGTTGAGTTCTCCACAAGAGCCTTGAACTCTTGGAATCGACTGAAAACCTCATCCTTAGTCTTCAAGAAGTATATCTAAGTCTTTCTAGAGAAATCATCAATAAAAGTAACATGGTACTCATATCCTCTAAGAGATTTCATCGACATTGGTTCATAAACATTTGAATGTACTAGATCAAGAACACCCTTAGATCTAGTGTCACTCCTTGGAAAAGATGCTTTCGCAAACTTCCCCAACACACATCCCTTACATACATCGTCATGCTCTGTGCTCACCTCTAGAACACCTGTCACAGTCTCACAAAGCAATCTAAGTGCTCCATGATGAATATGGCTCATCCTCCTATGCCATAGCTCTCCAAGATCTCTAGGATTATTGTTGCTCATAAGTGCCTTAGGAGTATCAAACTGCAATCTATAAAGGCGACCACTCCTAACTCCAATAGTTATGGGTGATTTCCAATCCTTGTGCTTAATCAACACATGTGTCCCTCTAAAGAGTACATTATACCCCCTATCCTGAAGAACAGATACAGAAATCAAATTCATACCTAAGCCTGGCACATATAACACATCATGAAGAGGAATTATCTTTCCATTCTCCCTCTAAAACTGAACAGTCCCTTTCCCAACAGGGTTGAGTTTGGACAAGTTTCCCATAGAAATCTGGATGTTGGTTTCCTCCTCCTTGTAACTAG
Source organism: Cupressus sempervirens (assembly GCA_028749045.1). Lineage (NCBI taxonomy): Eukaryota > Viridiplantae > Streptophyta > Pinopsida > Cupressales > Cupressaceae > Cupressus > Cupressus sempervirens. The sequence goes on from CM053791.1 coordinate 236,373,817, forward strand.
AGAAGTACTCTCTAACTCTTGTCATATGAAATGACGCCCCACTATCTATATACCAAACACACTGTGAGGTTGAGCTAACCATAAAAGCTATGAGTGCAAACTCATCTTCCATTCTGCTGGAGAGTTCTTCTGCACTTGTTGAAGCTGCCACCTGCTTCTTACCCTTTTTCCTCTCTGGGCAATCACTGACATAGTGGCCAAACTCATGACATCCAAAGCACTTGACCTTAGAAAGGTCCTTCTTCTTCTTTTCAGTTTGTGAATTTGATCCTTTCCTAGATCCCTTCTTTGCTTTCCCTTTACCCGCTAGGGCAACGTTCTCTTGTTCTACCTCATTTTTTTGACTCTTGTTGGCCCCATTGACAAGACTTAGTCTAAACTCCTCCTGAGTGAAATCAATCCATAGTCGATCCCAACTCGGTAAAGTATCTCATCCACTGAAAACTTGAACAAAGACACTCCATTGTTTAGTAAACCTATTTAGGGCTATTCTCAATAGCTCATCATCACTAGGGCTATCTCCAATAGCTGCTAACTCATCCTTGGCAAGTTTGAGCCTGGTGAGGTAACCTGTGACGTCTTCTCCCTGATTTATCCGGGTATTCTTTAGCTTCTCTTTGAGAATCAACTTCCTATTGGTGGTAGCATTCTGGTACAAATTTAGAATGGCGTCCCACATCTTCTTTCCTGTATCTAGCTCTGAGATATGTGGAACAATATGATCCTTAACACCATCAAGGATAATCCTCCTCACTTTGGCATCGTCCTTCCTATATGATGCAAGCTGTGTTGCATCCGTTAGTACAGGTACACCACTGGTAGCATAATCCTTGATACCATTCTCTTCCAACAATAAAGAAATTCTGGCCTTCCAGACACCAAAATTTGAGGCACCATCCAATCTGTCTTGATCTCTCAAACCAGCTGAAGCCATCTCAAGGGTTTAAAGCAATAATAAATCTAAAGAGATCAAAATTTCTTTCCTAGGGCAAAACTCTTCTACCCTTAACAATTCTCTGATACCATGTGAAAAATTAACTATTGCAGTCACTGATTATTAATCTCCTATCATAAATTATTATTAAACTGCTAAAAACAAATTCCCAGCTAATATTGAAAAATAACACAACTGCAACTTCACTTAAAATATGGAAAGAAATGTGCAACACAATGAAAACAATATTTTTGGACAAATTGTCCCTAGAAAAACCCCTAAGGGAAAACCAATTCTACAGACGAGAAATTATATTAAAATTTAGCAAATCAAGAGATACAAAATTCCTTGCCTCTCACTGGCAGAACTCCAACAACCTCTTAATTTATCCCGCTGATATTCCTCACTGCTATTCCTGCACTAACACTGTGCCCTTGCTAACACTGCAAGACAGTTTGCTATCACTGCAAATTGCTTCTACAAAACTTCATTTTCCAAATGACCCAATGACCCCTTTTTATAATACTCCTGTTGGTAAACCAATGACCGAGATTAAATCAAACCAATGGCTGAGATTAAGACAACTCGATAGCCAATAATAGAATTGGTTGCAAAGTGTCCAAAAGGGAATCACTAAAATTAGTAAATAATAACCATTTACTAATTTTTGGCAAGTGGACAAAAAACTATCCAAACCACCCATAAATACTACTATTATTCATAGATAAGGACGAACAACTGTCCAAGCTACCCATAAATACTATTGCTATTTTTGGGTCAGAAATAATAGTTGTCCAACTAACAATAATTAACAAACCTGTGGCGATTCTCCATGCCCTCCACCACCACCAACATTGCTATACAAGAAAGTTGCCTTGTCAGACCATAATAATAATAATAATAATAATGTGCTCGCAAAAATGGAGCAATCAGCTCTTTCTAGTCCCAACTGTGGCTTCTCTCCATGCCTTGCTTCAGATATTCAGCATAAGGACATCTACTGAAACCCATTTTTCTTTCCTCGTCTATTCTTATCCCTAAATATTAGTTTCTCCACATAAATAAAACCTGTTGTTTTCTGTGATTCTGTCCTTCAATTATTTTCATTCCCTCAATAAAACATTGACTAGAATGCATTTGTGCCTAATGAAGCACAAAATTGTTTGTTTTCTGTAATTCCTTGCATTTACCATTTTATATTCCTTCACATTCATTTGCATTATTGTTGCATTGCTTTGAATAAATCATTTTTAGATTTTTACGTTGTACAGAACTAATGGAAACATGACAAGTGCCATGTAAAAGAGAGAAGTTAATAAAGAGTTGCAACTAATTTGTTAAAGACAAAAATATATAAATGGTTAAGGACTAATGAAAACGTGACAAATGTGACAAATGTCATGTTCTAAAAAAATTAGTAGAGCTAAAGACAGAAATATAAGTGAGCTAATGGAGCTTTTAAGCTTTTTTCAAATATTGCATGGGACGATGTAAAACGAGAATTATATATAGTCACATGGAGAAGTTTTATGAATAAATATGATTGATTAAGATTCTTTTTTTTATCATTGACATTTTACTTACAAAATAAGAAATCTAATGTGAGGAATGTGATAATAAATCATAAATAATTTCATTATATTGTAATGCATACTAATGTGTATTAATAATATATTGTAATAAAGATTCTCATCATTTAAATTCATGTTTTTAACATAGTTTTCAATTATTTATATATTTTTATAACATTGAATTGGATGTTTAATTCCTCTATTAGGAGAATGCTAATGTATATAATGATAAGTGAAAAAAATTGTATTCTTCCATGCTAGAAGAAATATATCTTTTGGGTAAATTAGAAGTAAATAAGACTGTGCTCTAAGATTTATTCTGTGTATAGGGTTAGTTATTAAATAATTAAAAAATTGAACTTTTGAATAAATGTTCATCATTATTTGAATTCTTAATAACATTTTTATATTAAAGCACCAATGTGTTAAACATATGTTAATGTAAAAGATGATTGTTTAAGAAATTACCCTTTCATTTATACAAAGTCATATATAGCTCTCATACTGAATGTTCAGCAAGATATGAATAGTGAAATTTATATCATAGTACTACTTGGCTCCACAATTCTATACACTTGCCACATGATTTTAAAATTTGAATCCAACAAATGACTAGTTGTGGTTATTTGGAATTATCCATTTATACCCTACCAATAATGTCTATGGATCTTTTTAATGTGTAAAAAAGAGTAACATGAAATCATAGGGAGAATTCAATTTGAGTGAAGTTTCACCTAGAATATATTGTATACTCTATTTATTAACAAGTAGATCATGAATTTTTAGGAAGAGGACACATTTAGTTCTAGCTTGAGAATGATTGAATGGTTTAAGCCAAAAGAAACTTCTTTGCAGATTATCTAACTAATCTTTTTCTTTATTTATAGTGTTTCACATTATTGAAAACAACTTTAGTGTCCCTTAAGAGATTTTAATTATCTAACATTAATTTGTGATCCATGCAAGTTTTTGTGCTAAATACAATTCTAGAGGATTATTTCTTAATACTTTTCTAAGAGATCTTGTATTAGATAGACATAAACCCATTTTTGTCTTTAAAATTAGATATGGGCGTCGATTTGAGAGATTATGATATATAAAGAACAAGAAAAATGTGGATTTTTTAGAGGAAGGAGAAGAGAAAGAATAAAATAGGTTGTGTTGGAAAGATGAGAAAAAGGCCATGTAACAAAGAAATTTTATAATTAGGTTGTTGTGTAGTAAACAACAACCTAGCTAATGCTACTTAGTAAAATTAGATAGGTTATTATTGGCTCTAATTATTTTCTCATTTCCTTTGTGGTTGATTCATTGGTGGTCAAAAGAAACTTCCCTTTCAAATGTGAGAGTATGCAAATGGAACACCCCAATCTTGGGATTAAAATTAAAGAACAGTGACAATTGAAGATCGATGGATCAACTAAGTTTAGGATAGCCAATAAAAATTCTTTCTTTAAATTATCTTATTCATTGCCACTTCAATATTCAAACTTTGTGGAGTTTTTGTACCTAAAACTTAAGTTTGTCTGTAGAAGAAATTGATCATCTTACATGTTGCTCCTACATATTTCTTCAATTGGTGTCAATAGAATTTATAAACTTAGCTTTAAATTATGATAGTTTTGAGAGAAAATACCTTTCATCATGAATTTCTCAATGATTATAAGTTTGTCTTTAAAAGAAAAAGACATTTGTGTAAGCCCAAGAAACATTATCTCTTTAAGTTGTCTTATGCTTGTCTCTTTGATCTTCAAACTTTGTGCCACTTTTTGTACCTGAATCTTAAGTTTAGTCTATAGAAGAAATTGATCATCTTAGATGTTGCTCCTACATATCGGTGCAATTTTTTTATAATAAGCCTTATAAATTAATCTTTCAATTATCATCATTTTGACTAAAAATACCATTCATAGTAAATTTCATAATGATTATAATTTCATCTTTAAGGGCTTAATACTAATCTGACAGTTTGTCAAGCTTATATCTAAGCAATATAACCTAAATGGTAGCTCTATTCTATGGAAGAACATTTTGAAAAACTAAGAGCCTAATTAGAAGAGGCGGTAGAAACCAAATAAGAAATGGTAGAAAAATCATATTCTAGGGGAAAAAATGGAGGGATGAGGCTCCTATCAAGATGCTGGTAAATGATCCGAGTATGATAAATTTGTTGAAGGTGAATCTAGGGGACAAAGAGGGAAAATGCTTAGAATGGGAGAATGGTAATTCCAGATGGAAGTGAGCTATTAGACTGTGGCATGTTCACTATGAGGCCAGAACAATTAGTTCTTAGGATATAATAAGAATGGTCTCTTTTATGTTAATTTAGCCTAGAGATCACATGAAGATACTTTAGCTATTGATAAATTTTGGAAAAGCCTCTAGACCCATAATCTTCCAGCAAAAATTAGCTATTTTTGGTGGGCTATGGCTCATGGAAAAATCCTAACACTAGACAATCTATCTAAACTTGGTCTCATGTTAGCTTATAGATGTACCCTATGTGAAAAGAATGTTGAGTCTATCAATCACATTCTTTTACTTATTCTAGTTGAAAACTTCTTCTATTTTCCACATCATCAAAAAAATCACAAGGGATAGTATAAATTACTCATTTTCCCCCAAAAGCCTTATGTTCCCTAAAATTCTTGATCTAAGATTAAAACAAAACTAGAATATAAAACAAATTTTGATAGATATCAGTTGGTAGAAGATCAGGAAATGGAAAACATGTTACTAGATTTTACTTGAGAAAGGATGGTTGAAGTGTAATATGGATGGATGTTTCAAATAAAACCGTAGTGTCACTAGAGCCTAAGGAATTAACCAATACTAGAAAGGCAATATCATTCTTTTCTTTTACAAGTTGTTGGGAATTAGGTTTAACAACTATGGTAAGGCTATAGCAATGTAGTTTGGTATTAAAACTCTGCAAGACTTAGAAGTGGAAAAAGTTGCATTGGAAGGAGCCTCAAAGCTCATTATTGACCTTGTTTTAAAAAATGTCAAATTCCCATGGAGTATTGTCCCTTTAATTGATGATTGCAAAAAAAGACTCTCATCAGTCAATAGTGCACTAATCAAGCACAACCTTAGAGAAGGTAAAAAAGTTGTGGACTACCTAGGTATGTGGGGTCTAAACCACAAGGAATGGAAGATGGTGACTATTTAGATAATGGGTGTCGCACACATTGCATAATATTGTTATATATATATATTATTTTATTATATTATGTAATGTTTCACCTAGGAGCGCCTAGATGAACATGCAACATGTAAAGATTCTTGTGAGATATACTTGATGAGTTCTATTGGAACATTGTGATAATATTTAATGTAGTTATTTAATATTGAAAAACTTAACTAAATGTCCAATATTAAATATGGTGTTAGTGGGTTAGGTAGCACATGGTTTTAGCTCATGCTTGATGTAATACTAATTGGTAGTTTTGTGGGACTTGCTACCATATAAGCAGTGACAAGGGTAGCTGTAGAAACAAGAGAGAAGGCAAAAAAAAAGAGTCGACCGAAACAAGGCTTGACAGGTTAGCCAAGGGAGCATTTGTGAAGGTTGGAAGAATGACATAGGATGTGTGGATTCATGCTTGTTCACATGGATTTCTCAATGTGGCTATGAATTTGAAAGTTTCCATGGTTATATTGCAATAGTATTTTTGTTGAATAATACGTGGTTATGGATGCTTTTGGAGGTTATGTTTTTCCCTTAATGAGGGTTTCCTAGGTTATATCTTGTGTCATATTTTTTGCAGTTATGTTGTCTATTCTCTTGTATGTGGATTTCAATTACATATTTATTTTAGATCTAGTATGGGTTATGTAGAAATTGTTATATTCTTTTGTGCAACTTTCCTTACAAGTGGTAATAGAGCTATTGTTTTATTAAGTTGTAACCTTAGATTGATTCCTTGGGAATGAATGAAAGCAAGGTATTTTTTAGTGGCTAACATTCATCAATTGGCTAATTTTAGAAAAATTTCGCTAGTAATTTGGCTAATATTTTCATATTTAATGCAACCCAAATTGCCACATTTTTATAAAATTTAGTTCTAAAATATTTAAAATTGCTCAATAATTTATTTTATCAAAAAAAAAAACTAAGAGATTTCCCACAATATTTAATACATGCTTAGATTTGATTCATGTAAATATTATATATTATTAAAGAAATTATATTTAATTGACTAATAATTATTATAATTATTGGCTACTTTACTGATATATCACCAATATTTAGTTTTCACTATTTATTTAAAAATATAAAGTAATGGTCCCCATAATATTCTATGAGGTAAAAAGTATTCAATTTTAATTTGTAACATTCCACGATGATTAATGAACTTCCTAAAGATTTGTCAATATTTTCTACACAAAAATTATAATTCTAAAATAATTGCTCATATAAACAATATTTTAAATTAAAAAATTGGGAGATTTACTAGTCGAAATAATTTTGTTTTTCAAAATAATGAAAGATTCACCAAAATTTTATACCTTTTTCTAGACGGGGGTTCATGGATGTGGTCATTGTGCCATGGATTTTGGCATGACATGATTAGATATATAGTTACTTTATTGGTGCTCGTTGGTTTGGATTACTAATTTAGTTAAGGTGGTTAATCTTCTTGGTTGAAGATCGTGGTTATTTGTTTTTTTTTAATGAGCTCATGATGTGCACTTTGAGTTATATGATGGTTTAATTACTTAGTTGGTTCTAATGGTTAGAGGATGGTTTTTCATCATGTTTACATGGATAGCTTGAATACATGATTTAGTGGGAGCTTGTGGTAGTGACAAGATGACAGTGCAGGATTAGTTCCTAGTTTGATTTGTATCTTCTTGGGTTGGAGAGCTTGGTTTCACTTGGTATTGAGACTTTGGTTACATGTGTAGACCTAGAGGATCCTCCTATAGGAGATGGGTTTTATGATGCCATGAGTGACTTGGTACCATGGTTGACTGGGAGTTATTGGCATTGATATATTTAGTGACTGTTTTGAGATGTTGGAGGTTTGTCTTAGATCCTATTGTTGTTGAAGCTTCTTTGACATTTGCATGGTGCACTTGTTATCTTCATGGTGTGTGAATATTGTTAGATATTTAGGAATCATGAGGTTCTTGGTTATGCTCATGGTGAATGAAGATGGTTCTTCATGGTGTGTGTAGATGGCTTCTATCGTGGTGTATGGAGATGGTTGCATCTTGCGGACTCATGGGGTTCTTGGAAAAGGTTTGGTTTATGCCTTCATTTGGAATGTTATCCTTTGTGTGAGGATGGTTTCATTATTGTCATGGTATGCTGTTGATATGCATTTATGGAGCATGTTATCTCTTTGATTCAAATGGTTAGATCATGTTGTCATGTTTTTGTTCCTGAGACCATGGTTTGAACTTTTACATTGACCTTGGTTTAGTTTCTTAATATTGAGTACATTGATCATTTTCTAGATAATTCATAATAATTTTATGTTTCAATTGGAGTTGGCATGGATTGATTGGTGACAGGTGCTCATTGATACTTAGAGACTGGTGATTTTGATTTCTTTTGGATTCGAGAAGTATTTTTTGGGATAGTTAAAAGTTTCAGTAGGAAGTCTAAGGGGCACTAACCTAATATGGACTTGAGAGGAGATTGTTCTTAGATGATTATTGGTTTGAGACTTGGATATCTTGATGAGCATTCTCATTCCACACACTTGATCTACTTAGAATTTTTCTACTTGAGAGGTATAGCTCATTGTTTCTCTCAAGTGGATTGTATTTATGCTTTTCTTTCATGATATGGATCTTGAGATATTGTACCTGATTTATTAGAGATTTTTTTAATCATTGGTTATCTTCATGTGCATATGTTGTCGGTATGCTTATTGAGTTTGGGAGATGGTTTTATATTAGGCATACTCCTTAGATTAGGAATGGTTATTCCTTGGTTTATAAATGGTTTATGAGTTTGGTCTTCATGTGAGAGGCTTATATCCATGATTAGTTATATGGTATGGTTTTGGTGTTGTTATTGTTATTGTGGCTTCTTGTTGGGGTTTTATGGAGGAGATCTTACTTGCATAGTTTACATCTAGAGGTGTGTGTAGACGGACATGATATAGGTTATGATTTGCATAGTATCTCTTTGGTCTATGTTATCTTCCTTAGTGTTCGGTTTCACTTACATTGGATTTGAGATTGGTTGGTGATTGTGATCACTAGTTTGTGCTCATGCATGTCATGTGAGAGTTGAAATGGTTATTCCTTTATCTCTTTCCTTTTTTCATTGTGGATAATTTGGGAGAGTTTTGTAGACTTTTTATGAGATTTGTTCTTCTAGGTTATTCATATATGTTTTTTGGATGTCCTTGATACTACATGGATTCACTTGTTTGAGATGTTGTGAGTGGATTTGTTATATATTTGACATTATATTGTGTTGTTAGAGCTTCTTGTTATATATGTGACAGGTATTTCTCCTAAGGCTTGTGATTGCATGTTAAAGATTTGATATGTTGATGATGTAAGATTCTCTTGGTATACCTTTATAGGTATGAATAGTTGGATGGGTTGGCACTTTTTGTGAGTGTTATTTCAGCTATGGATATGTGACAACTACAAATACATGTGATTACCTTTCGATTGGGTTTTTCTCCTTGGCATTATAGTTGGTAAAAGATTTTATGATCTTCTTAAGTGACAGGTTGGGTGGCTTTCTCTTCTGAGGGCTTCTATGTACATCCAGTGGAAGTGACATAATAGGAGGTGGGATCATTCATGTTCGAGATGCTGGATACTTTAGTTTTGTTGTAGGTACTAGGATGGAGCACTTGGTGTACTCTGTTCCATGATGGTGGATGTGCTAGGAGGGATTGTTCCCTTGTCCATTTATGTGGCTATAGATTGACCCCGTACAATCTATACAACAAGTGGGATATTGTAGAGATATTGGGTGTTGCACACATTGCATAATATTATTATATTATATTATTTTATTTTATTATGTAATCTTGCACCTAGGAGCATCTAGATGGACATGCACAATGTAAATATTTTCATGTGATATACTTGATGAGTTGTATTGTAACATTGTGATAATATTTGATGTAATTATTTAATATTGGGGAAAAGAAATAAATGTCCAATGTTAAATGTGGGGTCAATGGGTTCGGTAGCATATGGTTTATGTAATACCACTTAGTAGTTTTGTGGGAATTTTTAGTATACAAGTAGCTAGAAGGGGTGTTGCAGAGATCTAATACATAAAGCAAAAAGACAAGAATCAAGTAGGATAAGGCTCAACATGCTAGCCAAGGGAGCATTTGTGAAGGTTGAAAGCATGGCATGGGATATGTTGATTCATGCTTATTCACATGGATTGCTTGGTTGTGGCTATGGCTTTGAAGGCTTCCATGCTTGTATTGGAATAGTATTTTTTCTGAATAATACATGGTAATGGATGCTTTTGGAGGCTAGGTTGTTCCCTCAATGAGGGTTTCCTGGGGCATATCTTATGTCACATTTTTTGTGGGTATGTTGTCTATTCTCTTGCATGTGGATTTCAATTGCATATTTATTTTAGATCTATTATGGGTTATGTGGAAATGGTTAAATTATTTATCAAAAGTTTCCTTACAGTGACTAAGATGGATGGGACACAAGAGTTGAATCTAATAGTTTTACATGATAAAAAAAAATATAATGGTACGTGGTAGGAGTACAAGAGATTCCAAGTGGACTTCCAAGCAACAAAGTTAGTAGGGTTTAGGCCCTATGATCATTAAAGGAGACAATCCTATTGAGATGTGTTTGAGCATCATTGGTAATATTCACATTAACGAGGTGTTAATCCCCTTGAAGCCAAAATTGATGCTCCACATTGTTTCAATAATAAGGTTTAGTCATGTGAATCTTAACCCATATGTATCTTTTTCATTTCCAAAGATGGTTAATACTCTAATTATCTAATATTAATGGAGTCATGTTGGAATGTACCCCACTTAACTCAGACATTTCCTATCGCAATTCATCATGATTCACTACATGTGTCATATTGATGGTAAGGAAAGCACCTATTTTGTGGAATGGTATGGAGACAGAATCGATAGAAATATTTGTGGCAAGATTTTTATAACATTAAATCCTACAACTTGTATTTTTCATCACCCTTATTTGGAAACACAAAGATCCTGTCTACAATAAAGGTCCTTGATAACATCCATTTTCTTCAATTTTTGCAAAAAGTTTCCATAATGAGTGGCATTGTAGACAAAGGTGTTCACAAGGTGAACTTTGGTCCTGAGAAAAATAACTTGTTTTTTGGGAAGGAGAACATCATGGGTAGTCCACCAAAATGCATTTAAACCAGAAATAGCAAAGGTTTGGAGAAAAAGAAGGAAATATGTGGTTATTTTTTCACATCAGCCACATTTGCTTGTCCTGACTAATCATTTTGCTTCTTCCAGCATTCACTTGCATAATTCCCATATTTATGATAGTAGTAGCATTCTACATTACTCTTATTTGAGTTGCAGTTTTTCTTACCTCCTCTTGAAATATTTTGTGAGCTACTTGCTGCATGTACTCTTCTTGAGCTTTCTACTGCAGCATTTGTTTGTCCTCCACTACCTCAGACTCTGCCTCTAGAGTTTCTGCCTAAGCAATTTCTTCCTCTCCCCCTTCCTCTTGGATTTGATTGATCCTTGAATGCTTGCTCTTGGGAAGAACAATATGTAGATCTATTGATCCTATGCTCATGGATTTGAAGAGTACCCATCAACTCATCCATTGTCAAAACAGTGAGGTCTTTTGCCTCTTCTATGGTCATGACCAAATTGTCATATTTATGAGGTAAACTCCTCAATATCTTTTCCACTATCCTTTTCTCTTGATAGTCTTCTCCATTTGACTTCAATTGGTTAATTGCATTGGAGGTTCTTGAACTAAAATCTGCAATTGATTCATTTTCCTTCATCTAAAGGTTCTCAAACTCCCTCCTTATATTCTGTAGCTTTACTATGCAAAATTTATCAGTCTCCTTGAAGTTCATCTCAAGGATATCCCATGCTTCATTTGCATAATTTTTTGCTGCAATCTTGGGGAATACTGTCTCTATCATGGCTGCCTCAATTAAACTTAATGCCTTAGCATCCTTTCTCCTTGACTCTTTCAACTGAATCTTTTGTGCATTTTTGAGAGCATCATACTGAGCTGGGTCTGTCACATCATTGAACCCATTAACTACAAACTCCCACAAATCATTTGCAACCATAATGGTTTTCTACTTCTTTGCCCATGTATCATAATTTTGTCTATTGAAGGGTGGTGGCTGCTGGCATATCTTTCCTACATCTCCTGCCATGATAAATATACCAGAAAAAACTTTGCCCTAACTCACTGTGGATGTGGGGCCTCAAAGCTCTAATACCATGTGAGAAATATTAAAAATTAAATTCACAACCCTAAATAATTCTCGGCAAGAGCTATTACCAAGTGCCAAAAAATTTCCTCGGCACTTTAATAAATCGAGTGGCAGATGTGTACTGAGTGAACTTGGTAGATGAAGAACAACTCGGTAGACACTGGATACTGAGTGAGCTCAGTAGTGTGGATGCTGAGTGAACTTGGTAGCCACAAGTGGTCGGAGCTCAGTAGAAGAAGACACCGAGTGAACTCAGTAATGACTGTCAAGTTAAACCACAATTAAAGACCAAACCGAGTGACAAACTTCCAATGTAAACTTTTCCACTATTAAAACCAGAGAACCCAAAGCTTAAATATATTCAACAATAAACTTCACAAATGGAATTTATAGAAAAAAGACAATGGATTCACATGTGCCTGCTTGCTTTCTATTTAACTTTGGCTGAAACTATTACAAAATTTGGGAGCGTTTGGCTTCAACTAGAAAACCCTAAAATAACCCTAAACTAGTAAAACTTGAACAACTTCATAAACTTTAAACTTGTAGCTCTAATGGCTGCATACAATAGTGCCTGGAGCAAAAACTGCTACATAGGATGAACTCAACAAAATAATAAACTTACAAAATGACCAAAGAAGAAACATGTGCAACTGTAGGCACAAAATGAACTTCCTTGTCTCTGCACTCTACCGACTGGATCTTCTGATCAACTTCTTTCTTCTTCCTTCTCTGCAGCTTCAATTTCTCTTCGCTTGTCTCTCGAATGAATGAATCAAAACATTCCTTTTGTATTACTTGCAAAATGTTTTCCCCCTCATTTATGAATTTGAAAACTCACCTACCCATAATAAATTTTTGAACATTTAGGGGTGGTAGGTGGGCATTTGGCTCTAAGGGAAAATGACTAAATGCAATAAATATTCCAACAATGGTTACTGGTCTGCAAAGAAAATCCATGTAGAATAAATTTTAAATTACTTTGATGCCAGTGCAAGAATAGAATTTTAGAAGGCAAATCTCAGTTGTACCTACTACAGTTTTACCAGACAAGGAAGTACAAGGTAAAAAGGACATGTTCAATCAGAGCCATCTGGATTATTTTGATGAAGATAAGACTAGATTATCCCATTAGGAATTGTCTCATGACAAAACTCAACTCGAGTTGTCTTCCACAGCTACAAGGTAAGTCCTTTGAGATAAGACTCTGAAAATCTGGACTCTCCAACAGTCTCTTGTAAACATGTCTTTGCAAGGGACTCGTAGCACAAAAAACAACATTATCTTCCTTGCCCCTCATAAGATGCCCAAGGACTCATAGCACAAAAAACAACATTATCTTCCTCTCCCCTCATAAGATGCCCAATTGTTTCTCCCTTTCTCCTCCTCAACAGGTATTTCTGTAGAACATAGCAGATGTTGTTTATACTCCTTTACAATTTTTATAAAATGTTTAGGTGCACTTATGTGTTGTCCTTGTTTGAGAGGCTCATCATAGAATTCTCAAAAGTGTTCATGAGAGCCCAAGCATCTAGGATTAGTCCAATAAAAAACATTGAATAAGTCCATAATCTTGTTTTGCATAATTTAGAGCTGATATTTTCCATTCTTCAAATGATGAGCCTCATCAAAAATTACAACTTCCCACTGCACTTCACATAGGCTATCATCATGAATACATGTTGGAATATTTAAATGCAGCATACGTTTCTCCCTCGAGCCAAACACTCACCTACCCCCCTGACATCTAGAACAGATAGAAACATTAATATGGGTAGGTGAGATTTTCAAATTAGAAAGAGAGGGGAAAAATGGAATGTGACAAAAGGAATGTTTATTCATTCATTTAGTGAGTTCAAGAATATTCAGCAAATCAGTAGTTGCAGAGCAGAGCAGAGAAGGAAGAAGGAAACAAGTTTGTGCCTACAGTTGCATGTACTTCGCCTATTCCTTCTATGAGTTTATTGTTGTTTGGTTTTGTCATGTTGAAGTAGTGATTGCTCTAGGCACCTTTGTATGCAGCCATTAGAGTTGCAGGATTAAAGTTTTTTTAAATTTTTTAAATTGTTTGAAGTTTTACCAGTTTAGGATTATTTTAGGGTTTTCTGGTTGAAGCCGAATGCTGCCAAATTTTGTAATAGTTTATATCAAAGATTGAATAGAAGGCAAGCAGGCATACTTGAATCCATTGCTCTTCCCTTTTATGTTGTATTTGAGTAGTTTGTTTGAAAGATTAAATCTTTGGCTTTTTGGTTTTAATGGTGAAAGCATTCACAGTGAATTTCTCTAAGTTATAATTTTTCAGTTTGGAATAGAACACTCAACATCTTCTTCACTTTGTTGTAAGTGCCGAGCATTTCCTTTGTGAGCTGAGCTCACTAAAAATCCATTGGTGCTGAGCACTTTTTTTTTTTGGTGTGTCGAGCTCTTCTTGTGCCGAGCCAACTTGGCACCTGTTGCCTATCACTTGGCACCATCAAGTACTGAGCAATCTGTGACTCGACACCTTCAAGTGCCGAGCAAAACTGGCACTCGGCACATTCATGTGCTAAGCAAAGATTTTAGGTTTAGGGTTGTGAGTTGTAATTTAAATTTATAATATTTCTTACAATAAGGAATGTATCACAACTTCTTAGGACTATCTTAGTGCTAGTGATTTCTCTAATTTTTCTAGAACAAGGTCTCTATTTGGACCATGATATATAGCAATATTGAATGTTCCCCATTCATGAAACTCATTTCCCCAATTATGAATGACAAATGTGGGACAAATAAATAATACTAATCTTTTATTTTCAATAAGCTCCTAGTTCTTCTTCCCATTAGAGCCACCACGAATAAAATCATCAGATTCAGGTTTCTTCCGTAACACAACAATGAGGAATGCAATTGTTTGTATAGTCTTCTCGAGTCCCCTATCAAATTTACACAAAGATATCGTAAGATTGTCATATGCCATAATATTTGGTGGAAGAAGAAAATAATAATCCAATATGAATATCCTGGGCACAAGACAATGCAAATTGTATGCAATGCTCTTTTCTCTGGGTTTGGTAAATTGACATGGACATGAATAGTTGCTATAAAAAATAGAGCTTTGACAAGCTAAGACTGCAATACAGAATATTATAGAAAATAAATGCATATAAAGAATTCTCTATAGTGTTAAATAATCAAACATTAAGCAGAATAAAAATGAAATGTGACTATTTCACTGTTAGCAGATTGATATCTTCCAAATACATCAATGCTCTAAGTCCATTGAGTCTCTATGATAGATGCACTCATAAAAAGTAAAATATATCAGCAATAGTAGACATGAGTTTATTTGAAACTAAAATTGAACCAATAGAAGAGTTGGAAATGCTAACGTGGGCTTAGTTCACTTTACAAAAACTTCTCACATCTTGGCAATAGGCATCTTCCTAGTAGTTTGACACTCCTTTAACACTATTATTTGCTTTCTTTTCATCTACTTCAACTAACTGCAACAAGGGTTTACAACTTTACTACAATGGTCCAAAGGGTTGCAATGCTACTATTGGAGGACACATATGGGAATGTAACCTAGGATAATATCCTACTACTATGATAAGCCAGCCCATAACTCCAGCAGCATGTGGCATGGTTGTGTTGTACCATAGTTGGAATACTCAGCTTGGCAAAAACTCAACATTTTAAAAAATCGCTTATCCAATGAGTGTTTCTATTTAATTTAATTGATTTGATTACAAATTGAGTACAAAATTGCATCCTCCTGTAGGTTCTTAATATTATAGTAACCTAGCCATTGAAAATGAATTTATGATCATTGCCCTTGAGCATCATCATGATTCAGTGTAGTTCATAAATTACAGATTACAATGTTTGACATCTTCTTCCCTATTCTAGTTCAAACTTTGGGAGAGGTTTTAAATTTATAATAATCAAATTTGAATCTTGGATACAGATAGCATGAGATTTTATCATTGATCAATGATATAGTGATAGTGAAAAAATTAGTAGCCTAAGTTCTCAATTAAGGGGTGTAATTGAACATGGCCCAAGTTTGTAGGTTTTAAGAATGTTGAATAACAATACCTCACATCATATTGAAGGGAACCTAAAAACTCACTCAAGATTTACCCAACGGAAGAACACAGGAGTACATTGCCATGATTGCAATTTACTACCATTAATTAGGTTTTGACATCTACTAGTTTCTGCCTCCTTTATTTAGAGATTGTGCACTTATCATTAAAATTTCATTATTGATAGAATCAATACTCTAATCTCATGGATAGTCAGATTTTGTTCACAACTTACAAGCAAATCAAACAAGGGAACATTGAGTTGCATGAAGGAAAATAACAACATAATGTGAATGTCTAAACAACATAGACTTCTAGCCAAGACAATCAAAGGCAGTGTAAACAAGACATGAGAGAAATATTAGAGATTGCTTCTCAAGTACGGAACAATGTTCGTTATACTTTAAAGTTTCCAATGGGGATGGCTTAGATCTTACTTTTAAGCTGAACCGTGTTTTTTAACATAAAATTTCACTGGCCAGTAAGTACTACAAAGGGTCTAAGATGATAAACATGTTATTTGAATGTCAACAAGGCCAACATTGTATTTCTTTGCCTAGTTTTCACTACCAAAGCAATAGGGCAAAAATATGATAATGCATTCTGATTCAAAGTTTGGCTCCAATACATCCAATGATTTTGGCCCCAAGACTAAACAAGTCAAGTTGGAATACATCAACTGAAAGGAGAAAATTGCTGATATCTTCACAAAACTCCTTCCAAAGGAAACTTTTGAGTACCTAAGGGAGAAATTGGGAATAGTATCACTCTTATCTATCCACTAAAAATTATGTGAGAAGCATAAGTTCAGGCGGAGCTAGTTTCTAGCCCTAATGACCCTTTGCCATTGATGACAAAGGGGGAGAGATTGGAGTAAGGGGGACCAGGGAACTAAGAGGGAGCCTTGTGTAATCAAGATCATATATTTGAGAGCTTGCCATCAATGACAAAGGGGGAGATCGATGGAAATTTTTCATTGATGTCAAAGGATGATAAGATTATTGGAAGTTTTATCATTGATGACAAAAGCACTAAGATATATGAACAGAGATATATAGAGCAGCAGTAATGATCAAGTGGCAAGTATGGAACTAATTAGCAGCAAAGAAGAGAGGATAACAATAAGAAAGTTACTAATGAGACAAAAGAGAAAGCTTATTAATTTGAGTCACTTCCAAAATCAGCATACAAAAAGAAATTAGAAGAAAATGATAAGACATAATCAGCAATATATGGCTAACAATGTTCGTATCTATTGGTGAAGTAATCACTTGTATAAACAAAGAATAGAATACTAAATAACATTTTTTTCTATGGAAGTCAATAATAGACATTGAATATTATAAGTAACAAGTTCTTTGGAAATGAAATTAAGAACAAAGTGTTGGTCCTTTTAAGAATGCAACAAATATAAGTATTTTCTATCAATACATGGGTTGCTGGAAGTGTACAGTGGAGTCATATTGCAGTGGGTAATGAACAACTAAACATAACATGATGTCGTCCAAGTTTCAGAGATCCAAGGCAAAGGAAAGACATGGATTAACGTCATGAAAAGGAGCCTAACAAACTTGCCATAAGCCAACAATGAATAGCAATGATTCTAAAAACAAATATTACTGCATCAAGAAGTTCGGTCAACATATATCATACAGCCACCA
The DNA here is from genome assembly GCA_028749045.1 of Cupressus sempervirens. NCBI lineage: Eukaryota > Viridiplantae > Streptophyta > Pinopsida > Cupressales > Cupressaceae > Cupressus > Cupressus sempervirens. The sequence goes on from CM053791.1 coordinate 236,391,474, forward strand.
AAAAATTATTGAAAATAACTACAGGAAAGGAGCGGAACAGACAAAGGCGACTAGTATACAAGCATGGTGAATGATCGAAAAATGAGAACAGAAAAGGAGATGTCAAAGACCCTTAGTGCCAAATATACAGAGATGCCATCGGTTTGGAAGTATATAGTGGAGTCATATCACAGTCGGTAATGAACAGCTAAAGATAACATGATGTCGTCCAAGTTTCAAAGATCCAATGGAAAGGAAAAACATGCATTAATGTCATGAAAGGAGCCTAACAAACTTGCTATAAGCCAGCAATGAATAGCATTGTTTATGAAAACAAAGATTACTGCATCAAGAAGTTTGGTCAACATATATCATACAGCCACCGAAGAATTATTATAACAACTACAGGAAAGGAGCGGAACATACAAAGGCAACTAGTATACAAGCATGGTGAATGATTGAAAAATTAGAACAAAGGAGACGTCAAAGAGCATCAGTGCCAAATATATTGAGATGCCATCGGTTTGGAAAGTTGATAAATTGTTGTAGAGAATACACTATATCATGCGTATGAAGCTTGCCAAGTTATTGTGAAACAAAACTTGTTGATACATACATGAATTCAATATGCTGCAACTACAATAAAAGAAATATTATATATATAAAACAAAGAGGTGTGAGAAATAATAAATATTTCGATCACAAAAACAACCCTAGATATTGTTTGCAGAATCCTAAAATCAAATTTTACCACTCTGACATATTGCTCGGTAAACACTATTACCAAGTGACAATTTACTTGCTCGGTAACCAAAGGAACCAAATGATAGAAGACCTTACCAAGAAAACTCAGTAACCAAAGAAACTAAATGACAGAAGACCTTACTGAGAGAACTCGGTAACCAAAGAACAACAACTCGGTAGCCAAAGGATACCGAGTGAGCTTGGTAGAAGGAAGCACCGAGTGAACTCGGTAGAAGAAGGCACCGAGTGAACTCGGTGACCACTGCAGAAATAAAGACTTTAACAAGACTTCACTGAGTGATGATTTATAACATGAACAACTTTCACCATTAAAACCAAAAATCCAGAACTTGAAGCTTCCAAATAAAACTTTTCAAATGCAATGAATAGAAGGAGACAAATGGATTCAAGTATGCCTACTTTCTTACTATTCAATTTAGATTCAAATTATTACAAAATCTAGGAGCATTTAGCTTCAACTAGAAAACCCTAAACTGGTAAAACTTGAACAGCTTCAATACTTAGAAACTTTAAACTTGCAGCTCTAATGGGTGTATACAGTAATGCCTGGAGCAATCACTACTTCAACAAGACGAATGAAACAATAAAACATCCAACTTACAGAATGATCAGAGAAGAAACAAGAGCAACTATAGGCATGAAATGAACTTCCTTTTCTTTGCACTCTGATGATTGGATCTGCTGATCACTTCTCTTCAACTTCTCTTTGCTCTGCAACTTGAACTTCTTCTGTTTGTCTACTGGTCGAATGAAACTGATCATTCCTTTTTGTCCTCTACCAAAAATGTTTTCCCCCTCATTTGCAAATTTGAAAACTCACCTACCTGTAATGAATTTTTTTGCTATTGTGTAATCCGTCAAGGGTGGTAGGTGGGCATTTAGCTCCAGGGGCAAATGTCAATATGCATTTAATATTCCAACAAGAGGGGGATCATTATGAATTTATCATTCAGCCAAGTTTAGTGCATTGGAGTTCATAGTAAGATTAGTTAGCATTGAAAGTTTGAATACAAGGATGAGTACATTCAAAAGGTTGAGCAATTTAATATACAATCTGCTAATGAAGATACCACATTATGAATTATTCAGAAAACTATGTATAAACATCTGAAGGCGTCAAATTTTTTTGGTAGTGATTACCAAAGACTCAAACACTCAATAGGTACAAAAAAATCATGTGCCGACATATTTGAGGGAGAAAAATAATTTACCTTGACTCAAGCAAATGAATTCTACACAGACAAAGATATCATGTTATAATAGAGATGAACAAATCAAAGCTTAATGGAAGGCTACGATTAGCTATTGTTCAAATCTGCAAATTGGCTTATTTAACATGTAATACTTAAGTCATGAGGTAGACGAAGGCACCAGATTCAGAAAAAGACAATTATTTTTCAAATAACCTACTAACACATCTTCAAAGTGGTGTTAACTCCACATCTAAGCACTAAAATCTTAGTGCTACAAGTCAACATATTTAATCGACTCCAGGTGAATAATTATAATCTACCTTTTTTAGCCCTAATTCATATAAACTAAAATACCAACGCTTCATGTTTCTTTGTAAAGTCGATCTTGATCGCGCCCTCGCAAATAGTAGGGGATGTCGAACTGCTCTAGCATCTCGAACCACTCCATTCCTAGATCATGCATTAGAGTGGGGGCTGTCGGATCAGCCACTCAACCTCGCTTGGATCTGTCACTTTGTTACTGGTGCATTTGGACCTATGGAAATGGTTAGGGACTCGGAACTGGGCTTGGAACTAAAAACCCTAGAATCAAACACGAGCTACCAATTCATATATACTGCTCTAAATTAGAAAGAACAGAACATGAAAAGAGAATTCCCCAACTTTTCACTTTCTATATTACCATAATCAATGCTCCCAATTAGCGCATCTTCAAATGAACTTGTGCTCAAAAAACATACAAGAAATGTTTTTTTTAACATTTTGACCAATATGGGGCTTATATGTAAAAAAAAGAATTTTTTTCCTTAACATTATGACGAACCTAAACTTATTTAATTGACGGTCAAAAATTTTGGTATAAAAATGAAGTTAAATGTAGTAGCGTAAGGTCATTGCCCTCCCTGTTTCTTCCTACAGCAAGAAAAATCCCTTAATTCTGAGGAACCTATTTGATCACATTGCCTTGTAGTCAGCTATCAATGTGCTCTCTACAGTGCCATTGCTTGAAGAGACCATTGATAGGAAAAAGAGGATATATGAAGAAGAAGCTCCATTGAAGGACTTGATGACACAAGTCACCTCTTCTCAGCCATCCAAGAAGACAAAGAAGCAGAAGACAATTGTTGCATTGGCTACTGGTTCAACTACTAGCCACATGTTGGTAAAGATTGCTAAGCCACAAAAGGAAGGAAAATTTCATGAGCTTTCCAAAGATTACTTGTAGATTACAACAATGGATCTTGGTATCCCTGTTCAGGACTCCATGGTGAGCATGTGGAAGTGCACCAATGAGAAAATTGATGATAAGCTAGAAAAGGTTAGAGAAGAAAAGGAAATCCTGAAGGCCTCAAATAGAGAATTGATGGAGTACATAAGGACTATACATGGGAGTACACTATCAAGTCAATTTGATTTGAATGTAGAGGAGAACAAAAATATACTTCTAAAGATGAAACAAGAAAGGTAATTTGGGTGGGTTAGCCGAGCATGGGTAGACTAGATGAAGGCTCAAGGTTCCCCATTAATTGAAAATCTAGGAAGTCTAGTGTTATATCCTCACAAGCTCAAGGAGACACCTTCAAATCATCAGACCACCATACAAAAGGAAACAAACATACTGACAGAGAAGTTGGCCCTTTTGCAAGAAGTTATTGACATGAATACTAATACTTCCTTTAATTTTTTTATAGAAATCTCTATAAGGTCTACAAATGAGCTCAAGGATGTACATGACCTAGTGTAGAAGGTCATTAAGAAAATATTTCAATATCTAAAGATTTTTCACAAAGATTCCTTTGTATCTACTAATGGAAAGCTTGTGGATATTGAGAAGATGAAATCAAAGTTCTTGGCATTTGTTGATGAAGCCATTGACTGACTAAACTTCCAAATGTCCAAGATCCATGAACTCTTAGTAGCGAATGCAATTATAAGGAGTGAATCAAAGAAATTCTAGCCAAGGGTCATCGAAATTGATGAATTGACTGAAATGCATGACTGTTGGATGCTTCGAGCTAACAACATCATCATTCTAGATATCAAAAAATTAGACAAAGTAATTAACATGATCAAAGCTTATAGAGCCAAAGCAGTTATTCCTAAGAACACATGATGTTCTAATACTCTTCAAGACATCTATCATTCTCCCTCTTCTCTTTCTTTTTGTAGCCATTCATGGCATTTTGTCAGTCTTTGTAACAAACAATGATTCAAGCTTGTCTTATTTTTAGTTTATTTTGTTTAGAGATTCTCTACAAAGCAATCATCTAGTGTAACTAGCCATTTTGAGAAGACCTATAAATGTAATCTTTTAAGAAGTTAATAGCATCAGCAAAATTACTTTTGAACAAACCCTTGTAGCTATGACTACTACCTATGACTTTGAGTCCATTTCTAGTTTTGTTGTTCATTTAGTTTCAATATAGTGTATGGAATGAATGTTCTATTGTTGAGAATTGAAGGAATGTAAATGAACTTGATTTTGTTTCCTTTGTTTAACAGATTGTATGTCCTACTTTCTTCAGCATTAGCATCACTTTTCTTATCACTGTTGTATGTCATAGGGGTAAGTGCACCAAGTTGTGGTGCCAAAAGGGGGGTATAAGTGGACACCTTTTTCCTGAAACCAGCAATTTATGGACTTCAACAAGAATTTGAAGATAGTTACGCTCAAAATTTTAAGATATGAAAAAAAACAAAAGTCATAGTCCTCTGAATCTAGTTTCTAAACTACTAATTTTTTTTCAAAATGGTTTAGTTTTAGGTCCTCAGAAAAGGGGGCCACAAAAAGTGGTGTTGTTTATTCCAGAAAAACATAACATAGTACAAAGTGTGGCCCCCCTAAAATTTTAACTTTTTTTTTGAAATTCTTTAATCACTCCAGTCAAAAGTTACCTAACACTATCTAGTTTATCCCAGATTTTTTAGGTAATTTTATAATGTGTATTTTTTTTTTATGAATTTTTTAATTACACATTTGAAAAATGTGAAATATCTGTGTGCTCCCCCTAGAAATGATTGAAAACTAATCTAAAATCAAAACTTCTTTTTTCAAAGTGTGTACAATGGAGTCTAGTTTCTAAAAAACTAAGTTGTTTCAAAATTTGATGAACGAGCTAAAATCTACAACCCAATTAGTACATGTTGGTTTTTGACAAAAAATGGACATACATTCAAAAGAAATTATTCATGAAAGGCTTAAAATAGTTCAAATTAAAAATAAATTATATGGTTTAGTAGCTAACAAAGAGACCTACAATGTCATGTAACCTGATTTTATAGATGCTCAACCACGAAGAAACTAGAAGGAGAGCACACAAGAAAAATCAATCATTTTTTGTATGTTTGCAGAAAAACACGTCTCAGACTAGTTTATGGTCTCTAAAACTTTGGTTTGGATCCCCAAGGCAAAACAAAAAGTTAGACTTGGTAGAATTTAAATCTTTAAATAGTGGGTGGGCGCTCTATTTAAAGCTCGTTAAATTTAATTTCAAATAGCATACATCCGCTTTGTAATTTTATTTTATTTTTTTAAATGCGCACGTGCTATGGTGCGTACACACTATAGCGTGTGTGTACTATGGCTTGGTATACCCAAGGCATAGCGCATGCACGCTATAGTGTGTGCGTGCTATTTAAAACTTCAAAGAAAAAAATGGTGTCATCTTTTTGGCACCACAACTTGGTGCACTTACCCATAGTTTATTTGTGTTTACTGTACAGTTCAATGTATAAGAAGGCAAGAAAGTGGTGGATCAAGTAGCTAAGGGATAGATAATATGGGTATTTTAAAAACATTAGCTAATTGTGTAATTCAGGATTACCTATTTCACCATCTCTTCCATTCCTCTTGTTGTCATAGTTGGTTATGCATGTTTTCAATTATTGAATTTCAGTTAGAATAGATTGCATGTTGTGAGTTATTCCCCCTTTCAATTGCCTAAGTTGCTTAAAGTGTTGAGAAAATTTGTATTTGCCTCTTCTTCTCTTTGGTTAAGAGAATACCCCCAAAACTCGATTTTTTTTTATTGCATATCTTTTATTCAAAAAAGAGTTGTCCCTTTAAATTTAGGGGTCCTTGATAAATGACTACATTGATCCATTCTAGTCTTAACTTATTTTTTCTCCACAAGTCATTGGGTTGTTTAAGAGTCAAGGCAAGGAGAAAAATTGTTAACCAATAATTTTTGGCAACTCTAATGAGGAGCAAAGCCATATGTCCTAGGTTTCCTTAGTAAGTATATGTGTGGCTTCACTGATACACTTAGAGATTATCTCTATGACACTCAATTCATTGAATCATGCATAAAAGCTCATTAGAAGAAATGGTGTTGTGTCATGAAGGATAAATCCCCATAGTGAAACCTAATCTTGGCTTCCAAGATAAACAAGAGGAAATAATAAATTAATTGAATACCCTTGCTTGGAAAAACCAAAAGTCCCTTGACCAATATAGAAGAGTAAGCTTCAACCTTGAAAGAGAAGAGGCCAATGTTGATTATTGGGATGAATTTTTATAGGAAAGAATATTAAGAGAAGTACACCCTTTGTGAACTAAGATAGCTAACCTTGGATCTTAAATATACATGCAATGCTTGTGGTAAAGGGTAGGTTGACCCTATGTTCTAAGAATTACAGAAAGATGAGTTCCCTATATTGTAAGATCCTTTAGGAAGAGGGAGAACCTGCTCTTGGGATCTAATATATCAAGGTATCCATTGTGCTCTTTTTTGGCCACCTTACTCTATTTCTGAGATACACGGTCATTCATCTTTTTCTCCTATTTTTCCACACTCAAATCCCATTATTGGACAACACTCTCACTCTTTATGGAGTAGTTACCACTATTGCTATCACTTTTCAAGCCATACCAGTAATCCTCCTTGCCTTAATGTTTGTTCCTTATGGAAATGCTATTAGCCCTCTATGGCTTGTTGCCAATAATGACCTCCCTAGAGCTTCTCAAAAGAATTTTCCCTAATTCAATGGTGATGGAAAGGTCTCTTCTGATGAGTAAATCATGGCTTTCTTTTTCAAATGTAGTGTCATTTTCGCTCACAATTAAGATGTAGTAGTGAGGATGTTTGTGCTTCAACATTGGTTGAAAACATAGCTAAATGATTTTAGCACCTTCCAGTAGGATGTATCATGACCTATAATGACATGCACTATTAATTTGAAGCATGCTATAAGACTACAGAAGATGAACACACTCTATTGACTCAACTTACCCAAATAAAGAAGGTACCTAATGTTCTTCATCAACTACATGCCTCCTAACATAAGTTTTCAAATTAGGTGTGCACATGTGCTTAATCTTCTTGTTTCTTAGACCCTTGCAATCAAATTGGAGGATGACCTGATAGTGGCTAAGAAAGGGAAAAGAAAAATTTAGAATGGAGCCTCAACAAGCTCTACCATGAGCATAACCAACAATACTGAAGCAATGCTTCAAAAGATCTCTAACAAAATGATTTCCATGAAAAGAAAAATGAGGAGGTTTGTTTCTTCACCTCAGTAACCATATCAAGATATTCCCTAAAGGCCACATGAAGGGAGAGCATTGCAATTATTATCTACTTAGCAAAAGTTTGCTATTGAGGCTCCTCCCAAAAAGAAAAGTTTGTGCATTTTCATCTACAAGCATATCATAATGGTGATTCCTTCTTGGAAGTGAACAAATATAAATAGCTTACTGCTAGTAATAAGCTAACCATTGAGTACCCTAAAAGAAAAGATGATTCTTCTCCCCATGGTGACTCTAGAATATTCTTTTTGGAATATGAATTAGATTCAAAGGTTGGAGGTGACTGCTTCATCACCTTAGATAGATTTTAGATGATTGTGGCTACAAGAAGTAAGAGAAAGAAGAATTTGGTGAACTTTTTTCCCTCCCAAAACTTAGCCACTAGCCCTTCACCAACTTTAGCTAGAGCATCCACTTCCTCATCCTAGAGGAAAGAGCAATTAAGATTTTATCCAAGTGGTAATCCTTACTCCTCATTTTACATAATATTGTAATATTATAAATATGCTCATATCTAGGCATCTCCCCTTGAATATCTCAAAACTCATCCTGCTAAATTGTAAAAGCTAGTAGATTATTGTAAAGGTGATGCTAATTCCAAAACTCAACCTAATGTCAAGTCTACCATCAACAATAATAAGCCTCATTTGGATAGTGGCCCATTAGCTGATGAAGAGTCTTTCTTGCCTATGCTCTTGAAAGAGGATGAAGCATCAGTTTTGGCTACCTCCCTTGGTTAGAAGCCTAATCCCTTTTATGTGTCCTTATATGTAAATGGTCATAAGCTTAGTACCTATATAATTGATTCTCAAGCCTCTGATAACATCATGAACTCTTCTGTTGCTTGTGCCCTTTGTTTGACCCTAACCAAGATGTTTGGATGTTTCTATTCCATGGATACGAAGTAGGTCCCTCTATTAGGTCAAGTGAAAGATGCACAAGTAGCATTGGCTACTCACACTGCAAAGAGAATGAAGCTAACCATCTTAGTAGCATATATTCTGACCAACTACGGTATGCTTTTGAGTTGAAGCTTTTGCAACGACATGGAAGGGGAAAGAAAGATGGATTGGTCTCACACTATCATTCCTATGGGTAAAAAGAAAGTCAAATTAGAACCTGAGGAAAAGGCCAAACTCATGGTCCTAAAGTATGATGACCCAAAGGCATAGATCATATATCAAGAGATGGAGTTGAGAAATTAAATAATGTTATTTGACTTCAATTGTTCTAAGGAATAGTTAGAGCTTCCTACTGACCTAAAGATTTGGACCCTAGAGTTCGACGACAGTTGTGCTAGTACTAGGTCTAGAATTGTTCTAGTGCTTGTATCCCTAGATGAAGATATAACTCAGCTTGTATACAAATTGCAATTCAAAAACAAAAATAATACGCCAGAGTATGAAGCCTTGTTGTCAGGTATCACTACTACAAAGAAGAGAGGAGTGGAAGTCATAAGAGCTCAAGGAGATGTAGAGCTTATAGTAAAACATGTCCTAGCTTAGTACATTGTAAACAATGTAAGGCTGAGGAATTACCAAAACAAGGTATGGGATAAGATTGAACACCTGGATAGGTTCTCAATAAAAGCTATTCCAATGGACCAGAACGCAAGGGTAAGCTTGTTAGCTGCATCATCCTCGCTTCTAATACCACATCTAAATTTCAAAGATAATTAGTACAAGGTTAAAGTCTTATTCAAGTCCAACATTCTTGAAAACATTGAGACATGGGAAGTATTCAATGGTGATAAATAGATCCAATCTTTCCAGGAAGGGACATTCAAACCTTTTAGTGATTAGTACTTCAAAGGAAGCAAAAATGCCTACATTGATCTCTCCCCTACAACCAAGAAAGAGCTAGATCTTAGAGATGAGAAAATCAAAGGTAATCAAATTCCAAGACATCTCATTTCCCTTGAGAGACTATTTGATAGGCATGATGCATTTATTAGAACTTCAAGAGAATATGAAGGCATGAAAATTGGCACTGAATATAAACCCAAGATGGCTAATATCAGTAGTAGCTTCTCAAGGGAAGAAGGTGAAAAAGAAAAGGGATTGTTCTCAGAGTATGAAGATGTATTTTCTTGGGGATATGAGGACCAAAAGACCTTTAAGAATGGTCAATTCAAGCACAAAATTTCCCTCAAGCCTAAAGCCACTGCCTTTAGGTGAAAGCAATATAACTACAACCCTATGGGCTTAGAGGCCGTCTTTAGGGAAGTTCACAAGATGCTAGAAGGAAGAATTATCTACCCCATACATCATTCGACATGGATAGATACTATTGTACCTATCTAGAAAAAGAATGGAGAGATTAGAATTTGTGTAGATTTTAGAAATTTGAATTGGGCATGTTTAAAGGATAATTATTCCTTTCCCAAAATATGGATCATTTGCTACAAATAGTGGCTAGTTCTGAAATCATGTCCATGTTAGATGGATTTTTAGGTTTCAACCAAATTGAGGTAAACCTAAAAGATTAGTTCAAGACAATGTTCACCACCCCTTGGTGAAAGTTCACATATAATAGGATGCTCTTTGGGCTCATCAATGCTAGAGCCACCTTTCAAAGGGCTATGAATACATCCTTTGCTGATCTCAAGGATAAAATCATGGTAATGTACGTTGATGATTTGATAGTTTTCTCCAAAAATGAGAATCACCTAAGGAACTTGGAGAAAGTGTTGAAAAGATGTAGGGAGCATGGGATTTCACTTAATCCCAAGAAGTCAGTCTTCTATGTTATAGAAAGAAAATTGCTAGGTCATATAGTCTCTTAGGAAGGCATCAGGATTGACCCAAAACATGTCAGAGCCATCTAGCAGCTGAATTTGTGAGGAACCAAATCTAGAGTCAAATAATTCTTTGCACAAGTGAACATTTTGATAAATTTCATCCTTGATTTTTCTAAAATCACCAAATACATAGTTGATACGATGAAAGGAAGTCAAAGTTTCAAATGGAATGATTATGGAAGAAAGGCTTTTGATCAAATTAATGATGCCAAAGCCAAAGCACCTATATTGATACATCTAGATTACACTAATGATTTCATATTGTATTTCTATGCCTTAGCCCATATGATATCTACAAGAATCATGCAAGAAACCAAGTAAGGTATCCAAGTGCCAATTGCTTTCATGAGTATTCCCCTTAAAGAGAATAAGTTGAGATACTCTAAAATGGAAAAGCATGCATATGCAGTGGTAAGAACACTCAAAATTTTTAGATTCTATGTTGTGTACTCTCATTCTATTGTATTTGTGCCTAATTCAATCATCAAAAGAATATTGACCTAACAATAGATAAGTTGCAACACTAGAGGTGCATGGATAGCAAAAGTTCAAGAGTATGACATCAACCTAAAGCCAACAAAGTTGGTGTGAGGAAATGGCTTGTACAAGATAATTGTATAAAATCATGAATTAAATAGTGACATACATGTTAGTCATTCATCATATTGCTTCCCTCAAGGGAATGGTCAAGTAGAATCAAGCAACAGGAACTTAATTTATATAATGAAGAAGTTGGTTTTTGAGAACCAGAAGAACTGGTACGAAAGATTCATGAAGCACTTTAGGCAGATAGAGTAATACCCAAGAATAAAATTGGGATTTCCCCATTTGAGCTGGTATGTTGAGTTGAAGTTAATCTTCTACTCCCATTAGAGCTATCCATCTATAAACTAAATGAAGTGACTGAGGATCCATTTTTCCAAAATACACATTATGTACCTAAATAAGTTGGAAGAAGAATGCAAAATGATTCCTCGTCATATTACAGAGCATTAGAAGCATGTCAAGACATTCTCTGATGAAAAGGCTAGACCAAGGAAGTTCATGGAGGACAATTTGGTTCTATTGTGGGATAGGAGGCACGCACCCAAAGGTATACACCACAAGTTTGACTCCCTTTGGAAGGGTCCTTTTAAGATTATGCAAGTACACTAGAATAATACTTTCATTCTAGCATATATGTCTAGAGTGATTCTACCATTTTCCTATAATGGCTAGGAGCTAAATTTGTATCAAGTTCATATTTGAAAGTAGGTAGCACCTGCAGTTAGTGTTAGGCTAAGTAGGTTTGCTTTGCATCTTTCCTCGCTTTGCTCTCCTACTTTCTTAGGTTAGTTTTCATTTATGTTGCATTCTCAGCTTAACTACACGCTGTAATTTCCTATTCCACCTATGCAAAACAAGAGATTCTGGGTCCCTTCTCAAACATTTCCAATGCATAAGCCCCCAGTCAGAGCCAATTGTTGGAAATTTTTAGGCTTATCCTTAAACAATTGAAGTTATTGGTATTTAAGTGAGTTTGTGTTCAGGGTGATGTCTAATTATCCTTTAGGTTACTTACTTCTAATCTTCCTTGAGTCCTCCACTTTTTTCTTTCCTTTTTTTTTTTTTTTTGGGATCTCCCTTGCATTACCTATACATTTTTCTTCTATGTGGGGTTTATGTTTTTCCAATGTGCATGGAGTCTAGGTGATATAAATATGGTTGCAATGTGTTCTAGCATCCAACTGATGAGAAGTAAATTATCCATGTTAGATACCATTTTCTATCTTTTCCTATCATTCTTTTTCTTATGGATTCTAAGCAATTGAGTTAGTCTTCTCTTCAGTGAACAAAATCAAGTGTGTATCTGAAGAATTAACCCATGATAATGATTAACAAGCTATGCATATAATTTTATCATGATGGAAAGACCCATGAAGCTGTGAACCAATGATAGGAAGAAGTTTATTCCTGTTGTAGAGGTAGATTCTACTTTTAGAAGGAAAAGAGTGGATCTATGAGTTTTTTGGTGCACACTAATGGAAGAGAAGGTGTTTTATTTTTCTTTTGAGGGCACAATGATTCGTGTGATACCAAAGGATTTACATACAAGCAATAAAGGCCCCATGTTAAAAGAATTGTTTTGATCTCTTCATCAGTGAGGTATGCTCAAGATCTAGCTTTGAGCCCATTAGATTGAGGTTAAGGGTAAAGTGTTGATAGCTATACTCTAGTCCAGAAAATGTTGTTGAGAAAGGGGTTGTTCATCCCATGGTAATGAAAAAGGTTACTTATGTGAAGGTTTGGGAATAGAAACACAAGTGACTTTGAAGTACAAATATTCTTCATAGATGGTTGAAAGATGCTTTTGAAAAAGTTATTAGTGAGAATGTAACCCCGATATAAAGGAAATATAGTATTAAATTCTTAAAGTGAAAAGTGAAAGAATGACATGCACAAGCAAACAAAGGATTACTACCATGTTGTGATTTTGAATAGAAGCAAGCTTGGTTTGCAAAAAAGCTAAGTTTATCCTTCTCCCTCATAGAACTTAAAGTCTTATTTTGCTAATTAATTTTTGGTAATATGACTTTACTCAAAGTAAACTAATAGAGATTCTAAGAATTTAAGTTTTTATGTGCTAGAGAATAGAAAGTTCAAATAGTCGTTGATCACAAAATTAAATGCAAATCTTGTCATTACAATCATTGGCCAAATTTAATTTTTTTTGTATTCCACTAATGTTCCAATTCCTATACCTATTTCATCAGAATTTCCTACAATTGATTTCTTCAAGTGTATTTAAATATCTATTTATCGAGAACTGTATCCTGTGCAATTATAGGAAATGAAAATCAAGGCTCTTGGTTATTATAAGTTAATAGGTATGGAGAGTGAATTAAAAATGCTAATAGAAATATCTTTCAAATTTTATGACTTGGGTGATCTTCGTAGAAGACTCAAATCTCAACCTATTCACCCAATCACTCAAAAGCTTAAAGAGAGCTGACTGTTGAGGTAGCCGTTTTCCAATGTTAGTACATGAAATTAAGCTTGTGATGGAATGTATTGAGAGATATAACATAAAAACAAAGAAGATTTTGTTTCCTAACCAATCTATCCTCGTCTCGATGAAAAAGGCACTAATGCAATCTATATTCAGCATTCCTATGAAGGAGCAGTATTGTGATGTTGATTTTGGCTCTTCCATGTCTATGTTCAAGAAGAAGACCCTTAGATGAGAAGACATGTAGAAGACATGGTTCCAAATTACTCCCTCAAAGAAGAGAAAAATACCCAAGATCTTGTTTGGCACAAATTTGATACAAGAGATTGTAGATATCCTTGCTCTTCTCCTCATACTAAAAGGAAAAGAGGAGATCTTGGAGTTCATTGAGCACCATTTCTTCCTATTTCAAGCTATACATGTTGAGGATATGTAGATTTATTGGCTGAAAATTATGTATGATGACCTTGCCTCATGGTTAAATTCAACCAAACAATTTAAGAAATTTTATATGTCATCCTATCTAATCTATGCCTTGGCTACTCACCACTTGTGGCCCAACCTCCCTAGAATCTAGAACTACAATGAGCATACCAAAGTATATGAGTTATACCAAAATCTATAGTTGCAAAGAATTTTTGAGGAGTATGTGGCTATAAATGATGCCTTCACAATGAGGCTATGCCATAAATTACAAGGATGACCTGAAAGGAGATTTTCACTAGATGCAATCTCAACCATCAACCAATTTGGGTGCTCATTATAAAATTTTCAATTTTCTTTTATTTGTGGATAGGAGATTACAATTTCTTTCCTAAGAGGCTTCCAAGGTATCCATAAGACAAGGTGGTTCTAGTCAAGCTATTTCGAGAGATCCTTTAAGTAAACACGTTTTGTTCTGATATAAAGAAGATAGTTGAGATTCCTTTCCCAATAGTGGTTGGAACATATTAATGTGCTTCTATATCCAATGTTGAGAATTTGGTAAACAAATTAGAGAAAAAAATTAAACTGGTGGTCTATGAGGTGCTCAGGCCTTAATATGATATATTCAACTTTATAAAGGATCAATTGAAGTTGGGATATTCATACAAGCATGTTATGAATTTAGAAGATTATTGGGTTGGGTGTCCCAACTAATATCAAACCCAAGAGAAATTTTTGTCATGGCTAACAATTAATGAGATTAAATTGTAAAACAATTTTTTTGATGTTTTTGACCTTGTAGATGATGGAGGCTACATGCATCCAACATCTTATGTAAAGATCAAAGGAACCCCATTTTTGTCTACCCCACCTAAATGTCCTATCATAGATACTATAGAGGTTATTATGAATGGAATAATTGAAAGAATCGATAAGTGGGTGGAGTGCACCTGTACGAGGAAGAAGAAGACCAGAAGCACTAGTTCTACAAGTGGAGTATCTTCTAGAGTTGCTAAATCAATTATAGCAACAACCACCACAACTATTACTTAAAAATTTGTAGGCCCATTTTTCAAGGTGGAGACCAACCCTAGAGAAGGATGTTCCCATCACCCCTACCTATGGAGGTGGCTCTCATCTAGATGCCAAGAAAGTTGGGCAAAGGAAGGAAGACAAGGACAAAGAGAAAAAACAAGAAAAATCAGTGGGCAAGCCATCTTCCCTTGTCCAAGTCATCAATTTGGAAGGCAACACAAAACCCATGGATGGCCAAGAATGAGATGCACCTCAATAAGGGGTTCCCTTAGCCCACTTGGTGACTAAGGTTGCTGCCTTCCCTGTTGCTTCCCAGAGCAAAAAAACTCCCTTAATTTCAAGGAAGCTATTTGATCCCACTACCCTGTAGTCAGCTATCAATGTGCTCTCTAAAGAGTCATGGCTTGAAGAGACCATTGATAGGAAGAAGAGGAGATATGAAGAAGCTTCATCGAAGGACTTGATCACCCAAGTCACCTCTTCTCAGCCATCCAAGAAGATGAAGAAGCAAAAGACAATTTGTGCATTGGCTACTGGTTCAACTACTGGCCACATGTTTGTAGAGATTAATGAGCCAAAAAAGGAAGGAAACTTTCATGATCTTTCCAAAGATGACTTCCTAATTAGAATAGTGGATCTTGATATCGTTGTTCACAACTCCACGATGAACATGTGAAATTCCACAAATGAGAAAATTGAAGATAAGTTGGAAGATCTTAGAGTAGAAAAGGAAATCATTAAGGCCTCAAACAAAGAATTGATGGAGTACATAAGGTCTACATTCAGGATGTACTTCATTAAGTCAATTTGATCTGAATGTTGAGGAGAATAAAAATTTTCTCCTAAAGTTGCAACAACAAAGGCAATTTGGGTAGGTTGTCCAAGCATGGGTCAAACAAATGGGGTAGTGAATGCAATCATAAGGGGAGAATTAGAGAACTTCTAGTCAAGGGTCACCAAAATTTATGTATTGACTATAACACATGACTATTGGATGGTTCAAGCTAACAACATCATCATTCTAGATTTGAAAGAACTAGACAAGGCAACTGATTCTATTAAAACTTATAGAGCCAAAGCAGTTACTCCTAAGAAGGCATGATATTCTGATGCTCTTCCAAAAAACTGCCATTTTGCCTCTTCTCTTTCTTTTTTTACCCATTCATGGAATTTTGTCAATCTCTATAATAGAGAACAATTCAAGCTTGTCCTATTTTAGTTTATTTTGTTCAGAAATTCTTTGTGAAACAATCATCCAGTGTAACTGGCCATTTTGAGAAGGCCTATACGTGTAACCTTTTGAGAAGTTAATATCATTGATAAAAAATTTTTTGTGAAAAACCCTATGTCTAGAACTACTGCGTGTGACTCTAAGTTCATTTCTAGTTTTTTTGTTCATTTAGTTTCAGTCTAGTGTATGGAATGAATGTGCTATTTTTTAGAATTGAATAAATGTAAATGAACATGGTTTTGTTTCCTTCGTTCAACAAATTGTATGTCCTACTTTCTTCAGCTTAAGGATCTCCTTTGTTCTCTCTATTGTACATCATAGTTTATTTTTGTTTAGTGTAGTTCATTGTATAAGGAGGCCAAAAACTAGTGGATGGTGTTTCTAAGGGATAGATAATATGAGCATTGTCAAAACATCAGCTAATTGTGTAATCCAAGAACTAACTATTTCACCATCTCTTCCTTTCCTCCTTTTGTAATAGTTGGTTATGCATGTTTTGATTTATTGTAAATAATTCAGAATAGATTACATGTTGTGAGTTAGTGCCCCTTTGAATTACCTAAGTTTCTCAAAGTGTTGAGGAACTTGATATTTTCCTTTTCCACTCTTTGGATAAGAGAATACCCACAAAACCCAAAAAAAAAAATCATTACATATTTTGTATTCAAAAGGGAATTGTACCTTTCAATTAAGGAGTCCTTGATAGATTACTACATTGACCCATTTTATTGTTAATTTCTTTTTTCTTGACAAGTCATTGGGTTGTTTAAGAGTTAACATATGAACCAAAAAGATAAGAAGACAAACTATTAAGCAACAGATTTCTAATACCTACACCCCCATTCCAAATAGGTTTATAGATGTTATCCCATTTAATGAGGATGAGCTTCTTTTGTTGGGAGTTTCCTTGCTAGATAAAGGGTTTGATTTTATCCTCAAGATTAACTTTAGCTTTGAATGTTAAGGGAGGCATGATATTTCATATGAGTGTAGTGTAGTAGGAATAGATTTGTTCATTGTTAGCTTACTAGCATTGCAGAGCCATCTAGATTTCCACTTATCTATTTTTTTATCCACATTTTTAATGACTTTATCCCATAAATTGGTATACTTGATCCATTTCTCCAAAAGCATACCAAAATATTGCAAGGTCAAGCCCCTTCACTAAACCTCAAATATTTCATGTCACATCTTGATGATTTAGATTGTATTGATAAATAAAACTTATGACTTGTAAACATTGACTATCTATCTTAAGGCTGGCGTAAATAAGTCAAGGTTGGATTTGAGGACTTTTTCTTCATTGATGGACCATTTTTTAGGAAAGATAGTATCATCCATGAGCTAGTGAAGGGTTATGTTGAGAATTCCTTTTATTACCTTAATATCTTTAATGAGTCCCTATTCTTGGGAGGCTTTGGTCAACCTTCCAAAGGCTTCAACCATAATAAAAAATAGGAAGGGAGAGATGGGGTAAGCCACACTAAGGGCTCTAGAGAAATTAAAAAATCCTTCTAGAACTCCATTGAATAAAATATAGATTTTTGGAAAGGATATGCAACTAAAGATTAGGTGAATCCACTGCCTAGAGAAACCAAATGCCTCAATGAATTTGCAAAGGAATATCCAATGCCCTTTATCATATGCCTTCTAAATATCTAATTTAACTAACATACATGGGTTTTTTTCTTTTGAATAGAGTGGTTGAGGTCTTATATGATGATGATATTGTCCATAGTCAACTTCATAGAATGAAGCTTTCTTTTTCATTAAATATGACGGGGAGGGGGAATTTTAAGCTATTTAGTGAGGGATTTGGTGAGTATCCTTCAAATATTGTTCCATTTAAAGAAATCAATATAAAGTCCCTAGGATGGATTTCCTCTAATTTTTTTGGGATGAGTGCGACATAGGTGTGGTTGATTTATCTAAGGAGATTAGTAGAGTTCTTTCTACATTTACAGGATTTCAATAGGTAATCACCTAGAAAATTTGAACACTTTTGACAGAATCTCACCTAGAAGCTAACAGGCAAGGGCACCTTGCCGAGCTACATTGAGAAGAGAAAATTTTTGATTTCTTCTTTTGTAATTTTTTTAATTTAATCTTTCATTATCATCTATGGTGATTAATATAGAAATAAGGTTCAAGAGGGTAGATTGAGTTGTTAAGTTCGAGGATTCCTATTATAATTGTAATTGAGAAAACCTCAAAGTTGAATCAATGAATTATTTTGAGCACATAGTATAAAGAAAAGTATTTTCCTTATTATGAAATATGTAAGTATGAATTAGGAATGTAATATGAAAATTTGATAAATGTGAGTAAGCAATAAAATTGATCATTGTGATGTGAAGATCAAGATTTCGTATTGAGATCTAAGAAGTATTTGCATAGTAAGATGATAGAGAAAGAGGTAGAGTTGGTGAGATAACTTTCATTTCTATTATTTTGAAAGGAATAATGTAGAGGCTAGTTTGATAGTGAGTTTGGTGGTCTTCCCACTAAAATTTTTTGGATAGTGGGTCTATTTGCCTTCTACAACTCCTAATAGGTTTAGAATATCCTAATAGGGATTCAAGGTCTCCTAATAGGGATTGATATGTACTAAATGGACTTTTTTGGATCCTAACAAATTCCATCCTCTTACAAGGAACTTATGTATTAGTACATCATTTTATGGTTACCTTCCCCACTAGGGGTTTCCCTTTGATCAAGGGTTTCCCTAGTTAACATATCTAGTGTAATTTTGTATGTGTATCTTATTATGGTTTTTGTTGTTATTTATCCCATTTTAATGTTTAATTATTGATCACATAATTGATTCACACCCCCACCCCCCACCCCCTCTACCCACTCTTTTATTTATCTTGGTGGAATTTACTTTGTAAAAGTATCATGTAGAGACTTTTGTCAAAGGGAGGACCACATAGAGTTTCAACAAAGGAGGTCTTATGCTTTTATTTTTCCCATTTGCATTTTCATAGCTAGATTTTTTATATCTTGGACATGCTTCTCTAATATCTCCTCTCTAATTTTCTCTCTCTTTTAAATTATTCAATGAACGTCAAAGTCATGGGGTTTCTTCTGACCTCTACTCACCATGTATGCAAAATGTAGATCACCATTTTTTTCTAATATCTTAAGTATGAGCTTTAGAAGATAATCATCTTGCTGAAATTTCATGAGATCTTCACTAGTAACTTTACTATGTACTTCACTTTCATGATGTGAAGGTTTTGGGCATCTAGGTGGTGATGTTAATCCCTCAGTACATGATCTTGGAGTTCTTGGAGGGGTATTATTTCTATTGTTTCCAATGTATGAATGATTCATAAAGGGGTTAATAAAAGTAGGGTTAGCATTTTAGTTTTCATAGCCATTTGTGTAAGAATTTCCAAAACCTTTAGTATTGTTGTTGTGGGTATCATTTCCTTAATGAGCATGTGTAGCTATCCTAGAGGCTATGCATTTATCTTGCTAAAGCTTCTCTTTCTCTAGTCTAGCTTGTTATCTTTAGTGGCCTTTTTCTCCCTTTCAATGTTTTTTCTCATAATATCAAAGAGTGAATCTAAGAGGTAGAGATTCTCCTCTTGATTACTGGTGAGAGACACACTATCTTTAGCTCTAGGAGTGTCAAAGGGGGTATCAAAGGAAGTACCAAAGTGGCGAATAGGATTGTACCAAGTGGCAGTCTTATCTTCCTCGTGCTCAAAAAAGGTTTATTGTCAAAGTGTTAATTGTGTGGACATCTAGGGGAAGCTAATTGTTCAAAGAAAAATGAAGGATGATTTCCTTGATCAAATTGCAACCTAGTTGTCATCGACATGTAATAATGAATCTTAGCTTAGGAGGATGACACAAAGCACCTGGAATATAAACATTTAAAGTCATAATGTTCGCTTGTCAAGAAATTTAACAAATATGGTAGGTTGTCAAAAGTACCCAAGAAATTTATGGCACTACTGACTTGAGTCAAGAGAAGAGAAACAAGTCCAATAGAAAAAAGCCAAGAAAAATACGATATATACATGTTTGACAAGTGAATAATCTATAACATTAAGTTTTCACCCAAGAAGCCAAACTTATCTCTTTAACCTATGACATGATTAGATATATAGGTACTTTATTGGTGATCATTGGTTTGGATTACTAATTTAGTTAAGGTGGTATATATTCTTGGTTGAAGATCGTGGTTATTTGGTTTCTTTTAATGAGCTCATCATGTGAAATTTGAGTTATATGATGGTTTAATTACTTAGTTGGTTCTCATGGTAAGAGGATGGTTTTTCATAATGTTTTCATGGATAACTTGAATAAGTGATTTAGTGGGAGCTTGTGGTAGTGACAAGATGAGAGTGCAGAATTAGTTCCTAGTTTTGTTTGTATCTTCTTGGGTTGGAGATCTTGGTTTCACATGGTATTGAGACTTTGGTTGTGTGTGTAGACCTATAGGATCTTTGTGTAGGAGATGGATTTTATGATGCCATGGGTGACTTGGTACAATGATTAAGTGGGATTTATTGGCATCGATATATTTAGTGAGGTTTGGAGATGTTGTAGGTTTGTGTTAGATCCTATTGTTGTTGAAGTTTCTTTGACATTTGCATGGTGCACTTGTTATCTTCATCGTGTGTGAATATTGTTAGATCTTTAGGACTCATGGGGTTCTTGGTTATGTTCATGGTGTATGAAGATGGTTCTTCATGGTGTGTGGAGATGGCTTTTATCATGGTGTATGGAGATGGTTGCATCTTGAGGACTCATGGGGTTCTTGGAAATGGTTTGGTTTATGCCTTCATTTGGAAGGTTATCCTTAGTTTGAGGATGGTTTCATTATTGCCATGGCATACTCTTGATATGCATTTATATTTTTGACATGTTATGGTATGTTCATATGGAGCATGTTATCTCTTTGGTTGAAATGGTTAGATCATGTTGTCATGTTTTTGTTCCTGAGGCCATGGTTTGAACTTTCACATTGACCTTGGTTTATTTTCTTAATATTGAGTATGTTGATCATTTTTTGGATATTTCATAATATTTTTATATTCCCATTTGATTAAAATAGGATTATGGCATCGAAACTTGGCAATAGTAAAAACTAAGAACTCATGAATGATGTTCTAGTTTAAGGATAAAAGTAATCTATCCACCGTAGCCTACAATTAGGCTATTCTAGGAGCACATGATGTATGAAATAAAACTCCTATTCTATAGGTCTAGATCCTAGAGCTCCCCAAAGAAAAAATCATGAAGATCTATCATTAAGTCCAAAAAGTCAATGATACCTCCATATTTTTTTAAGGGAAAAAGAGGGTGTTGAAATACCCCATCACCATCCACTAATCTAGTGTATTGTTCTTACCATCTAGAGTGATCTCTTCCTAATAAATCTTCCTAGCTCCAACTATATTTGGGGCAAAAACATTAGTTATATCCCACACTAGGTCTTGGTTGGCATGAGTAAAGAGCATGTGATAAACTTGCTTACTTTGGAAAAAATTAGAGCCAACAAGAAGGACTAACTTATATAGCATGGAAGGACCACCAAACACACCTTTAAATTCAATGGTAAAACAAGGGGAAGTAGGCCAAATATTATTTCTTACTAAAGAAAATAAGGAGGCAAACATTCTATTTCTTCTAATATAACAACATCATTAATAAGACCCTTAATAAGGTTCTTAACTAACATCTACTTTTGAAAATTGTTGAGACCTCTCATATTTTAGGAAAAATATACCATTGATAATGTTTGGAGTAAATATTCTCAAGAGTGCTCTGGCTCAATTTAGTGATGTCCTTCTCATTGAACTTATTCACCAAGTCTCTAACCAAATGCCACCGATTCCTCTACAACATAGCCACATCTTCTAACTTCCAGGTATTGAAGAGGGAGGAGATAGGAGGATAATATTGAGGGGAGGAGGGGGGAGGCATAGAGGATACTAATAGGGAAGATAAAGAGGGGGAAATAAGGGGAAGGGAGTGGCTAATAGGGAGAGGGGTGGGGCAGAAAATGAAAGAGGCCAAGAAATGGAGGAACCAACTCCCAGTGTGAGGAGGAAGGTAGGAAAAGAACCAAAGAAGAAGAAGCAACTAGGGAAGAGAAAGGAGTGGAAAATGTGAGTGAGGGGAAGGAATAAGTGAGAGTTAACTTGAGACCAATTCCCATGGATAGTAGTAAAGTACCTAAAGGTATCCATGAATCAACTACTACTACTTTAGGAGAAGGATTGGTAGTAGGATCCTTAGGGAATGCATTCAAGAGGTGGCCTACTATGGAAATTTTTTATTATTATAGCATATAATTATCATAGTAAACAGTTAGGGAAATGAAACCTAACCTAGATTCAAGGACCATTTAAATCAGGAGCACCATCCTAGAAACTATTGAAATGTACAAACCTGAACATAGATAGAGTGAGGCAAATTATGGGTGACAACATCAACATCTAGGAATTCACAAAATAAGTTATCAATCCTTTCTAACAACTCCTTATCTAGAAATTTTAGGACAAGGATAGGAAGGAAAACCTAGATAGAAACTACACTAGAGAGATTGGCCACTAGGTCAAACCCCATACACTACTTACAAAGACATAAGGGTAGCCCAAAACCACTGACCACCCACCAACATGAACAATGGGTCCCCCTTGAGAGAGAAAGAGACATATAAGAATCCTTTGGGAAGCATTGAAAATATGATAAATGTAATGCCCTGCCAAGGGATCCAAAGAATTTCACTAAGTTTGCCAAACAATTTTTTTTTTTTAAACATAAATTATAAACCATTCACAACACTTGCGGAAGCAATAGTAACATCCAACTGAAAATAACATAACATAACAGATTACATTCTTTAAAGATCCCTTAACATTTAATTACTTCTAATCATAACTTATTCATCTAACATTACATCCTTAACAATGAAATAACAATGATACATTCTGCATTCATAAATTACATTTTCAGATTGCTCAATCATCCACCATACATATCACAGGGTATGAAAATCCTAAAAGAATAAACATCCATGTAAATAAAGTACATCATCATCCAATACTAATCCATGATGCAATAAAATGAAACCGCATATTATATATGATACATCATCACCATAAAGATATAAACATCCATCATAAAAGATAACCATATATCACAAACATAAATAACTAAGTGCACGGTTCCTCCCAACTGTTAATAGCATCATTTGACCATCGTGGATCCTAGCCATCCCTCCGTGCATAACATTCCAAAGCACCGAAGAGATCATCGGTATTATCATAGTAGGAATGTCACTTCTAAAAAAAAAACATCCTACTAACATGCAAAGTAAAGCATAGGATACCATCATCTAACATATGCAAACCATCAATATAAGAAACATACCAATAAATACATCCATCATAAGGTATCATCTACCATAATGATCCAAGAACATAATGAAGATAAATACCAACCAAGAATGCTCCAGCCACAGTGTCTCAAATAGATCTCAAATGATAAGAGTGAAAAATACACTACCACCCAATCACGTGGAACCTAAATGGTCCACTCCCACTGTGCTGAGGAGATAATCTCAAGTCCCGAACAGGCTATCAATCCACAAAGCATAACTCTCTATGAGTCCAAGAATCCTAAAAGTATACTAACTCAAAAGTTCCAACATACACAAAATCGACATCTAATTCCTAGAGGCACACAATGACATGTAGGAAACCTACTCTGCAAACGGGAAAGTTTCATCGCATTTATCTCGTACAAGTTACCCTAGCAGTTAGCTAAACTCCATAGTTCCATACAAATCTCATGCGGCCACTAGTATCCTCTCATACTGACGAGGCATACTATGGAATGCAAGGTCGCAACCATGCGTCTCACTACTCCCATCCTAGCCTGTACAAGTCCTCAAGGCATGGGTGAGAACATCAAAACAATTATCTTTTTAGGTTCATTTAATCCCCATTTAGTGTGTAAATGTTATCACTTATTAACCAAACTTACAATGAGTTACCCTGGCAGCCACTTAAAGCCCCGGCCCCCATTGCAAGCCACTTCCCAACACTACAAGTAGATTACCTACCCTAATGCTCATGGAATCATAAAATCACCACAGTCCTGTACAAGTGACTGTAAAGAAATCCAAAAGATAATCCAAAAGATAATCCATAAAAAGAATCATCAAATATCCACAATATAAACATCAAATATCCACAATAAGAATCATCAAATCACCAAGATAAGAATCATCAAATCTCCATGAGCATCTGGAAAAACATCCATAGAAAATCATGACCACAACAGTTCTCTATTGGCAACTGAAGTATCACTGATAATCAAAGTATCCATTGGTTCTCAATAACCAAAATAAATCATCACATCCATTGGTTCTCAACAAGCAACCAAGAATATCTCAAAATCATACTGATCAAATATCTCAAAATCATACTGATCGAAGACTCCAAAATGGTTGAGTCAAACATGTCACAACATGACATCATCAAGAATAAATCCACATTTTAGTCCCATCATGGAGACTAGAAAATAATCCAAGGATAACTGATCGATGACTCAAAAATGATTAGCTCAAGTATCTCATACACATACATCTCAGCTTCACACATGAAGACTGATGAACAAATACAAACATTTCATAGAGCATACAATCACATAACCATGGTTGGGCTTATAAAGATCAAGACCAAATAAGATCAACATGCCATCACATCTCATAATCCCCAAGCCTCTGGTAACAACCTAGGACTGGTCAACACTAGTCAACCCAAAAACCCAAAACAAGAAGCATATAGAATACACAATGTAATTACATGTTTTGGTTTACTAAAATTCACATAGTTGAATAATATGTAGGGGTTTCCAGTTTTCTGTTTGCAAGTATACCTCAAGTGTCTAAGTTTCATCATTTGACCTACAAGTCAACCCATTTGATTCCCCGATATCATTATCCTTCCATTATTAAGAATTACATTCTAAGAATAACTTAAGGATAATTGTTCACTAAACTGATTATCATTGACTTTTAATTAAATTGTTCTCTTTATTTGACCAAGATTCATATTACTAATTGAATAACTCTTCCTAAATGTTATTTCTACATTATCAAAGGATCATTATTCTTTCGTAAAAGAACCAATTATCAATCCTCGAATAACAAGAGTATGACTTAATTAAAAATGATCAATTTAATCAATCAATTAACATAGGTACACCGTCCATGACCTATTAACATTCTAATAGTCTTCAATTAGAAACTTAATTAAGTGTTAATCGTTATCACCGTTGACAACCATATAATATCTAAGGTCTTAATTCAAGTCATAAAACTTATCAATTTTGATATCAATATCTCTACAATCTCATTGAAATAATTATATCAATTAAATCTACTTAACTCTAGCTAATTGATTTAATAAATAATTACACAACCATACCATCAACCCAATGAATATCAGTTAACAGTAGTTTGTACATTAAAAGTCTTACACATATATTCATATAATAATAACTTGTTAATAGTTAATAACAAGCTATATTGAAAATCTTAATAATAATTCTATAATGACCACATTCGTCATTTCCTTAATGAACGCTAATACTCTCTTAACAAGATTGTATTAATGATAATCACTTAGATCATTAAACTATTATTTATTAATAATTTGCTAGATCCGACAAACATTAAATCAATAAGACTATAAATAATCGATCCAGAGAATCCCTCCATAAACTTCATTAGTTAATACTTTACTAACTCTTATCACCATTAAGGTGTATCGATAAGTTATCTAATAATACATAACGTATTAGTAATAACCTAATAATTCAATCTTATTCCAATATCATTTAGAGTCTCTAAATTAAATCAACATAATATAAATTATCATTAATTAAAATTCAACCATTAAAATCCATTTTCTAATTGATCTAATAAATTTTTTTTCTATATAAACGTTGTTTGAAAAGATCCCTATCACAAACCAATAAGACTTATTATAGATTTTAATATGAATAATCTCCAAATTCTAAACATTATCATCTTCATTAATCACAATTTCAATCATGATAACATGAATTCATTTTCATTGTATTTTTCCCCCTTTAATTTGATCTCAACTAAATTCTTATTATTATACTTCAATTATTAACTAATCTCAATTAGATTGAACTGAGTTGAATCAATTAATAATTATATAAACTTATCTATACTATCTTTCATTAATAACTTAACAATTATTAATAAATAATAACTCACTAATAATTTCAATATTCAATTATAATGATTGATATTCGAACCAAATCAATTAATAACAACTAAATCATTAATATCTTTTTTTAAAAAATTTTCTCTCACTTAAAAATTCATTTACTTAAATTGACTAATAATTAATTACACTTCTTCTACTATTAACTAATCTTAATTAAATTTGATTTAATTAGATTAGATAATAAATCATATAAAACTAATGCATATTAATAAGATTCTACTAAGGGAAGATTGCAATAATATCTTTAATTCATTCCATGCTTTGATATATTATTTTTGTGAAGTTTAAGCATAAAGAACTCTTGGTTATGGGAAATGGAGAAATATCTGTCTTTGAATGAAATAGTCTCAGTACGATGGCCATAACTCTCTAATGAACCGTTGGATCGGTCTGAAATTTAAATATGTTGGAGAGGGCCAAGTTGCACCACTTTTGACAGAAGAGATCAAATAAATTCGATCCTAATAAAAAGTTATGAATGACTGAGTTCGGGTCTATCCAAAAGGCAACGACAGGACAGTTTGTGATGAATTAAGAATTTCTTCTTAAAATAATTGTTCTCTAAATTTATCCAATAATTTCACTAATGGATTTGGCCATAAATCTTGAAACCATTTTCAAATCTATTTCAATTTGATTCTAATTCGAACCCAAACCCGTTTAGATCTAATTTCTTCCTTAATTGAATCTAGGGTTTTCTATTGTTTCCTTTGCAACCAAATAGAATATCAGGATACCAATTTTCAATTATAGATTCAATCACAAGAGTATTCAGACACATAGACATGATAAAGACAGGAAGAAAAATAGTGCAAAGAGAATATGCGATTATCACAAGTGCACCTGGACACTGATGCTAATTTTGCCATGCCTCAGAAGTCCATAGAAAATTTATTTCTTCTCCATCATTCGCAATTCCTGTAAGATCCAAGCCAATCAAATCCTCCAAGTGACTAGAAGAGCTAGAAGGAGCATAGAAGCATGTAGAAAATATATGAGCATATGAACTTCTCCAATGCATGTAAGCTTTGAAGCTTCCATTTTAGCTTGAAGCTAGTAGCTTCCATTTAAGCTTGTAGCTTGTAGCTTCCATTCAGCTTCTACTTCAGCTTGTTTAAACACACTAGGAGAGTCTCAATTTAGAGGCCTCTAAGATGCATCTAGAGTGTCTCTAGGAACAACTAGAAGATAAACATGACAATTAAGCATGGGTCTTCTCCAACCTTCTAGATAAGTCCTAAGGTTGTAGACACCATGTGCTCAAATAAAAATGCTAACTCCTAAGTGTAGATAACTAGTGCATTCTTAGAGTGCAAACTTCTGTGTTGTCTACATGACAACTTCTGATAATTTGCCAACTCCCATGTGAGCAAATATTAAAATAATGCATATTAATTAATATAATATTTACTTTTACTCTTTCCAATTTTAATTTATTTATTTATTAAATCTCATGCACAAAGTTTAATAATTCCACTTTTCAATCTTAATATATTTATATTTTAATCACATGAAATCTAGAATCTTTTAATAATTTTAATATATTTTTCACTTTTAAATTTCATTTTCCAAAGCTTAATTACTAAAATATTTATTAGCTTTAATAATAATATTATTTAGTCATTTATTTAAAAATGAACTCCAAATATATTATTATTAAAATAAATATTGTCACATTCCAAATTTAAACTTTAAACTTTTTATTTTCAAATTTAATTATTTTATTTAATTAATTTCTCAGTTAATTAAATAAAATAAATATTAAAATATCATATTAATTTTCCATTAAATTAAACCATTAATTAAATCTTTTAATTAGGCTTAATTAATAGAAAATACATCAAAGACTCTCAAGGTAAAAATATGAAAAACTCATCATAGCCAAAATACATACAAAATCAAACCAAGGGTTTATATCACGAATTACGTTATCCAACATATTTGGAGGGTACTCAACTCAGATACTTGTCCTAATTTTCTAATTAGAATAAATGGCTTAAAGGGTTGGGATTTGGACTTGAGAATTTATCTCCCCTCTCATATCATTGAGATAGTGTGATAGGGTACGCTCATCCTGGCAATTTAGAGAAGTCGATACCCGGTACCTGCAACCTGCATAAAAATCATGCATGTACAAGCACAATATATACTAAACTAAACATGCAATGGCAGGAAGTGGTGCATCGTGTAGATCCCGACTAGCAGGTGACTGTGACTCCCTTCCTTAACCACATCAGACACGCCATACAAAAGCAAACATGCGAAGCAAACACACACACCATACACATGCACGTATGGGGTAAGTATCCATAATAAAACACATATGATAATAAATCATCTTACTAATCATCATTAATAACTGGAAGTAATGTAATGATCATCATCAATAATTGTGAACACTAAAAATAATCATCATATATACATGAAATGTAGAGTCTAAGTAATCTCATCACATAATAAAATGAATCCATAGCAGAATATCTGTTAATCTCATAACAATGCTGCTAACCATCAACATAAAACTAGCTCCAAAAGAGTTCAACAATGATAACAAAATGCGAACTAGGGGCAAGCACTACAATAAAACCTTTAAGAGCTCCAGTAGAAAGAACCCACTTCTTTACAAAAATTAGGTTAGGTATCCTCCCTCCAAACTTACCAAAAAGAAAGGTAGTGAACCTCAAAATATTTCTAAGGAAGAATCATTGAGATTGAAACACATTCAATCCACCTATTTAGAAAGTAGAATACCTCACTAGAGAGGCTTTAACATATTACCAAAATGGGTGTTTTAGTTTCGTAGAGGAGTTGAATTGCAAACCACTGATAGTGGGGGAGTCACCAGAGTTGGGGTCTTCAGGACCAATTCTTTTTCTATTTTTGTGATGAGTAGAGTAGAGAAATAGGTGCTAGCAAAAGAAGACTCACCTTCAAAATTATTACCACCATGTGGTAGAACCCCATACACCACCGGGAGAGAGACAACAACAGCACCCCCTACCTTCACCTGGGAAATGCTTTTAGAGGTTTCTTTAGCTCCACCTCCAACCTACTTCATCTCAATGTTGCACAACACATTTCAAACACACACACATGTCTATGTGCGTATGTGTTTGCTTTTAAAATATTGTATGATTTAGGCTTTCAAGAAAGCTTAAGGCATTTATATTTGGATGAAATTTGTCAGGTTTGGAAGATAGATCCCATTAAAGCTTAATGTGATGGGTCTTATGACAAATAAAATTAGGTTCATATAATCAAAACTCATATTGTGTACCAAAATAAGGTTTGCAAATTTATAGGATTTTGACAGATAGTTTATTAAATTATTATGAAGTTTAAGTTATTGCTTAATTCCAGCTCAACATTTCACTGCTGCATGATTTTACAATCACCATTTTATCTATAGTGTTAACCACCATATATGGATCATCATAGACTTCTTTTTTGATCGCATATTAATTGCAAAAGAAATAATGTTATTTTAGATTTAAACTTCACCGTAGTTTCTATTTTAAATGGTGGTTAGTTATGATTAAATCTTAGAGTTTGTAATGATTGAAGACAAGATAAAGAAAATTTTATTGATTTTAGCTCCATATTCAGTGTTCTTGAAAACATGATTTTCTTCTTTTTCAAGTAAATCTATAATTTATTGCATAGTTATATCTACCAAATTCTACATAGTATCATAGCTAGGGCTGCTAGATAGAAGAGAAATTTTAATTTTAATTTTAGGTAATAGAGATTATATTTTTAAGAATGGAATTTTTAGCAACTTCCATTCTCATTACATTCAATGAATAATTCATCTTAGGCCCACAAGTAGACATTTGCATAGAAGACTCATGGCAATAGATATTGAATTAAATTTTGTATCAAAGATTGGTAAAGGTCATGCTATCTTTGTATGGTTCTTGCCTTCTTTTTCTCTCCAATGTTGCACTATTTTTGTGGATCTATCATGCCTCTTTATGCCAATATTTTTTTGCATCCACTTGATCAAATTTATAACAAAATAAATTACTCTTGTATTTTCAACTACCAATCTGTTCTTGCATAATTAAGTATCATTTTTAGGGTCACTTGTATAGATTCATGTGTCATCTGCATCCCTGAATGATATATATTTTTCCTTTATTTTTCATCGATTCATTTTTTTGGAACACATATGAAGATTATTGTCTTCTTTATCTTTCATTGGTAGATGTTTTTTTGTGTTTGAAATATCTTCATTATTTGAGTAGTGTTGTTGGGGAAACTCATGCATATTGAGTAGTGTTGTTGGAGGGATGAGGCTCCTATCATGATGATGGTAAATGATCTGAGTCTAATAGATTGGTTGAAGGTGAATGTATGGGAGAAAAAGGAAAAATGCTTAAAATGGGAAAATGGTAATGCTAGATGTAAGTACGCTATTAGACTATGGCATGTTCACTATGAGGCTAGAAGAATTAATTCTTAGGATATAATAAGAATTGTCTCTTTTATGTTAGTTTAGCCTAGAGATCACATAAATATAGTTTAGCTATTGATAAATTCTGGAAAAGTCTCAAGACCCATAATCTTCCAGCAAAAATTAGTTATTTTTGGTGGGCTATGGTTGATGGAAAAATCCTCACACTAGAAAATCTATCTAAACTTGGTCTCACGTTAGCTTATACATGCGCCCTATGTGAAAAGAATGTTGAGTCTATCAATCACATTCTATTACTTATTCTAGATGAAAATTATTCTATTTTCCACATCATCAAAAAAATCACCAAGGATAGTATAAATTACTCATGTTTCCCCAAAAGCCTTATGTCCCCTAAACTTCTTGATCTAATATTAAAACAAAACTAGAATATAAAACAAAGTTTGATAGATATCAATTGGTAGAAGACCAGGAAATGGAAAACATGTTACTAGATTTTACCCGAGAAAGGATGGTTGAAGTGTAATGTGGATGGATGTTTCAAATAAAACCCTAGTGTCACTAGAGCCTAAGGAATTAACCTATACTAGAAAGGAAATATCATTCTATTCTTTTCCAAGTTGTTGGGTATTAGGTCCAACAACTATGCTAAGGCTATAGCAATGTAGTTTGGTATGAAAATTCTGCAAGACTTGGAACTGGAAAAAGTTGCGTTGGAAGGAGACTCAAAGATCATTATTGACATTGTTTTAAAAAATGTCAAATTCCCATGGAGTGTTGTCCATTTAATTCATGATTGCAAAACAAGACTCTCATCATTCAATAGTGCACTAATCAAGCACACTCTTAGAGAAGGTAAAAAATTTGTGGACTACCTAGATATGTGGGGTCTAAACCACAAGGAATGGAATATCATGACTATTGAGATCATCGGTGTTGCACACATTGCATAATATTGTTATATATATAAATTATTATATTATATTATGTAATGTTTCACCTAGGAGTGCCTAGATGAATATGCAACATGTAAAGATTCTTGCGAGATATACTTGATGAGTTCTATTGGAACATTGTGATAATATCTAATGTAATTTTTTAATATTGATGAAAATAACTAAATGAGAATAATTAAATATGGGGTCAGTGGGTTAGGTAGCACATGGTTTTACCTCATGCTTGATGTAATACTACTTGGTGGTTTTGGTGGCTTGATGTAATAACACATTCAATCCACCTATTTAGAGACTAGAATAGCTCCCTAGAGAGGCTTTAACATATTACCAAAATGGGTGTTCTAATTTCATAGAGGAGTTGAATTGCAAACCACTAATAGTGCGGGAGTTACCAAAGTTGGGGTCTTCAGGACCAATTCTTTTTCTATTTTTGTGAAGAATAGAGTACAGAAATAGTTGCTAGGAAAAGAAGACACACCTTCAAAATTATTACCACCATGCAGTAGAACCCCATACACCACCGAGAAAGAGACAATAAAAAAACCACCTGCCTTCACCTTGGAAATTCTTTTAGAGGTTTCTTTAGCTCCACCTCCAACCTAGTCTAGCTCGAAGTTGCACAACACATATCAAACACACACACATGTATTTCTGTGTATGTGTTTGTTTTCCAAATATTGTATGATGTGGGCTTTCAAGAAAGCTTAAGGCATTTATATTTGGATGAAATTTGTCAAGTTTGAAAGATAGATCCCATTAAAGCCTAATGTGATGGGTCTTATAACAAATAAAATGTGATTCATATAATCAAAACTCATATTTTGTACCAAAAAAAGGTTTGCAAATTTATAGGATTTTGACAGATAGTTTATTAAATTATTAAGATGTTTAAGTTAGTGTTTAATTCAAGATCAACATTTCACTGGTGCATGATTTTACAACTGCCATTTTAACTGTAGTGTTAACCACCACATATGGATGATAATAAACTTCTTTTTCAATTGCATATTAATTGCAAGAGAACTAATGTTATTTTAGATTTAAACGTCATGGTAGTTTCTATTTTAAATGGTGGTTAGTTATGATTAAATCTTAGAGTTTGTAATGATTGAAGACAAGATAAAGAAAATTTTATTTATTTTAGCTCCATATTAGGTGTTCTTAAAGACATTATTTTCTTTTTTTTCAAGTAAATCTATAATTTATTACATAGTTATATCTACCAAATTCTACATAGTATCATTGCTATGGTTGCTAGATAGAAGAGAAATTTTTATTTTTATTTTAGGTAATTGAGATTATATTTTTAAGAATGGAATTTTTAGCAACTGCCATTCTGATTACATTCAAACAATAAATCATCTTAGGCCCACAAGTAGAGGTTTGCATGGAAGACTCATGGCAACAGATATTGAATTAAATTTTGTATCAAAGATTGGTAAAGGTCATGCTATCTTTGTATGGTTCTTGCCTTCATTTTCTCTCCAATGTTGCACTAGTTTTGTGCATCTATCATGCCTCTTTATGCCAATATGTTTTTGCATCCACTTGATCAAAGTTATAAAAAAAAATTACTCTTGTATTTTCACCTACCAATCTATTCTTGCATAATTGAGTATCATTTTTAGGGTCACTTGTATAGATTCATGTGTCATATGCATCCTTGAATGATATATATTTTTTCATTATTTTTCATTGATTCATTTTTTTGGAACACATATGAAGATTATTGTCTTCTTTATCTTTCATTGGCAGATGTTTTCCTATGTTTTTCATATCTTCATTATTTGACTAGTGTTGTTGGGGAAACTCATGCATATTGACCATGATTTTCATCTTGGTTTTAGAGAAATCTTTTCATTTAGCACCTTGGTAGTTATGATTCGATAGTCGTCCACAAGTTTTCTTGTTATTTCGCTCTTTCCTTTTTTCTTTCATTAAGTTTTCTTTCATCCTTAGTTAAAATTAAGGAGGCATGCTGATGTTTAGCAACATCTCAATGTTTCACTAATGCACAATTTTCCAATTACCATTTTAAGCTTTAGTTTGAACCATGATTTATTGATCATCATGGTCATCTTTTATGATTGCATGTTAATTTGGATTTAAACTTCACTATAATTTGATCGTTAGTTGTGTATAAATTTTATACTTTGGAGTGAATGAAGATAATGAGATAAATATAATTTTATTTAATTCAACTCTATTTTTTTATTTTTGCAAAGATTTTTTTCTTTGTCTTTTAGTTTGATCGTCATGCAGCTATAGCTGTAAAATTCTATTGTTTCTAGAGTAGGAGTGGAACTCTTGGGTGTAAGCTTCAGAGTTCTTCCTCGTTTCCACTATACCTGATTACTTTTTATCTTTTGAAAATATGTTGAGCAATGGATGCTACGAAAAACACGCAATTTAGGCATCAAATTTATGTATTGTCATTGGATGAATTTGAACTTTTGACAAGAAGGGTGTACTTGTATAGAATAAAAAAGTACACGTATAATGTGCAACAAAGAATTTTACATAGAAGTAACATTTTTTAATGCTCTTGACTATAAATAGGAAGAACATGATTATTTCCACAGAAAACATAAAATTAGTAGAAGCCTTTATGATATGAATTTTTATTCATTTCTTTTATGTGGTTGAGAGTACATAATACCATACCCACTTCCAAAAATATTTTGATATTAATCAACTTAAGTTGTTCAACACTTCATGCATGATAATATATTTCTTGTATAAGAAAATTAAAAATGAAATGAATGTATTGACATGATATTGTAATGTGTGTGATAGTGAAAAGCAAAAGAAATTAGTAAATTTAATGTTACTTTGTTAGCCTCATTCTTACCTTCAACTTGTATTCCATTGGTAGCATATAGTTTTAACATCTTTGGTAAACCATTTCTTGACAACCTGGATGATCATGTAATCGGACATGTTACACAAAACATTACCTTCCAGTAGTTTGATTGCAAATTATAGTGAACTCATTCTTTCTTTATGCTTTGTCAATTTGATCTTCAATCTTTGTGGCAGTTTTTGTAGTTGAATCTTAAGTTAGGCCTTCAAAAGAATGTTATACATAATTTAGAGAATGTCTTATATGTTGCCACTACATATTACTGTAATTGTTATTGATAGACTTTATAAACTCAACTTTCAATCATGATGGTTTAGTCTAAAAATACCATTCATAATAAACTTGTAAATGATTATTATTTTATTTTCATCATAATAAACCATTTATAGAGCATTAGCTGAAAATTAATGCACTTATCTTGTGGGAAAATTAATAAACCTATCTTCTAGGATATTGTTCACCAGTCTCATTTATACCTCAAACATCTTGCACAGTACTCTTACCCTTTGACTCGGATACCAAGTTTAAAAAATAAGGAAGAGGAAGAAGAGAAATCTAAGGAGAAAACCAAATATGAGCTTTACTGAACATGAGCCCTCATCTATTATATTTATAGACAAATACATATTAAATGCTATCTAAATGCCATCTATATCACCGTGGAAGAAATTATGGGTATGTTATCGGCCCGCCCTTAAATGGGTTGCCATGATGTATTGCATCCATCTCAATCTTTGGCTACAATCTAATCGTTAATAATCCTCTCTGCATTTTGGGTTAGTAGAGACACACAACCCCGAACATGGGAAGTTTGGCGTGCATGAAAATAAGCACAATATTAATGCTTGTTCTTCTCTCCCTTGCATATTTGAGGCAGTCGGCGGCTTCCACCTGCGGCAAACACTACACAAAAATGATGCTTTATCAAATGATAATGCAGCTCTAAAAATGGAGGAGTTAACTATTTCTAGCTCAACCTGTGGCGATTCTCCATGCCCTCCACCACCACCAACATTGCTATACAAACAAGTTGCCTTGTCAGACCATAATAATAACAATAATAATGTGCTCACAAAAATGGAGCAGTCATCTGTTTCTAGTCCCAACTGTGGCTCCTCTCCATGCCCTGCTTCATATATTTAGCGTAAGGACATCTACTGAAACCCGTTTTTCTTTCCTCGTCTATTCTTATGCCTAAACATTAGTTGCTCTGCATAAATAAAACCTGTTGTTTTGTGTGATTCTGTTCTTCAATTATTTTCATTCCTTCAATGAAACATTGACTAGAATGCATCTGTGCCTAACAAAGCAACCACCTGTTGGTTGTGTATATGCTCTCTATATAAATAGGCATCTCACCACACAAACAGAATTGTTTGTTTTCTGTAATTCCTTGCTTTTACCTTTTTATATTCCTTCACATTCATTTGCATTACTGTTGCATTGCTATGAATAAATCATTTTTACATTTTTACGTTGTACAGAACTAATGGAAACATGACAAGCGCCATATAAAAGAGAGAAGTTAATAAAGAGTTGCAACTAATGTGTTAAAGACAAAAATATATAAATGGTTAAGGACTGATGAAAACGTGACAAATGTGACAAATGTCATGTTCCAAAAAATTAGTAGAGCTAAAGACAGAAATATAAGTGAGCTAATGGAGATTTTAAGCTTTTTTTAAATATTGCATGGAACAATGTAACACGAGAATTATATATAGTCACATGGAGAAGCTTTATGAAGAAATATGATTGATTAAGATTTTTTTTTTATCATTGGCATTTTAATTACAAAATAAGAAATTTAATGTCAGGAATGTGATAATAAATCGTAAATAATTTCATTAGATTGTAATGCATACTAATGTGTATTAATAATATGTGTTAATAAAGATTCTCATCATTTAAATTCATGTATTTATCATAGTTTTCAATTATTTATATATTTGTATAACATTGAATTGGATTTTTAATTCCTCTATCAGCAAAATGCAAATGTATATAATGATAAGTGAAAAAACATGTGTTCTTCCATGCTGCAAGAAATATATCTTTTGGGTAAATTAGAAGTAAATAAGATTGTGCTCTAAGATTTATTCTGTGTATAGGGTTGGTTATTAAAATAATTTAAAAATTGAACTTTTGAATAAATGTTCATCATTATTTGCATTCTTAATAACATTTTTATATTAAAGCACCAATGTGTTAAACATATGTTAATGTAAAAGATGATTATTTAAGAAATTACCCTTTCATTTATACGAAGTTGTATATAGCTCTCATATTGAATGTTCGACAAGATATGAATAGTGAAATTTATATCATAGTGCTACTTGGCTCCACAATTTTATACACTTGCCACATGATTTTAAAATTTGAATCCAACAAATGACTAGTTGTGGTTATTTGGAATTATCCATTTATACCCTACCAATAAGGTCTATGGATCTTTTTAATGTGTAAAAAAGAGTAACATGAAATCATAGGGAGAATTCAATTTGAGTGATGTTTCACCTAGAATATATTGTATACTCTATTTATTAACAAGTAGATCATGAATTTTTAGGAAGAGGACACATTTAGTTCTAGCTTGACAATGATTGAATGGTTTAAGCCAAAAGAAACTTCTTTGTATATTAACTAACTAATCTTTTACTTTATTTACGGTGTTTCCCATTATTGGAAACAACTTTAGTGTCCCTTAAGAGATTTTAATTATCTAACATTAATTTGTGAGCCATGCAAGTTTTTGTGCTAAATATAATTCTAGAGGATTATTTATAAATACTTTTCTAAGAGATCTTGTATTAGATAGACATAAACCCATTTTTGTCTTTAAAATTAGATATGGGCGTCAGTTTGAGAGATTGTGATATATAAAGAACAAGATAAACGTGGATTTTTTAAAGGAAGGAGAAGAGAAAAAATAAAGTAGGTTGTATTGGAAAGATGAGAAAAATGCCATGTAACAAAGGAATTTTATAATTAGGTTGTTGTGTAGTAAACAACAACCTAGCTAATGCTACTTAGTAAAATTAGATAGGCTATTATTGGCTCTAATTATTTTCTCATTTCCTTTGTGGTTGATCCATTGGTGGTCAAAAGAAACTTCCCTTTCAAATGTGAGAGTATGCAAATGGAACACCCAAATCTTGGGATTAAAATTAAAGAACAATGACAAGTGAAAATTGATGGATCAACTATGTTTAGGATAGCCAAGAAATTCTTTCTTTGAAATTTCTTATTCTTTGCCACTTCAATATTCAAACTTTGTGGACTTTTTGTACCTAAAACTTAAGTTTGGTCTGTACAAGAAATTGATCATCTTACATGTTTCTCCTATGCATTTCTTCAATTGATGTCAATAGACTTTATAAACTCACCTTTAAATTATGATAGTTTTGAGAGAAAATAACTTTCATAATAAATTTCTCAATGATTATAATTTTTTTTTTTAAACAAAAAGACATTTGTAGAAGCCCAAGAAACATTATTTCTTTAAGTTGTCTTATGCTTGTCTCTTTGATCTTCAAACTTTGTGTCACTTTTTGTACCTAAATCTTAAGTTTAGTCTATAGAAGAAATTGATCATCTTAGATGTTGCTCCTACATATCTGTGCAATTCTTTTTAATAGACTTTATAAATTAAACTTTCAATTATCTTCATTTTGACTAAAAATACCATTCATAGTAAATTTCATAATGATTATAATTTCATCTTTAAGGGCTTAATACTAATCTTATAGCCCATCAAGCTTATATCTAAGCAGTATAACCTGAATGGTAACTCTATTCTATGGAAGAACATTTTGAAAAACTAATAGCCTAATTAGAATAGGCGGTAGAAACCAAATAAGAAATGGTAGAAAAAGCATATTTTGGGGGAAAAAATTGGAGGGATGAGGCTCCTATCAAGATGTTGGTAAATGATCTGAGTCTAATAGATTGGTTGAAGGTGAATGTAGGGGAGAAAGTGGAAAAATGCTTAGAATGGGAGAATGGTAATGCCAAATGGAAGTAGGCTATTAGACTGTGGCATGTTCACTATGAGGCCAGAGGAATTAGTTCATAGGATATAATAAGAATGGTCTCTTTTATGTTAGTTTAGCCTAGAGATCACATGAAGATATTTTAGCTGCTGATAAATTTTGGAAAAGTCTCTAGACCCATAATCTTCCAGCAAAAATTAGCTATTTTATGTGGGCTATGGATCATGGAAAAATCCTCACACTAAACAATCTATCTAAACTTGGTCTCATGTTAGGTTATACATGTGCCCTACGTGAAAAGAATGTTGAGTCTATCAATCACATTCTATTAATTATTCTAGATGAAAACTTATTCTATTTTCTACATCTTCAAAAAAATCACCAAGGATAGTATAAATTACTCATGTTTCCCCAAAAGCCTTATGTTCGCTAGACTTCTTGATATAAGATTAAAAGAAAATTAGAATATAAAACAAAGTTTGATAGATATCAATTAGTAGACGATCAAGAAATGGAAAACATGTTACTAGATTTTACTTCAAAATGGATGGTTGAAGTGTAATGTGGATGGATGTTTCAAATAAAACCCTAGTGTCACTAGAGCCTAAGGAGTTAACCAATACTAGAAAGGTAATATCATTCTTTTCTTTGCCAAGTTGTTGGGAATTAGGTCCAACAACTATGCTAAGGCTATAGCAATGTAGTTTGGTATTAAAAATCTGCAAGACTTGGAAATGGAAAAATTTGCATTGGAAGGAGACTCAAAGATTATTATTGACCTTGTTTTAA
The DNA here is from genome assembly GCA_028749045.1 of Cupressus sempervirens. Classification (NCBI taxonomy): domain Eukaryota; kingdom Viridiplantae; phylum Streptophyta; class Pinopsida; order Cupressales; family Cupressaceae; genus Cupressus; species Cupressus sempervirens. The sequence continues at coordinate 236,430,728 of CM053791.1, forward strand.
AAAATGTCAAATTCCCATGGGGTGTTGTCCCTTTAACTGATGATTGCAAAACAAGACTCTCATCATTCAATAGTGCACTAATCAGGCACACCCTTAGAGAAGGTTAAAAAGTTGTGGACTACCTAGATATGTGGGGTCTAAACCACAAGGAATGGAAGATGGTGACTATTGAGATAATGGGTGTTGTACACATTGCATAATATATATATATATATATATATATATATATATATATATATATATATATATATATATATATATATATATATATATATTTTATTATATTATGTAATGTTTCGCCTAGGAGTGCCTAGATGAACATGCAACATGTAAAGATTCTTTTGAGAGATACTTGATGAGTTCTGTTGGATGATTGTGATAATATCTAATGTAATTATTTAATATTGAGGAAAATAACTAAATGTCTAATATTAAATATGGGTTCAGTGGGTTAGATAGCACATGGTTTTAGCTCATGCTTGATGTAATACTACTTGGTGGTTTTGTGGGACATGCTACTATATAAGCAATGACAAGGGTAGTTGTAGAAACAAGATAGAAGGCAAAAAAATAGTAGTCAACCGAGACAAGACTTGATAGTTTAGCCAAGGGAGCATTTGTGAAGGTTGGAAGAATGATATAGGATGTGTGGTTCATGCTTGTTCACATGGATTTCTCAATATGGCTATGAATTTGAAGGTTTCTATGGTTATATTGCAATAGTATTTTTGTTGAATAATACATGGTTATGGATGCTTTTGAAGGTCGGGTTTTTCCCGTAATGAGGGTTTCCTAGGCTATATCTTGTGTCACATTTTTTGTGAGTACGTTGTCTATTCTCTTGTATTTGGATTTCAATTGCATATTTATTTTAGATCTACTATGGGTTATGTAGAAATAGTTATATTCTTTTGTGCAAATTTCCATACAAGTGGTTTCAGAATTATGGTTTTATTAAGTTGTAACCTTAGATTTATTCCTTGGGAATGAATGAAAGCAAGGTATTTTTTAGTGGCTAACATTCATGAATTGGCTAATTTTAGAAAATTTTCGCTAGTAATTTGGCTAATATTTTCATATTTAATGCAACCCAAATTGCCACATTTTTATAAAATTTAGTTCTAAAATATTTAAAATTGCTCAACAACTTATTTTATTAAAAAAAATAAAACTAAAAGTTTTGCCACAATATTTAATACATGCTTAGATTTGAGTCATGTAAATATTATATATTATTAAAGAAATTATATTTAATTGACTAATAATTATTATAATTATTGGCTATTTTAGTGATATATAACCAATATTTAGTTTTCACTATTTATTTAAAAATATAATGTAATGGTCCCCACAATATTCTATGAGGTAAAAAATGTTCAATTTAGATTCGTAAAGATTAATGAACTTCTTAGAGATTTTTCAATATTTTATACACAAAAAATATGATTCTAAACTAATTGCTCATATAAACAATATTTTAAATAAAAAATTTGAGAGATTCGCTGGTAGAAATAATTTTGTTTTTCAAAATAATGAAAGATTCACGAAAATTTTGTATCCTTTTCTAGAGGGGGTGTTCATGGATGTGATCACTATGCCATGGATTTTGGCATGACATTATTAGATATATATGTACTTTATTGGTGCTCATTGGTTTGGATTACTAATTTAGTTAAGGTGGTATATCTTCTTGGTTGAAGATCGTGGTTATTTGGTTTCTTTTAATGAGCTCATGATGTACACTTTGAGTTATATGATGGTTTAATTACTTAGTTGGTCCTCATGGTTAGAGGATAGTTTTTCATCATGCTTTCATGGATAGCGTGAATACATCATTTAGTGGGAGCTTGTGGTAGTGACAAGATGACAGTGCAGGATTAGTTCCTAGTTTGGTTTGGATCTTCTTGGGTTGGATATCTTGGTTTCACTTGGTATTGAGACTTTGGTTGCGTATGTAGATCTAGAGGATTCTCATGTAGGAGATGGATTTTATGATGCCATGAGTGACTTGGTACCATGGTTGAGTGGGAGTTATTGACATTGATATATTTAGTGAGTGTTTTGAGATGTTGGAGATTTTTCTTAGATCCTATTTTTGTTGAAGCTTCTTTGACATTTGCATGGTGAACTTGTTATCTTCATGGTGTGTGAATATTGTTAGATCTTTAGGACTCATGGGGTTCTTGGTTATTTTCATGGTGTATGAAGATGGTTTTTTATGGTTTGTGGAGATGGATTTTATCATGGTGTATGGAGATGGTTGCATCTTGAGGAAACATGGGGTTCTTTGAAAAGGTTTGGTTTATGCCTTCATTTGGAATGTTATCCTTGGTGTGAGGATGGTTTCATTATTTCCATGGTATACTCTTGATGTGCATTTAGAGTTTTGACCTGTTATGGTATGTTCATATGGAGCATGTTATCTCTTTGGTTGAAATGGTTAGATCAGGTTGTCATGTTTTTCTTCCTGAGGCCATGGTTTGAACTTTCACATTGACCTTGGTTTGGTTTCTTAAAGTTGAGTACGTTGATCATTTTTTGGACACTTCATAATATTTTTATGTTCCCATTTTAATAAAATAGGATTATGGCTAGATCGAAACTTGGCAATAGTAAAAAGTAAGAAGTCGTGAATGATGTTCTAGTTTAAGGATAAAAGTAATATGTCCACTGTAGCCTACATTTAGGTTATTCTTGGAGCACATGATGGACCAAATAAAACTCCTATTCTATAGGTCTAGATCCTAGATCTCGGTGAAGAAAAAATCATTAAGATCTATCATTAAGTCCAAAAAGTCAATGATACCTCCATATTTTTTGAGGGAAAAAGAGGGTGTTGAAATACCCCATGACCATCCACTGATCTAGTTTATTTTTCTTACCATCTAGAGTGATCTGCTCCTAATAAATCTTCCTAGCTCCAACAATATTTGGGGCATAAACATTAGTTATATCCCACACTAGGTCTTGGATGGCATGAGTAAAGAGCATGTGCTAAACTTGCTTACTTTGGAAAAAATTAGAGCCAACGAGAAGGACTAACTTATATAGCATGGAAGGACCACCAAAAAAACCTTTAAATTAAAGGGTAAAACAAAGGGAAGTAGGCCAAATATTATTTCTTACTAAAGAAAATGAGGAGGAAAACATTTTTTTCGTTTTAATAGAACAACATCCTTATTAAGACCCTTAATAAGGTTCTTAACTAACATCTACTTCTGAAAATTGTCGAGAGATCTCATATTTTAGGAAAAAAATATCATTGATAATGTTTGGAGTAAAGATTCTCAAGAGTGCTCTGGCTCACATTAGTAATGTCCTTCTCATTGAACTTATTCACCAAGTCTGTAACCAAATGCCACCGATTCTTCTACAAAACACCCACATCTTCTGACTTCTAGGTATTCAAGAGGGAGGAGATAAGAGGATAATATCGAGGTAGGGAGGGAGAGGGGGGAGGTAAATAGGATACCAATAGGGAAGATAAAGAGGGGGAAATGAGGGGAAGTGGGTGGTTAATAGGGAGAGGGGTAGGGAAGAAAATGAAAGAGTCCAAGAAATAGAGGAACCAGCTCCCAGTGTGAGGAGGAAGGTAGGAGAACAACCAGAGAAGAGGAAGCAACTAGGGAAGAGAAATGAGTGGAAAAGGTGAGTGAGGGGAAGGAAGAAATGAGAGATAAATTGAGATTAATTCCCATGGATAGTAGTAAAGTACCTAAAGGTATCCTAGAATCAACTACTACTACTTTAGGAGAAGGATTGATAGTAGGATCCTTAGGGAATGCATTCAAGAGGTGGCCCAATATGGAAAAAATGTTTTAGTATAGCATATAATTAAAATATTGAAAAGGGTAGGGAAATGAAACCTAACCTAGATTCAAGGACCATTGAAATCAGGAACACCATCCTAGAGACCATTGAAATGTACAAACCCGAACATAGATAAAGTGAGGCCAATTATGGGTGACAACATCAACATCTAGGAATTGACAAAATAAGTTATCAATCCCTTCTAATAAATCCTTATCTAGAAATTGTAGGAGAAGGATAGGAAGGAAAATCTAGATAGAAACTACACTAGGGAGATGGGCCACTAGGTCAAACCCCAGACACTACTTACAAAGATATAAGGATAGCCAAAAACCACTGACCACCCACCAACATGCACAACGGGTCCCACTTGAGAGAAAAAGAGACATATAAGAATCCTTTGGGAATCACTGAAACTATGATAAAACCTTTAAGGGCTCAAGTAGAAAGAACCCACTTCTTTACAAAAACTAGGTTAGGTATCCTCCCTCCAAACTTACCAGAAACAAAGGTAGTGAACTTCAAAAGATTTCTAAGGAAGAATCATTGAGATTGAAACACATTCAATCCACCTATTTAAAGACTAGAATACCTCCCTAGAGAGGCTTTAAGATATTACCAAAATGGGTGTTCTTATTTCCTAGAGGAGTTGAATTGCAAAGCTCTGATAGTGGGTGAGTCACCAGATTTGGGGTCTTCAAGACCAATTCTTTTTATATTTTTCTTAAGAATAGAGTAGAGAAATAAGTGCTAGGAAAATAAGAATCACCTTCAAAATTATTACCACCATGCGGTAGAACCCCATACACCACCAAGAAAGAGACAACAACAACACCCCCTGCCTTTGGCTTGGAAATTCTTTTAGATGTTTCTTTAGCTCCATGGCCAACCTACTCAAGCTCAAAGTTGCACAACACATTTCAAACACGCACACACACACACACACACACACACATGTATATGTGTGTATGTGTTTGTTTTCCAAATATTGTATGATGTGGGATTTCAATAAAGCTTAAGGAATTTATATTTGGATGAAATTTTTTGGGTTTGAAAGATAGATCCCATTAAAGCCTAATGTGATGGGTCTTATAGCAAATAAAATGTGATTGATATAATCAAAACTCATATTATGTACCAAAATAAGGTTTGCAAATTTACAAGATTTTGATAGATAGTTTATTAAATTATTATGAAGTTTAAGTTAGTGTTTAATTCTAGCTCAACATTTCACTCGTGCATGATTTTATAATCGCCATTTTAACTGTATTGTTAACCACCATATATGGATGATCATAGACTTCTTTTTTGATTGCATATTAATTGCAAGAGAACTAATGTTATTTTAGATTTAAACTTCACTGCAGTTTCTATTTTAAATGGTGCTTGGTTATAATTAAATCTTAGAATTTGTAATGATTAAGGTAGGGAAATGAAACCTAACCTAGATTCAAGGACCATTGAAATCAGGAGCACAATCCTAGAGACCATGTAAATGTACAAACCCAAACATAGATAAAGTGAGGCCAATTATGGGTGACAACATCAACATCTAGGAATTGAAAAAATAAGTTATCAATTCCTTCTAAAAACTCCTTATCCAAAAATGGTAGGATAAGGATAGGAAGGAAAACCTAGATAGAAACTACACTAGAGAGATGGGCCACTAGGTCAAACCCCAGACACTACTTACAAAGATATAAGGGTAGCCAAAAACCATTGACCACCCACCAACATGCACAACGGGCCCCTCTTGAGAGAGAAAGAGGCATATAAGAATCCTTTGGGAAGCACATAAACTATGATAAAACCTTTAAGAGCTCAAGTAGAAAGAATGCACTTCATTGCAAAAACTACGTTAGGTATCCTCCCTCCAAACTTACCAAAAATAAAGGTAGTGAACCTCAAAAGATTTCTAAGGAAGAATCATTGAGATTGAAACACATTCAATCCACCTATTTATAGACTAGAATACCTCCCTAGAGAGGCTTTAACATATTACAAAAATGGGCTTTCTAGTTTCCTAGAGTAGTTGAATTGCAAACCTCTGATAGTGGGGGAGTCACTAGAGTTGGGGTCTTCAAGACCAATTCTTTTGATAGTTTTGTTAAGAATAGAGTAGAGAAATAGGTGCTAGGAAAAGAAGACTCACCTTCAAAATTATTACCACCATGCGGTAGAACCCCATACACCACCGAGAAAGAGACAACAACAACACCCCCTTCCTTCAGCTTGGAAATGCTTTTAGAGGTTTCTTTAGCTCCACGACCAACCTACTCTAGCTCAAAGTTGCGCAACACATTTGAAACAAACACACACACACACACACACACACACACACACACACACACACACACACACACACATGTATATCTCTGTATGTGTTTGTTTTCCAAATATTGTATGATGTGGGATTTCAAGAAAGCTTAAGGCATTTATATTTGGATGAAATTTGTTGGGTTTGAAAGATAGATCCCATTAAAGCATAATGTGATGGGTCTTATAACAAATAAAATGTGATTAATATAATCAAAACTAATATTATGTACCAAAATAAGGATCGCAAATTTACAGGATTTTTATAGATAGTTTATTAAATTATTATGAAGTTTAAGTTAGTGTTTAATTATAGCTCAACATTTCATTGGTGCATGATTTTAGAATCACCATTTTAATTGTCGTGTTAACCACCATATATGGATGATCATAGATTTCTTTTTTGATTGCATATTAATTGCAAGAGAACTAATGTTATTTCAGATTTAAACCTCACCGCAATTTCTATTTTAAATGGTGGTTAGTTATGATTAAATCTTAGAGTTTGTAATGATTGAAGACAAGATTAATTTTTTTTAATTCATTTTAGCTCCATATTCGGTATTCTTGCAAACATTATTTTCTTCTTTTTTAAGTAAATCTATAATTTATTGCATAGTTATATCTACCAAATTCTACATAGTATCATAGCTAGGGCTGCTAGATAGAAGAGAAATTTTAATTTTAATTTTAGGTAATGGAGATTATATTTTTAAGAATGGAATTTTTAGCAAATGCAATTCTCATTATATTCAACCAATAATTCATCTTAGGCCCACAAGTAGAGGTTTGCATAGAAGACTCATGGCAACAAATATTGAATTAAATTTTGTATCAAATATTGGTAAAGGTCATGCTATCTTTGTATGGTTCTTGCCTTCTTTTTCTCTCCAATGTTGCACTATTTTTGTGGATCTATCATGCCTCTTTATGCCAATATTTTTTTGCATCCACTTGATCAAATTTATAAAAAAAAAATTACTCTTGTATTTTCAACTACCAATCTATGCTTGCATAATTGAGTATCATAGTTGATTAATATCAAAATATTTTAGGAAAGTAGGTATGGTATTATGTACTCTCAAACCCATAAAAGAAATGAATAAAAATTCATGTCATAAGGCTATAGAATTCTTTCTCTAGAAACAATAGAATCTTACAGCTATAGGTGCATGATTATCAAACTAAAAGATGAAGAAAAATATCTTTACAAAAATACCACTAGCTTATATATATATATATATATATATATATAAAAGCTGAGAGTTATCCTTCTCGAGGTGCCTATTGCACTGAGGCAATTTATGAAAATAGGCACCTCGACAAGGATAACCCTCAGCAATCTAAATCAATCTCAAAGAAATTATATGAGGTGATGGAAGTAGTAGGACTCGTAACAATGATATTTGACTCTCCAACAGAAGAATCCATGGCTCAAATGATATGCTACAAAATATGGTATGTTTCACACATGAGTTAGCTATTCGTGATGCCAAAATAGAATCTTTACCTCCAAAGCTTATATGTGCAGATTGTGGGAATGCTTGTCATAGTCATGAATCTATATTTTCCAACATCTGTTGAACAACGAAGCTCATTTCATCAATAAAAATATATTTTATATGTAACATTTCTTCTTGAAAACTTGTGAGTCTTGCTCGTTCCAACTGAGAAAAATCTCTTATTGGTATCTTCAATTTTGAATGAATTGTAGAAGCTCCTATATTGAATGATGCAACTATTGTTGGTGCAATTAATAGAAGTGGAGAATGGGAGGGTATTGCCACATTTTGAAGAGATTGACTAATGTCACCAATTAGATATGATTTTCCTATTCTTGTTGTTCCTTGAATTATCATAAACAATGGTTCTCCATTTTGATTTCTATGGTAGTGTGTCATGATTATGTTGACTGCCTTTTTTTGTTTCTCACCAAGGGTCATGTAGTTTATGCATTGAGGAATTTCATCATAGATAAGGCACCCATGATTCTTCATGTTACTTATGAAATTGATTTCTTTGGTAGTGTACTCTTCTCCTTGATAATCAATAGACCAATTTGTTTGTCTATCAATGTCTCTTCTCCCCAACATGTCTATTTCTGAGAAATGTATATTTTGACCTTGGTGCAACCTAGATATAATCTCCCATTCATGTTCTTTGGTATTTCTGTGAACATCTTCATTGTCTTCAGTTTTAGAATCATTTGGGATTTCAACATTTTCTACAGACATTGTACGTTGAACATGCCAAGGGTTGTAATTGAATGTCTCCCAATTTTGTAAGATAGAGGCATCATAATGACCAATATCTCATTCAATATCACAGAATGGCTTGTACAAAAGTAACTCTGATAAACAAAAAAAGAGAAAAAGAGATATTAATTGATGCAACGTGAGAAGTAACTCTCCCAAAAATAGAATCTTTACCTCCAAAGATTCTATTTCACTCCTAGATTATTATTTGCAATAAAGAAAAGGTCATAGTGGGACTTCTTTAAATAAATCAAGAGTTAAAGAGTTATTAAGGATTCAACTTTTATAATACATGGATTGTTTATTAACCATTAAATTAAAATGTCTCAACAACTCTCTCATGTTTCTTTATCTCTCATCCTTCACACTATGTCTAGCTCGCACCTCTCTCTCTCTCTCTCTCTCTCTCTCTCTCTCTCTCTCTCTCTCTCTCTCTCTCTCTCTCTCTCTCTCTCTCTCTCTCTCTCTCTCTCTCTCTCCCCCATCACCAAATCCATCCATTTAATTCCCTACCTCATCTGTTTCCCCTCTTTTGTCTTTCTCTTTTTTCCCACACACTCCTACCATTTCATCCCCCAATTACCATTAATCTCTACATCATGTATTTCACCCTCTCCCTCTCTCTTTCATCCTAATTGCACTCTTTAAGTCTCTCCCCTCACTTGTCTCAAAATATCATCCCCCTAGCCTATTCACCCTCTATATCTACCGAATATCTCTCACCCTCTCTCACTCACCTGGCTCTTTACCTCTCACAATGTCTTCCCCATAATTACCCTCTTACACTCTCTCCTCTATGTAAACTCACCATGTCTTTCCCTTATTTATCTACTTTCTCTACCTCATATGTCTCCCATCTCCATGATATCTCTCATGTTGCCCCATAATTACTCTCTCTCACATTCCTTCTCTCCCTCCCTCCCTCCTAAGTAAACTAGTCATGTCTTCCCCTTATTTATCATCTTTCTCTACCTCATATGTCTCCCATCTCCATGATATCTCTCATGTCACCCCATAATCTCTCTCTCTCTCTCTCTCTCTCTCTCTCTCTCTCTCTCTCTCTCTCTCTCTCTCTCTCCATCTCTTTTCCTATTCACCATGTCCATTTATTCCATCACCTAATTATTATATTTCTCTCTACCTCATCATTCTACCCATCATTATTTTCTCTGTACCTCATCTCTCCCCTTTCACCTTTCTTCCAAATCCTTGACCCTATAGCCATCTTTTCTTCCTAATCTCTCTCTCTCTCTCTCTCTCTCTCTCTCTCTCTCTCTCTCTCTCTCTCTCTCTCTCTCACACACACACACACACACACACACACACACACACACACACCTCCCCTGCTTCATGCCTCTTTATCTCTAAACTTATATCTCTATGTCTAACTAATGTTTCTCACTCTCTCCCTCTTCTCTCCCTCCCTCACTCTCTCTCTCTCATCCCATCCTATTATTACCACCTACTCTTGTTGTCTCATGTACCTTTACCTCTTACCATATCTCCTGATGCTTACTTTATGTCTCACCCTAATCTTCTTTTCTTGTTTTCTTTGACATATATTTTCATATAATAACATCTCTCTCTCTCTCTCTCTCTCTCTCTCACACACACACACACACACACACACACACACACACACATGCAAATACCTATTTTAGATATTATCTATATTCACTCTTCCTCTTCCTCATCACCATCTCTCTCTCTCCACTCTTATTCTCCTCTTTATTTTCTCCCTCCCAATCTCTTATAATCTCTATATATGTTAACCTCATGTCACTCTCCATATATCCCCTAGCCTCAGTCTCTCTCACATGTTCCATGTCCCCTCCCTCAAGCCTCTATATCTCTAACATTCTCTCTCCATGACTATCCCACGTCTCTCACCCTCTCCCCCTTCTCTATCTCTCTCATCGCCTCTGATTATTATCACTAAATCTCATTTTCTAGTGTATCTTTACCCCTCTCATCCTCTCTCTTGGTGTCTACTTCACGTCTCACCTCATCTCCTATTTTATTTTCTATGATATGCATCATCCTCTCTCTCTCTCTCTCTCTCTCTCTCTCTCTCTCTCTCTCTCTCTCTCTCTCTCTCTCACATACATCTCTCTATGTCAACCTCATGTCTCTATCCCTACATCCTCTTGTATCACTCTCTCTCACACATGTACCTTGTTTCAGGACCCTTTATCTCTAGAATTCTCTATATCTCTTACCCTCTTCCCTTGTCTTGCTCTTTCTCTTGTTCATGTTACCTCCTACTATTTATCTCATGTATCTTTCTCTCACCCTCCCTTAGTTTCTACTTCATGTCTTGCCTCTCTCTCTCATCCCTCTCTCTCTATGTATACCTCATGTTTCTCACCCTCTCCCCCTTGTCTCAGTCTTTCTCTCTATCATGTTACATCATGTGATTTATCTCTCTCTCTCTCTCTCTCTCTCTCTCTCTCACACACACACACACACACACACACACACACATTATGCTCTAATTATTTCTCTCTCTCTTTGCCTCATATCTTCCCCATGTATGTTGTCTATTTATACCTAATATCTTCCCACTCTTCTCTCTTTCTAACTAAATTATATAATTAGTTTTAATACATCAATCCAATAGATTACTATAATATATAGTTTTCTCTAAGACAAGAATGAATGAACATTTTGTTATTTTAGCCTAAACATATTGAAACTCATTTCTCTTATAATTTAAAAATATATATATTTAAAAAGTTTAACATTTTTTCCCATCAAATGTCATAGTATAATTTTTTCCATAATTCTTATAAAATATAAATTCATTTTATTTATTCAATGCAAATTTTCAATAATAAGCATGACAAATGCTCAACTATAAAATCAATCACATCTAATGTAACTTTCTTATATTTAATTTTTTTAAAAATGATTAATGAAATGAAATTATATATTATTTTTTCTCTCAAAAAATTGAATTGCATATCTATATTTTTATAATCATTTTTATGTCAATGAAATTGCAAGACTTAAAAATATTTATAATAGAATGGAAAGAAATCTAAGATGACTTATAATATTATTTTTATTAAATAAAAACTAAACTATATTATAGAAAAAATAAAAATAAAAATAAAAATTTGAGATTGTAATAAGAAAAAAATTAAATACTTTTGTTTAAAATATAAAATATATAAATTTTAAAATGTTTCTAAAATAAATTTGAGTTGTTATAAGGTTTCTTGTTTCAATTTAGAACTTACTAAACTCAATCAATTAAAAACTATTTTAATTAGTTTTTATATGAATTATACAATATATTAAAAAAAGAGACCATTATCCTCTATGGAAATCTTGATTTGACGGAATACTCGAGATTTCTGCTATGAATTCCTTCACCCCATCGCCGGTCTCTCTCAAAATACATTTCTCAGAAGGACTCCTCTGTAGACTCCGTTGAAGCCTCCGGATCTTGAAAGTTCTTCGTCTATGAAACCCTTGGTTGCAATATGCAGGTCTTTGTACTTGAACCTGTGAGGCCAATACTCCACCTCCCATTCTTCAATAAGATCTATGTACAGGTTTATCTTCCACCGTATAACTGATGCTACCAACGCCACCAGGACGAGGAGAACGCAAGCTATGCTAATACCAGCTGCTATCATTTTAGAATTTTAGCTCTTGGATTTTGGGTGTAGCATGGATGGAAGATTAGATGCATTTAGGAATGGGGCAGAGGGATATTCATCTTTTGTGTCTTTGTCTCTATCATTGTCATTATCTGTAGAAATTGGAGATGTGGAAACCTAAGCTCTGCCATTAACTCCAAATTTGAACACATCCACATTTTCGGATTCAATCCAAACAAAGATGTTGCAAGCGCATCAAATAGAGAACTGAGTGGCTTTCTTGAAGAGCCCAACTTTGCGGTCTACAAAATTTTTTAATCATTGGCATTTGTCAGGTATGTACTGGACCTTCACCTTTCTTCTGCCCATGATATTCACCTGCAACTTCACCGAATGCTATCAAACTGCCCAAAATGTGAGTTGCCAATATTCCACAATATTTCTGTATCGACTATAAAGTAGAAAAGATCAGTTACAAGATTGCTTCAGTTACGTTGTCTCTTCAGTTAACGTTGGCTGTACGAATAGCTCTGGCTACATGAAACGTACAATAGGTTATTAAAATCAAAATTTAATGACATATTAAGGTGGACTCAACATACACGTAAATGAACGTCAATTTTTTTTCAAATGTCAAATTATTTACAACCAAGACTACTTAGATTGTACAAGCCTCTCAGCTTAATAAGCATGCATACACTTACCTGATTATAGTTCAACTAATTGCCTACACATCAATAGAAAACTTAAGATGTTAACCAACATAGGTTTAAAATATTTATGACATTAATCAACATGGGTTTAATATACTTCATGTCCATATTATAGAAGGATTCCAAATCCTTGTTAGTACGCTCCTAAAGAAAATATCCTGCAATGATAGGATTAAATAATATCACATTTCTTATAGGAATTTGGTCAAATGATTAAGAATTTTCTCCTTGAAGCTCTATTTCAATAAATTCTAAGATTTTGAACCTTGATGAATATACATAGATTATTCAACTAGTCTATATAAAAAACTATTAATGTTCCATGAATAACCTTATTGACACATTATGTTTCCTAATAGATAGTGAGATCTATTTGACCATATCCATACTAGCATATCAAATTTTCTAGCTTTAAGACATCAACCAATGTCAGTAACAAGACTTGCAATTATTAAACTTTATTAAATGCCACATTTTCCCAATCTATTATGTCAAAAAATTTAAATGTAGGTGTCAAGATATAACCCTTAGATTTTTCTATAGAAATAATAGTTTTTCTATAAAACTTGTCAATTTTGTAATTGTTACCATTATGAACATCCAAAGATGAAGCCTCTAATGGAAAGATAGTACTTAGGTATGTTTTTGCACTCCATGCTTAAGCCATGGTAGTATATTTACTTGAATAAAATAGCCTTCTATTAGCATCTAAAGAAGATCCCTATTTTAACTTTCTCATAGACACTCTTAAAGACCATTGAAAGATATTTCTCATATCTCCTACTTAATTTTTCAGACAAGCTAATATACTAGTATGTATACTATGTATTGAAAGTTCCTTTAGACATTCATTGCATTGATATCATGTTCATAGTGTAAGTATCTTTTTGAAAGAATGCTCTCTACCGTTGATTCTTCTTGTTCCTTCTTTAGTACATCTTCATGTATGATTATGCAGGATCTCTCTTACACTTGGTCACGACTCTTGCGTTTCATGATCCCTTCAAGTTAAAATCTCTTGTCGAGTTTTTTTTCGTATGTGCTTTCAAGGTGTGACTACTTCTGTGTCCATGTGTTCTCCTATCCTTTTCATAGCATGAGAACAAAACTGACAAAAAAAAGCAGGAAAATGCACAATCTGTTCACATCATTCTCCTAATCAAACCTTTGTTAGATAAGAGTGATCTTTGCTGGTAGAGAATGTGATTTAACAATTTTATCATTAGTTGGCACTTTGACATTTATTATCCCACATTCAGTAAACCTAGAATCTTGTGATGGAGGTGTTAGATTAGAATATACAATTAAGAAATCCTATTGTTTGTGATGCTCCAAGAACTAGCCCTACAATCCAAGACTACTCAATGGATTCTCTGTAAAGAGAAGGTTGTAATCGTCCTATGGTTGTCTAGGTGGAAATATTTTTCTTTTGTTTTTGGGCAGGTGAGATAGGCGGAAATGTTGGTGAAGTTGGGAACTACATTTGAATAACAAAAATTTGGACCCTTTGGAAAATTCCATTTCATGGATCCTACAATCACAATAAATTAAATTTGAGAGGTTTCGAGGGTGCAATGCTCAACTGTCAATACTCCCTTGTAAAATATGGATTTTATAAAAATGCACAACTATTTGATGCCATTTGTACATTTGGTAGGAACACCACTAGACATACTTTCTACTACTGAAAAAACTCATTCAGTGCTCCCCATAATACACAATAATTTGAAGAGCTCTTTGTGTGAGATGAAACCTATATCAAATTTGAAGGACTCAATTAAGAAAACCTAGGCATTGAGTGCCCTACAACCAAAGAATGACTGCTCCATGGCTTGTCTGTGAGAGCCCACAAAACTTTTTGGTCTTTGTTCTTCCTAAAAAAATTATTATATACCAAATTAGCACTATGAAATTTCCAATCCCCAATGTGATATTATGCATTATTCAAAACTATTAATGCTACACAAATGATGTTATTGGAAAATTATTTTCCTTGCTAATAATTTACTAGTAACTGGGATGCATTTGAGATGAATTGCTAGCATTAAACTTTATGAAATACCTAACTATTTCCATTTTTTAATCTTTTATGCTAATGAGAAAACTTTGGAAAGAATGTGGAATATCTACTTAGTTCAGATCTTGGACCTAAGAATTCACTATTGAGAATGCCCTATTAATCTTATCAAAATTTTATTTGTAATTAGTTGTAATGTCCCCCTACCTCCTAAGTTAATTGTAACTTGATCCCTTGATATGAAAACCTTTACTAAGATTTTATCTTTATCATCTTTGAGGCTATCCTTTTATTAATTTAAATCGCCCCTTTTAAATTAATGGATTTTCTAAGAGAAATTATTTTTCTCAGTTTGATGTTATAAGAGTTTGTTGAGGGAATAGTGGCTACAATGATTATATTTCTGTCAATGGTATTCGTTCCTTGCACAAAATATTCAAGAACCCTACTGTTCAATTCCTATATGAATGGTTCATAAAAACATTTAAGTCCTTGTGTATTATAAAATTCCTTGTATTGTAGGCACAGTCTCTCTTGGACTTAATTATTTGCAATATTCTTATGTATTTTCCTAATTAGACTCTTCAAAAATTGATTGTGTAAAGATATTCTTATTTCATAATGATTTGATTATTTTAGAGTTTCGTGGTTTTTAATGTGATCTCTGAGATATATGGATTAGTTTATCTATATATTATCTCTAATTAATAAATCAGACCTATTTAATTTGTGTTTAACTCCAAACCTGTGATCAGTTGTAAGATGGCAGTAATTACTTGACCTGCGACTAATCTCACTATCCCTTGTTATTTTAACTCCTTGCACATTGGTAAGAACCCTCTGATTTATCTGTTGCTCTGATACTGAGAACCCAAACGGAGCAGTTTCTACTAGAAGTTGATGTGAAATTACTGTAGATGACTGGACTGGAATGTGCAGTTTGGCAGCAAAAATCAGCCTTGTTTAATCATCATCGTTAGATGGTCATCCTTGGAACTGCAATCGATCGATACTACATCTATAACAGTCACAAATCAATTCTCTTAACTGGAAAAATTGATGCAAGATCTTTAAAATTAACTTTAGTGCAACCCTTGTGTGAGGAAACTCTTGTAGTTGGCGTAAAATGCTTATGTTGTGTTTCATAATATCGGTTACCTGTTACTGTATTAATTTCCATTAACGTATTTAACTTGTATTTGTACCTTTTGATTGATGCAGATAAATTTATTTGATCAAATTAGGTTCTATCAGATGATGTTATATATGATAAAGGGTTGCGCTGGGTTGGGGCTCCACGGGCACAAGGCTTTTATATGATCTATGTACTTTTTTTAATTCCCAAAGGTAAATTATATAGACACTAAATTGCAAAGATTATTGTTCTCAAACAATTACAATAGTTCAAAGTCTATTAAGTTCATAATATAATCATACTCTCCTAGTACACCATTTCTTTAATTATTCCCAATCCATGGTCGAGGGATGCTGATAAGTTACATTTTCTATAATATTTTCTATGTGAAAGATGTGAATAACATTTTTTGGTCTACTATGTAAGCTATTAATATTTATCTATTTGTTCTTTACTGTAGGCTGGTGCATTCTTTTCTTTTGTTAACCACATAAATTATCTTGTACCAAACATTTTAAGTAATAGTTTTTAGCATTCAATTTCTTTTCCCTATGCTAATCATTTTCTAGTTTGCTCATGCAGGTTTCCATATATCGGTCATATTATTATACTTGGCAGTAAATACAATTTTTTCTTCTCGAGTAACAACAATGTGTTTACTATATTGATTTAAGTCATTACTTTCACATTAGTCCATGGTTTTGTTAGTACCTTATTACCTTGTCCTTAAAAGTGAATGCCACTATATTCAACTCATTCTTGTTATTTCTATAGCATGACATTGGTGACTCTTTTATTTGTGGTGAGATAAGGGGGTGCGTTGACTACAATGAAAGATATGTTTAAAACACAATTCAAGAATACTCAATTTTTTAACCATGGTATGATATAAAATCATTTTTTCTCATATAATAGTAACACTATTTTCTAATGCATTGCTCTAGTATTTGTCATTGTGTTGCCTTTGGTAGTGGTCTAAAACCTTTCTCATTATCCTCATATGGTCACTAATTTTTTGACCTTATGAGTACCCATTCTAGACTCTCACATCATGGTTCTACATTGATACTTGATAGCATATAAAAGTCACAACTCCCTGAGCTTTTTTCAATAGTTTTGATAGAATCAACTCTATTTTGTGTAGCTATCAAATAGAGTTTCCATAAAATGACAAGAAGGAGATTTGAAGCCAAAGAAGAAAGTAGTTTCTTTCTTGTAACTTCTATGACATTCCTTCATTGATACACTAGTACATTAACATAGCATGACTTATCTTTGATAGATTGATGTATTAACAACTAAGTTGTCAAATTAATCTTGTGGATTTTTGTTTAAACTATATATACTATAATTTTCCAATACTAGTGATCTTTCTTTTTAAAATATGCAATTTCTAGCACAACTCATTTGCATGGCATCAAATATCAGAAGGCACATAATGTTTTTAGCATCCTTCCTAGAAAAGAAATAGTAATATTATCCTTGGAGTTGGAATTATTTTGGTCATTTTTTATTTCTGTTGATTTGCAGAGGAATAAAATTTATTATTTTATTCCATCTCATTGTAGTGTGATTGAGAGAGAGGTTCATCATTATCCTTGGGTTTAGCTTTCAAAATTGGCCTCTACATCTGACTATTGAGCTAGCCTAACCACACTATGAATATATTTTGATCCGTCACATCTCTTCTCCTTTGGACTACCTATAAAATTTACTTTTCTAAGCCTACACTCTTTTCTCTTGTCTTTTCCTCAAATGTTGTCAATATTATGCACTTTTTTTTTGTTTAAATGGGCATGCTTCCTACATAATTTGAATTGTAACTATTTCGATTCATTTTTGTGTGCCTTTATATTCAATGATGATGTGTAGTCCTCATAAGTCAGAAGATATCTCATGAGTATCCTACCACTTCTATTCACTAACTTAGTGTGTGCTTTAGTTTATCGGTACAATTTTAATCAATAGTGGTCAAATATGGGGTCCTTAGGCATGTAGGGAGTGTGTTGTCTTTTCTTGGCTACTTTTAAAAACTCTTTGTTGTGCAACATTTCTTTGACTATTAGTGCCCAAGAACAGAATGAATCAAAGAAGGTAATGAAAATAAAACAATGTGATGAAACTAGTAAACATTAATTGAAGATAAAAATAAAAATCAATGCAAATTTTGCCTCTCTTCCCATCCTTAAATAAAGGTACTTATTATAGAATGTTTCAATTGATTTATTGAACCATTCAAGAAAGTTTTTGGTTGATTTTTAGTAACTTTTAATTAATTAGAAAATTTATAGTGAAAATAATGATGCGATTGTTGGAATGTTCAAATGGGAAGAGTACTTCTAAGAGGGGGGTGGGGGTGGGGGTGGGGGTGCGGGGGTGAGGTTAATCAGAAGTAACCATTTTTTATCCTTTTAAACCCTTATTAACACGTAACTCAAAGTAATGTGCATACTTGTAAACTTATAAGAAAACATAAAATGAAAGCATGCATCAACATATAACACTAGAATTGATAAACCAGAAACCCTCCATGAATAATAAGGTAAAAAAGGGGTCGGGGAACACCCACAAAAATTACTGTATCAATCAATGTTCAACCACTTCTGATGGTCTGCTCTATGAAAGGCCTGCCCTGTTAAAAGCTTTACACTGTATCAATTGTGACCTAGTTAGAGGATTTACAAACACTTACATGAAGTGTCACCCTATTAAAAGATTTACAATAGGTTGTCAAACCCACCTAATACATAGGATTTTTAATCACCTTCCCCAAAGGTTCTCCTACCTAGCTTTTCATGCCCAAACTATGAGGGCATAAACACACATTTTTTTTGTTTTGTTTATAATAATTAGAAAGCTCTAAGTTTGAAATGATTGTGATAATAGTTTAAGTAAAGGTTCTCTACATTTCATATTAAGGTTATAATCTTGTGGAGGAATGCATCGTTAAATTTTGAACTCTCGTTATTAATCTGATCTCGACATTTGTTACAATACTACATAATTATACTTAATCTAAATTGCTTAAATTAGAAACTAATTTTAACAAGTACTAACCAATTCTCGATTAAAGCTAACAAAATTCCATTTAATTAAATATTTAGAACACTAACTAAAACATAAACTAACTTTATGAAAAAAATGAAAATTAAAACAACTTTAATAAAATACTTGCTAACTAATACTACTATAAAATATATCAACTAAATCTTATTAAATTTAAATTTAATTAAATTACAATTAACTAAATTTAATACCCTCTAACTAAATATAAATCAATAATTCATTTAAATTAATATTAATTTAACGTGATACTTAATTCATAACAAAACTAACATAAACTAATTTATACTAAACAACTTTTAAATTACATTGAAAAATAACTAACTAAAGCTATTAAAAAACAAGAAAAAAGTAATTATATAACATATACTAACTCAAATTAAAAACTTTGCAAAAATTAACACATACTAAGTCACTTTTAACACTAACTAAATTTATATTTTAACATAATACTAAACTAAAACTAACTTAAATTTAAAACTAAAAAACTAAAACATGCACAAACTACCCTTAAAAAAAAGCTTAATAAAATCTACTAACATCTATCCTACAAATAACAATTTATACATTAAATACTAACCCTTAACCATAATAAAAATTTCTATTCTAGCTTAAAACATTATTCTA
This sequence comes from Cupressus sempervirens, assembly GCA_028749045.1. NCBI lineage: Eukaryota > Viridiplantae > Streptophyta > Pinopsida > Cupressales > Cupressaceae > Cupressus > Cupressus sempervirens. Next base: position 236,450,272 of record CM053791.1, read on the forward strand.
CTTTCTAGCCATAATGTCACATCTGTAAAACTAACTTAAAGTCTTAATGATAAACTTAATTTAAAATATTACTAAACCTAACAATAAAATTTACTAACTAACCAAACTAATTTCCTAACTATACTGCAAAAAAAGCTAAGACCATCAGTAGCCTAAGCCAAAAGGCTCGCCCCATGTGTGGACCACTTCCCAAGGGCATCGCGTTGTCCAATGTCTACGCAGTGCAGACTTGGTCCCCGCCCTCTCCCCAATGCGTGACCTTTCAGAAGGAGGTGAGCACTTGGAAGGAAAATGGAGGAGACAATTGCAAGTTTGATATTTTTTTAAAATAAACTTCCTTCATTCCCCCCCCACACAATTGCTAAATGATAACCAATGAGGAGCACTCCACTAAATAAGCTGACTTGACTAAATGTCAGACTGACAAGGGTCATGCGATCCAAGGATGATAGATGGAGAATTTTGCATGGGGAAGCTTTTATGGGGTAAACTTCAATGTGGTTTAGGCACACCAAGTCATGAATGACTGCGCCTAGAGTGGAGGAAAAAGGTAAATCATCAAGTCCAAAAGGTTTATTTGGTGATAGTTTTAGGATATTTTGAAATAAAGAAAATATAATTTTATTTAATTTTGTTGCATTGAGATGTTAAGTTTTATTTTAAAACAAATGAATTTTAAAGGGCATTTTGAGGAATACTCCCTGTTGCACCAAGGGATTTAAAATTCTTTCTACATGTAAAATCCAGAGAGCATTTTGCTCCTGGGGGGAGTGATTTTTTTTTTCGTATCAATTTTTTCTAAGTATGATTTTTTTTAAGTTGATTTCTTTATTAAGAGGGGTTATATTTTTTTCAATAAATCTAATAGGACCCATATCAAATTAAATATACCAAGGATTTGAATGATCCATTTTAACTATAATGCAAGAATTGATTTAACTCCATTAATCACAAAAACTAGTCTTTCATTCATAATAGAATTTTCGTTTCCAACATATAAGAAAAACTTGAAATTTTCCTAATTTAATCAAACATCATTTCCATCCTATTTTTTTATGTGCATCCATCTAATTTAAAATTATGATTAAGTCACATGATAAACAATTATACTCAATCATCAATTTTATTGGTAAACTTGATTCAAAGGCTCAGCCGGGAATGAACCAGGAAGAAAACCTGGTGTTGTTGCCATTATAACAAGGTTTTGAGGGAGAAATTACATAGGATTTCAATCCTAAATTACAACACTTAATTTCAATTTCCTTCATGACCCTCATCAAGGGTTCCATATCAAATTCTGCAACACATTTCTACGAACCATGGAGGAAACAAATCTGATCAGGTCACAACCAAGCATAACCAAGAGACAATCAAACATGCATATTCATACATGGTTTACTCAATAGGATTCATAATGAATCAAAAATAGGGAAAGGTGGATTTTTCCAACAGGAGATGTCAGACGCAACACCAAACTAGGTGCCCAATCGGGGCTATAAATCAAGAACTTCTATTCTTCCATTCTTACATGCCAAAACTCATACGTGGTTTGTGCTGATAGGTAGGGGCCCATAAAACCTTACCCTCTCTCCTTCTTCTCATCCTGAGAAGAGACTCTACACTATTGGATTCCAACTAAAATGCCCTTTCTCGAAATTGACCACTTCTGCCCTCTCCAAGGGTGAGTAATGTCAAAAAACCCATGCAAGAACATCTCAAAATTCAAACATAAACATGAAAGGAAATCATTCAAAATAAAATGGTTTTCAAAGCTTCCCAAGATAATAAAAAACATACAAACATTCAAACACAACAACAAGGTAGCATAAGCATGAAACAAACATGAAATCTGAACAAGGGAGATGAGAATTCCTACCTTCACAAAGAGGTAATGGAAAATGAACAAGTTTGAGTAGAGCTTTTCCCTTCCTTGCTTCAATCTTCCAAGACTCCTCTCTAAATGTAGAGATTGGGTAACAACCTCTACTAGACCAAGAAGGGCCTCTAAATAAGCCTCAAACTCAACCACCAAAGGGATCAATAACTTCTCCCACCCACTAACAATTATAGAAACTCCTAACTCAACCAACACTATGGTTAAACACTAAGTGGAGGTGGGGTGATGAAACTCATGGTAGCCATATTTAATTTCCACACAAAGGCAAAAAGAGAAATTTTCAGTGGCCTCAAAAGTCAATAAAAGGGGCTTAGGGGTTGGAAAAGACCCCCAACCCATACCCATACCCCTTGGGTATAAATATTACATGTTTTAAAGCCTAACGAATAGGTTTAGAGCCAAACAAAGGCTAGGAATAAAATAGGACCATCTAACAACTCTAACAATGCAGATTAAGCACTAATCCAGATTAAGGGTGGCTAAACTTGATTAAGAACCAAATTAGCAAACTAACACTAACTTAAACCAACTTCGGTCCAAAGGTTACACAACTAACCCTAATCAGCACGCTGAAGAGCATACACAATTCACGAGTGTCAAGAGACACTATAAGAACACAGTTTATGAACATTAACATTTACTGATCACAGGAAAATACATACATACATTTCAAAATACAATACTTGAATTATGAACAACAAGGTTTCCAAAATTAGCACATAGGGATCAGTTATGTTCCTCTGTTGGTTTCCTCAGCTAAAATATCTACACACTTATTGCACACATCAGTAGTCCCAAAAATCACATGTACATATGTATATATACGTATCAAGAATCACATAAATTAAAACATCCATCTATAACAAAAATTAGGGTTCCTCTCATCCTATTCAATTCTTAACCATTTAAAATGTCTTAAATCAAAGTATCAACCCTACATTTACTAATTTCATCAACATACATATACATGAAACATTAAATGATAAACATCAAATATATCTAAAAGTAACATCACATAGCATGAAATAATATAATATGTTCAAGCATCAGATAATGTCTCGACATCTCGAGTCGTGAGTATCAAAATGATAAAGTAATAACTAAGGCTACGAAGGGTCGGGGCAAGGCCTCACATAGCTATTAAGCTAACGTATCAATATAGGATTTCAGCATCTAATACAATTGTCAGAAAAAATTAAAACATTTGACCTAATTGAATGCAATCTAAAATTGATATGTTCAGGTACTAGATCTACTCTTATTGTTCTGATCTTTGTATGTGCTCCTTTTCCCTTGTACTATTCTGATCAACTTGTTATAAAATTACTGCTCTGTTCCTCTAAGTCTTTCCTTCTTCAAATTGAAATTTTGCTATAATCTCCCCATTCACTATTGTCATCCACACATGCAATGGGTTTTCAACCTCCTTTTAAATATTATAAAGACTTAGGGTTAGGTATGGATCTATGATCCATATTAAATCTCAAATTCCCACTCAAATCCTTTGTTTTCACTTATTGGTTGCATGATGTCTCCAATTTTTTGATTAGCTACATGCTAATTTCATAGGTATTTGAAAGGATTTGATCTTATCATCTTATCCTTTCATGAGTCATGCAAAAACTATTTTACATCTTAGTTTGTGATGGCACAAACTCTTATCCTGATCCTGAGTTACTTGGCACTCATTACATTACTGATGCTTAGCATGAATTGATTCCTAGATTGCTCGGCATCTATTACTTTCTTGGTTTTCTTGGCACATGTATGTTCTGTATTGCTCGACATCTGAACATTTTTGGATTACTCAGCACATGAACATTTCCTGGATCACTCGACACATACTACATTCTAAATAGCTCAGCATCAATTGTGGCTCAACACCTATTGAAATTTTGACTAGGCATACATTGTGTACTTGGCTTATATAGTGAAAATGGTTACATGTGTTGACACTCAATTGTCAAGACTATTATTTTGACCAACAACAATGTGTTGTTTAACATGCTTATTCTTATATAGTCATAAATTAATTTTTCATTCCCATACATAAGTATATTCATGTTATATATTGGATGAAGCTACACATAAGCCAATTCCTCTCAGGAAAATAAAATTTAAGAATTTGGAATCATCCAAAAAAATTATAATTAGTTTTCTACCTTCTTTGCACAAGTAAAGGTCTTTCTTTTTTTGTTCCAGAACTTTATTGTAACAAGGAAAACAAGTCGCATGTAATAAATTTGACAATAAATACATTTTCTTGATCTTTATATTATGCATTTAATAACATCACTATTCTTTAAAGGGTACTAGCTCAATGGAAGATCACCTACTTTACAAGTTGGAGGATGGTAGTCTGATTCCATTGTGCTCTAATATCATTAAATTAATGATTAAATAAATTACCAAATATATTACTACATATACTACCAACTATTCTACCAAATAAACTACCAAATAAAATGCCAAATCAAATACCAAATAAACTACCAAATAAGTATGATCAACTACTAAATAAATGATTAAATAAACTAATAGCTATCACGAATCAACAACCAAAGAAATGGCCAAATAAACCATCGCATAACAACAATAAATAACCAAATAAACTACCATGTAACAACAATAAATGACCAAATGAATGATTAAAATAGTTTGGTAATAAATTTTGTTGGGAGATAAATGTTTGGAAATATACTACCACTTGTCGCATGATCAAAATTAGTCATATATCTATAATAATTAGTAATTTATTTAATCATATATTGTTGTTTTTTTACTATTGAATGCTAGTTGGTAAGTTTCTAGGCCAAGGCCCAATATAGAAGTTGTGAGAACCATGGTAAAAGGTAAATGAAGGATCGAAGGATAGGTGGACATTGTGGCTCTCCCTTGTAGCTTCCTTTCATTTTTATTTATTAGCATGGAAGACCTCTAGTATGCACTGTGTGGAGGCCCTTGGATGTTTAGAAAATATTCTTTAGCCTTGAAAATATGTGAACCTACTATTGATATTTATGACACTTTCTTTCATTCAACTCTCATTTGGGTCTAGTTTCCTAGCCTTCCACTTCATTTCTAGAAGGATGATGTCCTTAAAGGATTAGCCTCCTTTTTTGGGGAACTTTTATCTATCTAGACCCTATGACAACCTCTAAATCAAAAAAAAATTATGCTAGGATCAATGTTAATGTTCATCAGCTATCTAGTTTACTAGAAAAATATTAAATTAGTTTCCAATCTTGATAAATGGAAGTAGGAAGTGGTGTATGTGGATCTCTCCTTTGATTTTTTTATTTGTAAAATTCTAGGTCTCTAGGCAAAGAAATCTATAGAGAAACAAATGAAATATGCTAAAAATGTTCCTTTTGCTAAGGTTCTAGAAGTTACAAAAATTATGGAAAAGAAAGGACCCAATCAAGAGTAATGAAGACAAGGAAGGTAAAGTTACCAAGGATTCAGAAGTTAAGTTTGATCAATTTGAGACACAATAAGATGCCAAGTTTGTTTCATCACCAAATAAAACGGATAAAAATGAGAAGGATAAATCTAGTGAAGAGGGGATTATGGTTGACTAGGCTAAAGGAATTGAAGATGACAACAAAATGGTTGGATTTGGTGATGTGATTCCACAAGCATCTTCTCCAAATATACCTATGGAGGAAGTATAATGCTAAGCTTCCCCAGAAAATCCTAATGAGGAATCAATCCACAGCTCTGATGTGGAGAAGTTATATATTGAAGAGAGGAACATGGCTAAGATCAGGATGTTGTATAGGAGGAGGGAGAGTTTATCTCTTCCCCCATTCCATCTAGAATAAAAAAATTCTATGAAAGTAAGCACAAAACTCCTTCATTTAGTGAAGCTCAATCTTTTCTAGTTTTGGGGGAAAGGTGCATCAATCTTTCAGTCTAATTAGAAGATGTAGGTATGGTTAAATCAACCTACAAAGAGGCTATCATATCTTTGAATGATAATAAAGTTTTATCTAAGGAAAATGTTCAAAAGATGCAGGAGGGTATGGGGAAAGAAGCATCAAAAAGGTTGATAAGGATATCAAATATGTTGCCTCCTTAGGAAAATCCACTAAGGGGTCTTATAAACATAATGTTGGACAACCCAAAAAAAATTGTTGAAAAGAGACCTGCATGACAAGTGAGAGAAATGGAGATTCTCCTAAATATAGCATATAAAAAATTTTCTACCATCAAGGACTTCAATCAAAGGAAATTTTTTAAAAAAAATATTGGAATATAAGGGGTTTAAATAACCCCCATAAATAGGATGTTCTAAGGAATATTGTTAAGGATTATAAACTGGATATGGTTGATTTGCAAGAAACCAAAATTCAGTGGAAAATATAAAATTGTTCAATTATGGTGGAGTGGTAAGTAACAATGGAAATGGTGCATTAGGTGGTATTGTCATCTTTTGGAATAATCACACCATTTTAGGTAAGCCTTTTTATTTTGATGGTAATGTTATTCATCTTGTGTTCTAAAATTAGGGATACTTTTTAGTGGGGAATATACAATATATATATTCGCTAATAAAAAAGTATCTAGAAAGAAATTTAAGGAGGATATCTCAATTCAAAGATATTCTTTTAGGATTCAAAATTGTCTGGCCATAAGCGATTTCAACAGTATTCTAAATAATGGAGAAAACTTTGGGGGTGTTTCAAACATTCAAGATGATAAACTAGATCTTATAGATTTTATTTCTAGAGAAGCTATTATGGATCTTGACTTGAGAGGTACTAAATATAATTGGTCCAATTATAGGGTGGGGGGAGATCTTATTCAGTTTACTCTTGATATGGATCATATATCTCATGATTGGCTATAAAGTTATTACTTCTGTCTTTAATCTTTACCTAAAATTGGTTTTGATCACTTTTAGATTCTCTTTACTACTCATCCAATGTACACTAGGAAGAAACTTTCCTTTAGATTTTAGAATATGTGGATGATCCATCTTTTTTTTGAATCTTGTTTCAAAGATTGGTGTGACATTAAGGTGGAAGCCATAGTTATGTTTAGATTCAAAATGAAACTGAAGGACTCTCAAGAGAATATAGAAAATTATGGTCTCTATGATCATCTTTATCATATAGAAAATTACCTTTTAGTGATATGTCATAACATCATTGCTAAGGAGTAGACCTTCTAGGGGAAAAAATCTAGATCGGTCTACCTACCAAAAGGGGACAATAATACCAACTACTTCCATATTACAACTCTCAAGCATAGGTTTTCTAATAATATCTCCTACCTCAACAATCTTATAGATAAAATATCTGATGAGGATGGAATATTTTTGGAGATGCAAATAGACTTTTCCTCTCTTCGCTCTACTGACAATATGCTAGATGTTGGGAATTAGGAGAGGCTTATGTCTAATAACATGGTTGATGAAAGATTGAATAGAGACCTGACCTCGATCCCATTTTTTAAGGAAATTGAGTGCTGGTTATGGCCTTCAAAGGAGACAAAGTGCCAAATCCAGTTGGATTCCTCATGTTCTTTTTTCTAGAAAATGTGGCATATAATTGGCAAAGATTTCTCCATTGTACTAAAGCATAAATTTTTTGGAGCTCACTCTCTATATAAGGATATCAACTCCTCTTTTATTTCTCTCATCCCCAAGAAGATTGGTGTTGATCAAGTGGACCAATTCATACTTATAAGTATTTGTAACTCCTTTTATAAGATCATCTCCAAAGTGATGAGTCATAGGTTTCAAAAAAATTTCTAGCTATCATTTCCTTCAAGAAAAATGGGCTATTCCGTGGTCAAAATATTCAAGATTCTATTATGGTGGTCCATAAAAACATTCACTCACTATTTAAATCCAAGAAATAGGGCTTGCATATGGCGCTTCATTTGTCTAAAGCTCATGATACTATTGATTAGGAATTTCTAATTAAGGTCCCTAAAGCTTTTGATTTGATAGTAGAAGCTCTTAGCTTATTCACACACTTATATCCACTCACACTATGGCTATTCTTATAAATGGGGCTTCAAATATTTATTTTTCATATTTCTAGAGGGCTCTATCAAGGGGGTCTTATCTTCCCAATCTTGGTTTTCATTCTATTTGATTGTTTGGGAAGATATCTTCCTAATTTTGGTATCAAAGGAGCTATTCATGTCTAAATCCATCTTCTTGCCAACAATCTTGTACCCAAAAATTATTTTTAGATGATACCATTATAATGGAGGAGGATTCAGTTAAGGAGGCTAAAACATTAAAATTGTTGTTAAACATCTACTCTTTTATGACTTGTCAATTAATCAACTAGAATAAAAGATCATTGTTCTCTCTTAGTACTCCTCAAGAAAGGAAAGATAGGATAACTTAGATCATTGGTTGTCCCATATCCACTTCACTTGGTGTTTATTTGGGTCTCACTCTTTGTTCTAGACCTCATAATACCTTTTGAAAAAGCTTGTTGGATAAATTTTTCCCATAAGCTAGTAGGATGGAAAGGTAATTTGTTGAGTTAAGTTGGTAAGGTAACTCTTCTTAAGTGTAACCTCTAGAACCTTCACACCTATGTGCTAAGTTTACTCAAGATCCTAAGTAAATACATTAATAAAATTTAAATAATTCAAAAGAATTTATTTTTGTTAGGGTTGGAACAAAGGAAAATAATGCCTCTTATTTCCTAGGATAATTTTTTCAAATCTAAAATGAAAGAGGTTATTATTCTAAGCTTTATTAAAAATTTAAACATGGCTATTCTATCCAAACAAATATGGAGAATCCATTCTTAGAAGAAGTCGAATATTATCCTTAGAAGAAACTATCTTGTTTCTTGCCCATCATTTTAGATTTCTTAAATGTTCCTAATATTGAAGGAGGCTCCCATAACTAGACATCCATTCAAGATTGCAAGACTATCACCAAAAAAGGTGCTTGATGAAAGCTGGTTAATAGGACAAAAATTAAATTTTGGTAAAACTTCTAATTGATGAATGTTCCTCATTGCTAGTAAAATAGAGGATTAAATAATCATTGATTAAATCAAAAGAATATATGGGGAGAAGGTTTGTGATTATTGGATTAATAATAATTGGGTCAATTTAGAGAGAATTCATGTTTATCTCCATTTTATCTAGACATCATTGAATTCTTGGAGAAGTGAAGAAAAGAGGATAGAATTATTTGGGGTAGTGACCCAAATGGGGTCTACTTTGTGGCCAATGGTTTGTCCTTGATCATCCCTACTAAGGAAACTATTTTTTCATGCATGCTACATAACCAGTATTGTAAACATGAAAAAATAGAAATTTAGACTATTAGCCCACTTCCTAGTATTTTTCATTAATTACTATTTTCTTAGTCTTGATCAAATCATTAAAATACCATTTATTTTGATTATAACCTATGGTTTGACCACTTTTCCTAACTCATTTAATTAAAAGGAAATTTATCCCTTTATATTAAATAAAAAGTTGCAGTTCCCATTTATCCTAAAGTGTAAACACATGAAACATTTTCCCTATTTAAAAAACTAAAGGAAAAGTATTTTTGTCTTATATGAGGGACACAAAAGTAAAGTCTTGATTGTGATGGGTTGACACTATTGTGCACATGGATCATTCAAACTTCATCCCCCACCCTTGATTATATCTCTCATGTCCTTTGATCTCTATCATGCATCTATCTTTAAAAGGGAGAGCTCTTTCTTCATTCTCATATCTCATTTTTTTTTAATAAGGTTATGTTACAAGATTTTTAGGTACTCTTTCGAGCTTTGGAGAGACTGTGGCATTATTGTATCCATACTTTAATTTCATAGTATCATTGTCATACTTTCATTACCTTAGTTTGTTTTATCCTTTAGACTAGTTCATCTAGCTAAACTAGAGGGACTTGTGACACTCTCATACTTGTTAGTTTAGCTTGTATTTGGTAGTCATTTATCTTTATTTGCATTTTGCATTGCATTACATGTTGGTTCTTGGACACTGGCATTGTATCTCTTGTCTTTGAATCTCTTGTTCTATAGTGCACCTTGCAAGGGACACATAACTAGGATAATTTGAGAGCCACAACACTTACATTTGTGGCTCTTGCATGCCATAGATAGACAAATCTAAGTCACCATTGAAGGTTCCTAATCAATGGGATCCCTTGGATAGAATTTCCTAGAGAAGTGCACCATTTTTTAGTATACATTTTTGGCACACACCATGAGGCTGGACAACCTTGTCAAGCTCTTAGTATTGCATTTTTTTTTCATTTTGTTACTTGTTGTTTCAGCTATTTTATTTGTAGACAAAATTATCATGTGATAGTTCTCTAGTATCATATGATACTTTACCCTATATCAATGTGATACATTTCTAGTACCATATGATATTGTATGTTATATCAATGTGATATTTTACTAGTTATTCTATTGACCATCTTTTTTAGCTTTTATCCCACGGCTATTATGTTAAGTATTACACACAATAACACATAGTATTGCACTGAGAGATGTTATCACTTGGTTATATGTGAAAGTGTTTTACAATACTTGTGTAGTTAGAAGTATTGCCCATACTAATTTAGTTTTCTATTTCAGTTCTTAGTTGGTATTTTTTTCCCTTGAATTTTTCCATTTTTAGATTTGGTAAGTATTTAATTCCATAACCTGGTTCTTTTGTAGGGATTTCTCACTTTCTTGCTAAAAAAGGAATGTCAAAGATAAAATTTTCAATGGGGCTACTAACATTTTTTCGTAGGGATTCCCAAAAAAACCAAACAAGAAAACCTAAAAAAATTTCTATGTATCTTCTTTCATTTCAATCTGTAGCATGATACTAGTTTTTCCTTTTCATTAGGCACATTAAACTTGTGAGTATGGGCTCATTCGTAGTAGGAGAGTATGTTCTTCACCTACTAGGTGAATTAAAAAACTTGACCATTCATTGACTCATGAAAGTGAGTAGGATACTCTACTTTTTGCTAGTTTTAATTAATCTATTTGACATGTTTGGGAGAAGCATCAAGGAATGAGAAAGTATGCTCTTCACCTCCTCTGGTCAATCATAAATCTTGACCTCTTTGGTATGGATCTATTTTTTTCCAATCTCCTTGTGAGATTCATACCTTTAGAGGGTCTTCTATTAGTTGAAAGATATACATAGAAATGGCCCAAAGTGGGAATGAGAAAGACTCAGCTAAACTAACCCACTATAATCACAATTCCCTTGAGAAAGAAAAAAGCATTGGGCAACATAAAAATTGTCTTTATCTAGTGAGAGTACTTGTGGGATTGGGACCATAAGGACACCACTAGATGGGAATTATTAAGGTACTCTTATGGCGATGAGGTTTATTACTTATCAGGTATAATAAGGTTTCTTTATATTAGGTGCAAGCGAGGTGTTGTGAATGAGACCCTTACTGGACACTAGGATTTAGAGACCACCCTTATTAGCTGCTCAATATCTTGATGCAAGAATTTATCTTAGTGGACTACCCAGATCACCCTTAGATGTTAGACTCACAATATGTGTTGCTTTGGTTATGTTAAAAGAACTTCCATGATAAATTCAATGTCTATTTTGGGAAACCACTTTGTGTGAGGCGAGGGGACACCAAGTGTGGGCCAAGGTGTTGAGTAATAAAGCACGACTTTTAGGTAGATATTTCATGGCATTTTCTTATTTTGTGCTAGACCCATGGAAATAATTTGAGAACACACACGATGGTAGAATTCATAGGATGTTTGTATTGAGAATCTCACAAGTGTTTTTATTTGTAAGGTCTCTTTGTCCCTTTCTCAATTACTCAAAGATGTGTGTTTGTTCATCTATTTACTTTCAAAATATCACAGTTGCTACTACAATATAAGAGAAAAATCTCTTGTAAATATCATTTTGCTCAAGCACATGAAAAATTGGGTCAAAATATAAGTGTTTTAGGCATGAAGTTAAGAAATATTGACTATGTTGAACTTGTATCACACTACTTGTATAAAAAATATTGTACAATACTCTTGGATTGCTTGAAGTACTGCACAACATTATAGACTCTACCGCTCGAGTATTCTACATTATGCCGCATGACCTTTTTTAATGTATTGTATCACTAGAAACTAACATCTAGCTATTATAGAAAATATTACATGAAATTTCCTATTGAACTTAATTCACCTAAATTTCTAGAAATAATTTTCTAAACCTATTGCCTTGAAGATTTGATTTTTAATTGCATTCTAGTTTATTAGTGTTGTTCTTGGTTGGTCCTACTATGTCCCTAGCCTATAATTTGCATATTTGGTTGTGTACTAGGCTGAAGAGATAAGTTTGCCTTCTTGTGCTAAAACTTGACATAAAAATTTATTCACTTGTCAAACTCATATATATCCTACTTTTTGGCTTTTTTTCTATTGAACTTATTGCCCTACTCTCAACTTATGTCACTAGTTCCATAAAATTCTTAGGCACTTTTGAAAAGATTCTAACTTTTCTACATTTCTTGACAAGTGAACATCCTGAATTTACAAGTTTAAATTACAAGTGCTTTGTGTCATCCTCCTAAGGTAAGATTCACCATTAGATGTTAATGACAACTAGGTTGCAATTTGGTCAAGGAAACTATCCTTCATTTTTCTTAGAACAATTAGCTTCCCCTAGACGTCCATGTAAGCAACACTTTGAAAAAAAAACCTATTTTTAACAAAGAACAAGATAAGACCACCACTTGGTATTCAATCCTATAACCACTTTGGTAGTTCCTTTGATACCCCCTTTGAAAATCCTAGAGATGAAGATAGTGTGTTTCTCACTATGAATCAAGAGTGGAATATTCACCTCTTAGATGTGCTCTTTGATATTAGGAGAGAACACATTGAAAGGAATAAAAGGCCAGTATATCTGAAAAAGATATGCTAGAGAAAGATAAACTTTATCAAGCCTGATGCATAGTCTCTAGGATAGCTACACATGATCATGAAGGAAATGATACTAACCAAAACAATACTCTAGGATAGTTTCTACAAGATACTATTAGAAAGTAAAGTCCACCAAGATACCTGAAAGGGAGCAAGGGCTGAATTAGTTATCTAATTAGTGAAATTTTAATCAAAATTATTAAAATTCAAACATGCAATCAATAAAAAAAAATATCATAAGAAGATACACATACACAATTACACTAGATATGTTAACTAGGGAAACTCTTGATCAGAGGGAAAACCCTAGTGGGGAATGTACTAATAAAATGATGTACTAATATATAAGTTTCTTGTATGAGGATGGACTCTATTAAGAGCCAATAAAATGCATTCACTACATCTTAGTCCCTGTTAGGAGACTTTGAAGCCCTATTATGACATTCCAAACCTATTAAGAGTTGTGGAAAGTAGGTGGATCCACTATCCAAACAACTTTAGGGGTAAGACCACCAAACTCATTGTCTAACTAGCCTCTATATTATTCCTTTCACAATAATAGAAATGCAACTTGTCTCACCGACTTGAACTATTTCTATATCCTTGTACTATGCCAATACCACAACAAATACTTCTTAGATCTCAATACCAAATCTCTAACTTTGCATCACAATGATCCCTTTGATTGCTTACTTACATTTACCAATTTTTCATATTACATTTCCAATTCACACTTACATATTTCATGACAAGGAAAATGCTTTCCTTTATACTATGTCCATAAAATAATTCATTGAGTCGGCCTTGAGGTTTTCTCAATTAAAATTATAATAGGAATCCTTAGGCTTAGCAACTCAATATACCCTCTTGAACCTTATTTCTAGATTAATCATGGCATATGATAATGTAATGCTAAATAAAAATAATTATCAAAGAATAAATAAAAAATACTCTTTTTCCAATGCAACCCAACAAGATTCTTTCAGAAGTGTTGGAATTTTCTAGGTGATGACCTAGGGGAAGCCCTTAGAGGAAGCAATAAATATAGTAATCTCTTTAGAGAAATGAACCAGACCTACTTCACCCTTATTCCAATAAAATTAGAAGCAAGCCATCCTAGGGACTTCATATTGATTGCTTTATATAACAATATTTGCAAGATACTCACCAGATCCCTCACTAACTGGCTTAAAATTATCCCCCCCCCACCCATTATCATATTTGATGAAAATAAAAGCTTTATACTAGGCAATTGACTATGGACAATATCATCATCATAGAATAACTCAACCACTCTATTCAAAAAAATAAAACTCCATGTATGCTAGTTAAATTAGACATTCAAAAAGCATATGAAAAAGTGCACCAGATATTCCTTTGCAAATGCATGGAGGTGTTTGGATTCTCTAAAAAATGGATTAACCTCATATTTAGTTGCATCTCCTCTCTCAAAATCTCCATTTTATTCAATGGATTTCTAGAAGGATTTTCTAGTATCCCTAGAGCCCTTAGGGAGGGTGACCCCATCTCTCCCTATCTATTTGTTATTATGGTTGAAGCCTTTGGAAGGTTGACCAAGGCCTCCCAAGAATAGGGACTCCTTAAAGGGATTAAGGTGATAGAAGGAATTCCCACCATAGCCCTTTAGGAGCTCATGAATGATACCATTGTGCCTGACCAATACTCAAATCCAACATTAACTTATGTATGGTAAGCCCAAGAAAGATATTCAATGTTGACAAGTTAGAAATTTTATTTATCAATACAATCTTAATCATCCACATATGATATGCAATAGTTGGGGTTTATCGAAGGTGCTTGACCTTGCAAATTTTAGGGTATGCCTTTGGAGAAATAGATCAAGTCTACAAATGTGTGGGACCAAGTCATTAAAAATGTGGATAGCAAAATAGGTAAATATAAATCTAGATGGCTCTCCAATATTAGTGAATTAACAATGAAAAAATCTATTCCTATTGCACTACACTCATATAAGATATCATGCCTCTCCTAACATTCAAAGATAAAGATAATATTGAGGAAAAAATGAAATCCTTCATCTATAAAGGTAACTCCCAAAAAAAGAATCTCACACTCATTAAATTGGATAACATGTATAAATGTATTAAGAATGGAGGTATAGGTATTGGAAAGCTCATGTGGAAATATAAATCCTTTGGAGCTAAACTAGTGTGGAGAATCCACAAGGAACATAATAGGAAGTGGGCCAAAGTTAGTTTCCACAAATATCAGTCTCCAAATGATCCCTTGAGCATATTTAGAACAAAATTTTCTCCTAGAGGCTCTTAGATTTCAAATTTGATTCTAGATAAAAGACCCTCGATTGTGAATAATTTGTCAATAAACTTCATTTTTAGCCCATGTGTGCATCTAATAAGAAAGACATGTTGAATGAGTATAGAAGTCTTCCTACAATTCCTAAACTTATTTAATGTTAGCCCTTATTTCACTAAAAAATGCACAACATTTTTAGCCTATGTAACATGCCACCAAGATTTTGTATCTCGTTGATTTTACATGCGATATCGCACAAGCATGAAGATACACCATATTTTTGGTGTGTGTACATTGAATGAGAAAATTAGGATTACTATGACAACCAAACTCATTTGACACCAAATTCTATGATGTACATAGTTCAAAACTATAGTGTATTTAAAAAAATTCTACACTTAGTAAAAATATTCCTACCTTATCTGTTTTGATGGAGGGTTAATTTTTTTTAATGTGATGCATTTTTTATTACAACTACTCACAAATCAAGTGATATTGATCACATAGCTTAAACATTACATATTCTACTACCTCATATATGAAAAAGCTATGTAGATCATGGATGTTTAACTCATATGGTAATACTTAAATGTGGTTGGAAAGCATAACATAACAACTAACAAAAAAGTACAATAAATTAAATACGAGTGAAAGGGTAAGTAGAACTAGCCCCACATCCACCTAAGAAGTCAAAGCTTAGTGTGTGATGTTTAAGGGTGCCAAAAAAAGCTAGCACAAACACCTGGATGAATTAAAACATTAATAGTCTAAATAGGGAAAAAATAGAAAAGAAACAACACAAAAGTGGAAGAAGCTGGACTACATATTTCATTTTCTCTTTTAGATCTAGGTGAATGTCTTTTATCTTATTTTTGAGCTCTTTGATATCATTTTTGTCGATTTGGATTCCTTTCTTCTACTTCTTCTTGGCGTTGGATCAGATCAATTTTCCAAGACGAGCACCCTGCTCTTCCTTCTCAACTTCCTCTAGATCAAGCACAAGCTTCACCTCCTTATCTTGACCTGATAAATCCAACACCCTATTCATGTACTCTATGATGTCTTCAAGAAGACCTTGACATCTAGTCAACACATCCCTTGTCAAATTTTCTATTTTTTCAAATTTCTCTTCATTTCTTTGATTATCTCGAGATTACCCTTATACTCTACCTCCTCCTTCCAAGGTAACTTTTAGTGGCTAATATTCATCAGTTGGCCAATTTAAGAAAATTTTGGCTAATAATATAAGATTTAATGTGACCTAAATCACAACATTTAACAAAGATTTAGTTCTTAAATATTTAAAATTGCTCAATATTTTATTTTATTTAAAAACTTAAACTCAAAGATTCACCACAATATTCAATACATGAATATATTTGGTTCACCTGAATATTATATATTATTGGAGAAATTATAATGAATTCACCAATAATTATCATAATTATTAGTTACTTTAGGGATATATCATCAAAATTTAATTTTTACCATTGATTTAAATATAATGTAATGATCCTCATAATATTCCATGAGGTAAAAAAAGGTTCAATATTGATTTGTAATACTCCATGGTGATTAATGAGATTCCTATTATTATTGAGGTTCACCAAGATATTATACACAAAAATTATGATTCCAAAATAATCTCCAAATAAAATAACCTTTAAAATAAGAACATTGGAGAGATTTTCTAATTGAAATAAATTTTCTTTTCAAAATAATGAAAGATTCACCTATATTTTATATATTTTTGTAGAGGGGCATGTCTTAAAATTTACCCTGTACTCCTTCTACCCTTTCTTAGCCTCTTTAGTCCACATATCCTCTATTTTCCCTTCTATATTTTTGCATTTTAAATTGTACATTTTAAGGGATTGGAAATTCCATTTATCTTGTCCAAGCGAGTAGAGGGAGATTTCTTCTGTAGTTTCCAAAACACCACGAGGAAAGCCAATAGACAGATAACTAATATCTTTCTCCATAAACTTGACAATAAACTAATCCGCATCAACTACTTGCAACATTCAAATCACATCCTTTCACTATATTTTTTCTCTCCTAGAAAGCCTTGTCCATTTTCTCAATTAGTTTCTAACTATGTGCCAGGCCTTCAATCTCCTTACTTTCAACATATTATAGAGAATTGAATACATTATGCTCAACTGACTCAACATAGCACAAAAACTAATGGATTCTTCATAATCCTCTTCTTCCACATTCTCCTGAGTAGCCTAAATATATTTTTCTTTGATTACTTTTGGAGAACTCATCTAATTATGAACTAGACATGGAGAGGGTGGGGAAATAAAGTCATTACCACTCCAAAAAAATATTTCCATAGATTCATAATTTTCAACTTAATCTTAATTATTTGTGTCCATCAAGCTACTTTCCCCTTCCCCTTAGCGACATCTTTTTGTTCTTCATATTCCCTTTTTACTTTTGATTCTGAGACAAGCTCCGCATAATTGACCTTATCCTTCTTCCTATTTGTAGAACCAAGGGATTTGATTCCTAATTCTACTAAATTCTCTTTACCCTTTCCCAATTTATCCCTTGAATGAGCCATTTTAGCATAATGTTCCAAAATCTTCCTTAGAACAAATTCACAAACAATTTTTTTGACATAATTGTTAATGATGCTTATAATACCCTTAGGAAAGATAGATTTATTGGGTTTGGATCTTAAATAGTTAATACTATGATAAAATGAAAAAAGAATATAGAAGGGAAACTAAACCCTTTTCAATATCTAAAGTGATTAAAAAGCACAAAGTGAAAGGTTTGAGCCCTATCATTTCTCTCATCAAGTGAAACATGTTCCATTCTAGTAGGAAGAACATGCCTTCGAAGAAATTGAATGGATGACATGAAATCTATTAGTTAAATTAAGAGGTCTTTTCCTTAAATTATAGAAATTTAAGACCACTAGATCGATTTAAAGCTTTCTATTTCTTCAGATTAAAAAAATTTATTGAGTAATTTTTCCATTTTTGTTTCAAAACTATGAAAAAAGGGTACATGAACATCCAACAAATTTTTTCAATAAAAAAGGAAACAAGAGGATCCTAAACACATACCATCTCTTCCCTAGGCCATTACAACCAAGTAGTAGAGAAGTATATTCTAATCCCAACAGTTAGAGTCCCACCCAGAACTTCAAGAAAACAAAATTACTCAAAACCAGCTATATTCTCTGAATAGTTCAAGCCATCCACACCTAAAACTAAATTAAGTTTAAACTATTAACTAAGAAAAATTACTAACTAAATTAAAAGTCTTAGTACCTGAATAGCAGTGGGCATTAACATAGCTATTAGTTAACATAAGTAAACTCGACATCATTGAACCAAAATAAAAGTACTCAATAACACAACATATGAAACATGAAATGACTAAAAAGCACAATAAGAGCCAAAAAAATAGGAATGAGGAACTAGGCTTATTTAATGTTCTACCAATCTTCATTAAGGTACTTGATTTCTTCAATCCAATTCTTGATCTATATGATACTCTTTATTTGTTGCACTTCTCCTCCTTAGTTTGGCTCACCATTCTTAGTTTAGTCTATTGATCACCCTAAACACAACCATTCTCATCATTTCCCTCTACACCTTAAAAATGGTGGAAATAGCCACTTCCAGGTAAAGTTCAATGATGACCTTGTTGAACTTATCGTTTAACACTTTAATCTTCACAATAACTTATGAAAAAACTTTTTTTATTCCTTTTTGAAGCCTTCTACATGCCTCTGGATGATAGGAGGGGAAAATAACTTATTCCCCAACCTTAGTTTTACCACAAGACTTGACCTCTTAATCACCAAAAATCCCTAAGTCAACCACAACTTTTTTTTCTTGGGGAAACTAGGTTTTCTCATCAGTGTCCTATGCTTC